>JBAJMU010000007.1:12296852-12358969 GCA_037952995.1 Hyposoter didymator
TTTTTTTCCATCGACTCAACGTGATCGTGAATATCACGTGAACGACATTTTTTTACAGAATCCAAGCCTCTCCGTGAGCTTGAAATGTTTTCTAACTCGTGTGTTATATTTTTTCTTCTTTTCTCGCTCGCTCTATCTAAATCTCTCGCTCTGGATGCTCTTTCGGTAAAGAGGAACGCGATCGGTAAGTCGATGTCCGTGATTTCGACAATTATCTATTTTCAGACTCCTTTGCGGATCGATTGAAAGAAATACCGATTCTAAACCATAAAAATGAATTATCTCTCGTTCCGATGCTGCATTGTCGGCTAACTGAATTATATTTATTGAGATTTTTAATTTTAAAAGTAAAATTAACCCCGGAAATGCATGTGGCATTCTACCAACGCCTCTAATCTCTCGCTTGTCGTAATTATTGCAAACTCAACGTCAACCGCAATCTAACAATGGACATTGAAATTTCTATTAACAAATAATCTCGTAAAACGCTTCGATCCATTTCGATTTTGTCCGAAAGACCAAATCGAAATAATTCAACAATAATTCTCCTAACAATAACAACTATAATGCAAATAATTATCGTTCGCATTATTGAAAGATCGTCCAAGTATTTTTTTCTGAATGATTTTTCGACAAATGAAAAAAAAAAATACTTGGCGATTGTGATCGCTTGATTAATCAACGCGAGAGAAGGTGATTATTGACGAAAATATTCTGCCCAGGTTTCGCGTACGTCGGAGGTGCCTGCGTTGTTAATAAGCGCCTGGAAAAAGTCAATTCAGTCGCCATTATCGAAGACACTGGAGGCTTCAGCGGCATTATCGTAGCAGCTCACGAAGTCGGTCATTTGTAAGTTTTTTTTTTCCACTCTCTTTTCTCGACTGACTCAAGAATTACGAAGATTAAAAAAAACTATTTGACATCGAAAACGCGTCACTCGTCAATTTGATGAAAATTTTTTTTTTTTTAAATCGCAGATTGGGCGCCGTCCATGACGGGTCACCGCCACCCAGTTATTTGGGCGGTCCAGGAGCTGAGAAATGTCGATGGGAGGACGGCTACATCATGAGCGATCTGCGACACACTGAGAAAGGTTTCAAATGGTCCCACTGCAGTGTCTCTTCGTTCCATCATTTTTTGAAGTGAGTTTTTCTTTTTTTTTTTCATTTTTTTTTCGAAACTTTGCTCCACGTGCCATCGATTGAATTTTCATTGTTTATTTCGTATCTGCAAATATCTCGACTTTGTTTACAGTGGCGACACCGCGACTTGCCTTTACAACGCGCCACACGAAGACGAAGCATTGCCGAGAGTGTTGCCAGGAAAATTGCTGTCTTTGGATGCGCAATGCCGAAAAGATCGCGGAACTAGCGCGTGTTTCGTAAGTCGAAATAAAAACCACAAACTTGTCCCAATTATCCCAAGAACGTGGAAACGAAACGAAAAATTTGGATGGCCAATTATTCGTTTTCAAAATCGATGACGTTTTACAGTGAAGCCCACAATTTTTTCACATTTTTTCTCCGTTTTTCGCATAAACAGAAAGACGATCGCGTGTGTGCCCAGCTTTTCTGTTTCGACGCTGGATCTGGTTACTGTGTGGCTTATAGACCGGCGGCGGAAGGTTCTCCCTGTGGCGATGGACAGGTAAGAATCGCTACGATAAAAATCAANTAAAAATCATAAAAAAAAAAAAAGAATCTCGAGAAAATATTTCCCCGAAAAAAAAATAAATGAAAAATTATAATTTTGCTCATTTTTTTCGAGATTTACAGAATTACATTTTTTTTATAAACGTATCAATTGTCCCAACAGTACTGTCTCAACGGAAGATGCGTCGCCGAGCATGAGAACATAATCCCCGATTATACTCAAAACATCCCAACGTATGTTCGTCGGGACGGTAATTACAACACTGGAAATCGGCCCACGTATGGTCAATACAACAATACAGATTACAGGTAAATAACAAATGAATTATTGCGAATGAATAATTATCTAACTCCCAATAAGAAAAAAAAAATGATTTTCGGAATTAAGGAAATTCGGATTGCATGAGAAACATTAAGATCTCATAATTAACTGGTTATAATTAGTGATTTTTTTATTTGGTGGGTTTCCCTTTTTCCCCGGGAATTTATTTGTCATCGGTAATTTGCCCGGACACGTGTCTCTACACGTGCCTGTGTTTACACGTCTACACGACATGTCAAAAATTCAGATTCAGCGTTTGTTAATAACAAATTGTTATTTATACGAAAGTATTCATTTCATTTGTTTAAATTTTGGTTACAAATAGCTATTTGAATATTATTTGAACAATACGATTATTCGTAACGTTTTATTTATCCAATTTTCAATTTATTTCTATTTTTTTTATTAATTTTTTTACATTTTTAATTTTAATTTCAATTTTTAATTTTAATTTTTAATTTTTTAATTTTTTCAAATGCTAGCACTGTTGGGCTGCATGGAAATATTTGAAAACTAGTGCGTACGCATAGGAAGTATGTTATGGTGGTACATGTGAAAATATCATCCTTAACAGGTCACCTTGGGAAGCGACAACACAAATCACAACATTGCACAAATATTCCGATCCTTATTCAGATCCTTCGCCTTATAATTACGAGACAACGACTCGGTACAATCCTTACACGTACACGACCAAGTTGATGACCTATACGACCGATTACAACACGATTAATCGTTACGAAAAGACGAAAAATTATTACGAACATTCATCGAATTACAATGATCATGGGACATCAGTTACGACGAAAAAATCGAAAACTTATTACAATTATCATTACAACAATGCGTACACGTCAACGACCACAACTACAAGCCCAAGAACCCCGTTCAAGTATAAGAACCCCACGACAACGGCCTCCTTCGTGTCTTCGATCGTCAGAGACCATTTCGGCCTTCGGAGCACTCCGGGTCGTGGTAAGAAATGTTCAAGAGAAGAGAAAAAAAAGAAAAAACAAAAAAAAACACTTCGTAGATTTTCAACTCGAATTTTCGTCTCTCGTTCTTTCTACTTCCGGTATTTTTTTTTATCCTCCATTAACACGAAATCAAACATTCTCATTTTTTGACTCGATCCATTTTCTCGATCGATCCATTTTTAACGATTTTTATTTTCTTCTCTCTATTTTTCTTCGTTTCAACAATTTTCACCCTCGACCTTGGGCGGGCCTTTCTCCGACTTAACTCGGTTCCTTCCACACTCTTCACTCACCCTTTCTACTTGCGTAGTTCCATCTTCTTCGACATTCAAAAAACGTCCCTTTATTAATTTTCTATTTTTCAAGACCCACCAAGTCCCCGCCAGTCTTAGGAGCGAATTTTTAAATCGAAATATTTGCTAATTGTCGGTAAACGCGTTATTTTTAAACCGAAAGAAAAACAATCGACTTGGAGGACTGTGCAAAAACGTAAAAACGTAAAACCCGTTGAGTTCATATCGATATTCACATTATTTCCGGCTGCGTGACTTTTTTACGCATACTCCACGCATCGACTGACCTCTGACGGTGGCGTCCTGTACTAGTAAGACACTGTAATCCCAATTCTAACCCCCCCAAGTAATTCTCACATCCTACCGCCAAAGACTACGCTCCTGGAACGTGAAAATTCTCCAACTCTCACCATCAAGAAAAATTGCTTTTTTATTCGTATCTTTTTATTTATCGACTCTACCGATTATTCACACACGCTGCTTGGACCTCGGAACATTCCGGAGGTCATGGTGACAGCGGAGATTATTAATTTGCTTGTCAAAAACGATTCATGCTTTCGTCGACGTCCGAATGGAAACCTCGACGACTCTTTTAATTACTTTACTACAAACATTCCGCAACAAACATGCTGCCATTCAATGGCTACACACTCGGTGCATCCTCAAGCAACTTTGCTCCTTGGTATCAGATTTATTCAATTTTTCCAAACATTATCAACGGTGCATTGCCTCTGACAGCTAATCTTTCAATTCTCAATGACGTTGAAGTTTGCAACGTTGGAATACAACGAAATTCTTTTCTGTTTTTGGCAAAGCTCATGATTAAAATGCAGAATGTAATTACCACGATAAAGCGATCGGTTATCCCGACCGAACAGGTACGGCGGCTAGAAAAATTTAGATGATATTGAAAAATCAACAAATCGCTAATAAAATTGAAAAAAAAAAAAAAAATTGATTGCATTCCAACGCTGCGACCTTCAGCCTAAAAATTCTGGTTCAATATTTTTCTTTCTCTTCGTAGTTTTTACAGGATCTTGCTCCCACTCAGCAATCGTGGCGTGAATTTTTTTCTGTTGTATTTTTGCGTTAAAACTCGATCAATAAAATTTTCCATCAATCTTTTTTCTCTGTCGATCTTTTCGCCAATTGATTCGTTCGAAAAAAATGTATTCATAGTAATTTTCATCTCTCGGCACAAATTCCTTATTTTATTCTTTTTTTCATTCACTTTTCGAGAATTTTTCGTGCAAAGAAAAATCGAAGAATTGGTTTTTTGCTTTCGAGTGATATTCCTTGACGATTTTTTGAAAAATGTGTTTTTTTTGTTTTCGTCATTTTTATAGGAACAGGGGGCGGCGGTGAGTGCGTGGACGTGGCGACAGACTGTGCGGATCTGATAGACAGGCTGAGAACGTGGCTGTGCCATCTGCAAACTGTAAGAAGCCGTTGCTGCGCATCCCTTAAGGCGGTTTGCGCGAGCTAGAGAGAAAAATTTTGCGGATAAATAAAAAAGGATGGAAAATAATGGAAGGAGTGAAAAGTCCATTTTTCTCGAGAGCCAAACGCGTGAGTTTCACGGATTTGGATACTGCTTTCCGAGTGTTGTTAGTGAGTTGTGAATTGCCGTGAGACAAAGCTGCAGAGAAAAGGAGCACAACGAACCAACGTGAGAAAATAAATAAATAAATACATTTTTTCAAAATTATTTATTTATTTATTTATTCGCGATGTTATTGCGAGAATCTCAAAAGTTGAAAACAAGTAAAATTGAACGTTTAACAGAGCCTCGAGCTTGGGCGCAGACTGGACTCATTATTAATGTTAATTAAACGTTTGAAAGGTGTCGAAAATTAGGGGAATAAAAAAACCGAAAGAAAAACTACAAAAAAATCTTCAATCGACGAAGAAAAATAAATGGATTTAAAATTCTCCTTGTTACCGTATAGACGATATGCATAATATTACGTAGGGCCGCGATGTTGTTGTATTTTTTCTTTATTTTTTCCGTACGCGATGTTTTACCCGATGAAAATTGCGAGATTAACTTTTGGACGAATGTCTCAAAATGCCTGGTGATGACGTTGAATAAAATAAAGCAAAAAAACGATTCAAAAAAAATAAAATAAAATGAATAAAAAGAAAAAAAAAGAAGAAAGTTTCAACGTAACGCCGTAACGTGAAAAATAAAAAGTTTTTCAGTGATTTTCGTGATTTGGATTATTCCTTCCTTTCGTGTTTCTAATGTAATTGCGTGTTATTTTTACTCGATATATTTATTCGATGGAGCGGGCAAGTTCCATGCGTCGGCCGATGCGTGCAATTTTTTTTTCCTTTGTAAGAACAAATGAGCGAACAAAACATTGAGAGCCAGACGGTGAAGCTTGAACCAAGTTCGCAGACGAAGGATTCGCGTTGTAAGAATAAATCATAGTGATTAATCAATTATTCATATTGTTGTTATTCTCCTATTCCCCGTTCTCCAAAACTCGAAATTTCCCCTCAAAAACGTGACTCTGTGCCATTGATCCAAAACATTTCAAAATTCCATGCCCATGACAACGCGCTACTCTAGAAAATCCAGTCCCCGAGACCTCGCACGGTCGTACGTGTCGTACGATTGTTGCAAAAACAATGAAAAAGATTTACGTATCAACTTCTTCCAGAGAAACCATAGCAATGATCAATGACACGTATGAATCAGCATTCCTCTCGATAATCGAATACTACCGGCTGGACGACCTTAATCACGACCTTAAGACGATACATCGATTATGAGAACAGTACCAAACGTTAATGACCCAAACAGTGATGATCGCAATGTTGGAAATCGAGTTTTGAAAAATCTATAAGAATCTAATGGCATGGAAAGATGAGATTTGGTCGTTCGATTCGCGTGCGATTTGAAATAGAAAGAACAAGAAATCTTTGAAGCACAAAATATTTGGCCTTGCGGCAGATTTGACACGATGAAAAACTTGACCTTATGAATTATTTAGTATTTGTCCTCAAACACCATGATCGATTATGTAGACACAAAAAAATCGAAAACCATTATGTGCGCAAGTGCGTATCGATTTGGGTATCGATCTGGGGAACAAATACGCGACCGCAGACGTCACCAATTAATTGAGATTAATGAACATCTCCTGCTTCCGAAGAACAAGTGTCAATTGTGACTTTGTGATCGCAGCGTGTGGATCAGATCGTTATTCGCCTCAAGTTTCTCATTGTTTTATTTTTTTCTCTCGTGCTCGAAAAAAAAAGAAAACGCTATGTTGGCCTCATTGATTTTCGTTTTAGCTGCCACTGTGCCCGCGACCTATTCCTTGCCGGTAACGAACAGTCCACGATTTTTTCTTTTTTTTGCCTGTCAATTTGACACTCGAGCCAACATATCAATTGAAATGAATTTGTGGCGCTTTTTTAGATTCACAAGCACATGACGAAGAAGGAAATTCGCAACACTTTTCAAAATGGCTACGACCCGGGTACGTGATTAATAATCGATAACTCGATTTCATTAAATTGACGAAAATCGCTCAAAAATGACATTTTTACAATTAACAAAAACAAATAATCACTAAAGTTTGAAAATTATTACTTTTTTTTCATTTTCTCTTGTTTTTTCATCTTTTCAATCAAGTACCACGATACGAAGTAGTTCCGGTGTATCACACTTTGGATCAACACGATTTGACCGACAATTCGATAATGGCGATGCTTTAAAATGACGAAAATCGCTCAAAAATGACATTTTTACAATTAACAAAAACAAATAATTACTAAAGTTTGAAAATTATTTTTTTTTTTCGTTTTCTGTTGTTTTTTCATCTTTTCAATCAAGTACTGCGATACGAAGTAGTTCCGGTGTATCATACTTTGCATGATCACGATTCGAGCGACAATTCGATAATCGCGATGTCATTAAATTGAGGAAAATCGCTCAAAAATGACATTTTTACAAGTAACAAAAACAAATAATCTCTGGAGTTTGAAGTTTTTCGCTTTTTTTCATTTTCTCTTGTTTTTTCATGTTTTCAATCAAGTACCACGATACGAAGTAGTTCCGGTGTATCACACTTTGCATCAACACGATTCGAGCGACAATTCGATAATCGCGGTCAGGGTGAATGCTTTCGAGAGAGAAATGAGCCTTTATTTGGAGCCGAACGATGGGGTATTGGCCCATTTTTCAACACCTGTGTGGACGGTCTCGAGCGACCGAACTAAGCCGGGAAACGTCGAGTATACTCGTTTGCAAAACGTAAAAAAAAAAAAATCCACTAACAAAAACGTTAACAATTATATGAATTTTCAATGAATTAAAAAAAAAAAATTAACATGCTCGCATTTTTTTCAAAGCCCTTTACAAATATTGGCCGCGCATATCACGACCCATCGAATGGCTCCGCGATCGTAGCGTACAAAGGAATAGACGGCGAAACGTTGATCGTAAGTACAAAATAGAGAATAAAAGCAATTTAACGAAAAGTTGATGGAAAAGTCGGAAAACACCGAATCGATCGATTTAATTGTTTTTAGCTCGGAAATTTAAACGGCGATTTAATAATTCGGCCACTGCCGCATAGACTTCACGATATAGTTGCGAAAGAATCAAAAGGAGCTAATAATTCCACGCCGAATTCTATCCATGCCGATTATCGTCAAACTCATCATCACGTGGTTTTTCAACGACCCGAACACGACAAAGATGCTGTGATCAGTAAGTGCGTTTCAAGGTCAAAATGATGAAGAAGAATTCTTCATCTGGTTGGGTCCGTTGAGGCCAGAACCGCGTGTCCTTGTTTTATACATTTTTCCAATGAAAAATTGCACTTTGTTCGATCGAAACAATAAAATTGGGTGCGACATTTTTTTTACTCCAGAAACAGTGAAACGCGATAAAAATCATGCTCGATCTGGAAAAGGACGTTCGAAGCGAAGCCTGCCGGACGTTATTTATCCAGAAATCTTGGTAGCTGTCGATTTCACGCTGTTCGAGTAAGTCGATTGTTTTCTTTTTTTTTCAAAAAAGACGAAGCGAAATTTGAAAAAAATTTGGAGGTAAATTAAAAAATGGCATTAAATCGAATTTTTCGTAGCGTTCTCGATAAAAACCTCGAAGAGACTACGCGATACGTTCTCGCATTGTGGAACGCTGTCGATTTGCGATATCGGTTGCTCTCGGAGCCGGCGATTCGCTTGAATATCGCAGGAATTATTATTTCGCTGGTAAATAGATTTTTTAATTAAACGTATTTGTTGTTCGTTTCAACCAACATTTCCAAGTGCTGTGTGCGAATATTCGCGATTACTTTTTTCACGATCGTTCATTTGCTAGACGAACGGCGGGACGGCGTATTTGGATAGCAATCGAAAAGGGAAAACGAATTTGGACTCGGATCGTGCTCTGGTTGCGATGAGCCATTACTTTTACAACGAATCTTCGAGATTCAATTTTTCCATGTACGACATGGCGATAGCGATGACGCAGTAAGGACAAAAAAAACGACCCTGCGTGGTCACAATTTTTCATTAAATTATTGTGGGAGCCTCACACAAAAGTTGGGATTTTCCTCGTTGCTTGCGAGCAATCTGGCGATTGACTTTTACAGCTGGACCGTTCGTCCCTATGAATATTATTCCCGCAAGTTTATTGATTGAAAAAAAACACGTCGATTTAAAATTTTTGTCAAGTAACAAAATTGGAACTTTTGCAGCCTGGATATGTGCAACATCGTCCTCAACGACGTGTGCGATACGTCGACTCTCGGTAGGGCGTTAAAAAATGAAAAAAAAAAAAAATTATCAAAGATTTCATTTTTCTCGTAACGAATAATTAAGTAAAAAATGAAAATTTTTGATAAAAAGGTTACGCGTACGAATGGGGCGCTTGCAACAGGAGTCACGTAGACTCAAACACCGAAGCTGTTGGCATAGTCGAGGACAACGGCGGTTTCAAGGCGATCATAGCTGCAGCTCACGAAGTTGCACATTTGTTAGTTAATTTTTAAAATACAGTTCGTCAACTTAATATTTCGAATTTTCAAGAATTTCTTCAACTTTCGTTGACTTCTGGATGAAATTATTCATTTTATAGAATGGGAGTGTCGCACGATGGATTGGAGGAGGCCGAGAGTTGTCCAGGTTTCGATGGATTTATCATGTCGAGCTTCCTGCATCCTGGTGGAAACAGTTTCACGTGGTCGGAATGCAGCTTGAGAAATCTTCACGATTTTTTAAGGCTCGTCTTTATTTTGCTCTTTCAACAAATTCCTAAATTTTGCTATCGAGTGTTTCGATACATCGAAACGAGTATCGATATTCCCATCACGATATATCGATATATCGAAAGATTCGATTTAATCGAATGAATTTGTTATTTCCTGATTATTGAATTCAACGTCGAATATGGTCGAAATGTTTCCAACTATTTTTACACTTTTTCTCGTTCCGTTCGACATTCAAAGCGAATGGAAAATATTTCTCAAAATATCCCAAGACAACGTTTTTTTTCTTTTACTTTTAGCTCCGAAGAGGCAACTTGTCTTTTCAATAAACCTTCGTTCGGTGCAGCTTTGCCACGAATACTCCCTGGCAAGCTCCTTACTTTGGATGAACAGTGCCAACGAATTAGTGGCACAAAAGCTTGCCATGTAAGTAATGGAACAAAAATTAATTAAAAGTCATCATGTTGACGAAAACTCGTTGGAGTGATTTACAGATTTTTCACTCTCCAAATACGTAAAGCGACAAGACGAAAAGATCGCATGTGATCCGGTATCATAAGAAAAAATCTTATGAACCACGGAGGGTTAAAAAACTTTCGTGTGTCAAACTCTACGACGTTTTCAGGAATTTTCAAAAATGTTTTTCTTTTTTTTGGTTAATCAGCACGATGAGCGGGTTTGCACGAGACTCGAATGTTACATACCAGGGCACGGTGAATTGTGCTTCGTTAAAACTTCTGCTGCTGAAGGCTCTGACTGCGGAGATCATCGTGTAAGTTTTCTGAAACTATTTACTGAAAATTCTACAATGTCGAGAATTTCTTTCGATATGTTTGATAACGATGCTTATAATTTTCAAGGCTTGCATCAATGGCCACTGCGTGAAGGAGAACGTGACTTTCGTGCCATACTCATCGAGCACGACGATAACACCTCCAGATAATTGGAACGGATATTTTTTCAATCGACCCAGACCGAGCTTCTTGGACGACTGAGGAAATTCGACGAAGAACGCTTTCTAAAAACTCTGACAATGTTCAAATTCGAACAGTACGCAAAAACGTGTATTAAAACCAAAAAAAAAAAATACAAAAAATAAATGGAGTTGAACCAAAAAAACCGAGCAGGAGAAAATTACGAAAATTTATTTTTCACGTGACGTTGCGTTTAGCGGCGTCGCACAGTGACTCATTGTTCTTCACATTACGAATTGCAGTCGCGGGATATAATTGATGGGTGCCATTTTTCATTTTGCTCGTAAGAAATCGTGACGATGACGAATTTCCACGAATTCCCAACGTCACTGAGCTTCGTGGCTCATCCTTTCTTATGGAAAAAAAATAAATGAATAAAAAATTCATTTTTACGATAATTTGCAAAATTCAAGCGCAAGATGCGACGCGATGATAAATGGCGAATTTTTCTTCCAATGCGCCGCTCATATCTACGAAATTTCGATTCAAAATTCGAACCCCAGAAAATAATGTTTACGATTTAATCGACTTCAGACTTTATGACAATTTTGGAATATTTCAAAATTTCTTCATCGACAATCCACCGATGCGTTACGCAGTCACGAGTCGTCAATTTTTTTTCATAAAAAAAATACAAAAAAAAAAGTCAACAGCACGTAATGGGTTCGTCGATTGATTAACGATAATGGACAAGTTCCAAGTCCCATCAATCGTCGATCCGGGGAATACTTATAGGGGCAGGAGTCCGATGGGAAATTAGTTTATTCGAACATGAGTCGTTGGCAAATAATTGCGTGTTTCTGTCTCGTCTCAGTGGGTCATGAAAGTCTTCAGGTAAATTTTTTACTCCTTCAGCAAAATTAAACTAAAAATAACTGCAAAATGAAAAAAAAATGGTTTTTTTCAAAATTCGTTACGTTATTTAGATCCACGAACATATGACCGATGAGGAGGTCCGATCTGTGTTCAACACCGACCGTGATTCAGGTATTTGGAGAAAATTTTACACCAAGAATTAATTTTTTAACGAATTATCTTGTGACTTCATTTTTTTCATTGATTATCGAAAGTTCCGGAGTACCAAGTTGTCCCAATCGCGCACTCGGTACCTGGCAGTGACGGGAAAACAAGTTTGAAGCTTTTTTTCAACGCTTTTGGCGACGATGTGATTCTCAATCTCAATCCAGTCGAGGATTTAATGTTTTCGGAAAATACACCGATATATACCGTTAGTTCGAATTCGTCGTATCTCAATGGCTTGAAATACGAACTAGTGTTTGGCAGCGTGAGTTTTTAATACGAAAAAGTCTCGTTTTTTATTTTCATCGTGTTTTAAAATAATTTTTTGACAACTTGATTTTCAGGACTCCAAAAAACGACCTCAAATTTACGAGGATCTAGAAAAAATGGCGTCGCTCGGTTCCTACGAAGGGGAAGACGGAAAAATTCATTTTGTAAATATTCCGAAAGCAATTTTTTGTTCCTATTTCAAAAAAAAAAACTTTTTTCACTCCTGACGATTTTCCGAATTCGCAATTCTTCCAGAATGGACCCTACGGCGAAAATTTCATAATTCGATCGATTCCAAACAGAGTTTTAAAAATTGTGAACCAAAACGTGACTGCCGAGTATTCGAAACACCCGCAGCGAATGCCCGGACACGGGGACTACGTGAAGCTGACCAACGATCACGTTATCGTGAAATTTCCTCTGGAGGAATTAACAGGTCGTTCGTACGAAAATACTGATGAAAATTGGCCAGGCGACGATATTTTCGAAATGACAGCCGGAAATACGAATCCTCAAATTCTGCCGAGCATCGTTTATCCCGAAATTTTAGTAATCGTCGATTACGAGTCCTTCAAGTAAGTTTGCAAAAACTTAATTAAAGGCAAGCCCGAGTTTTTTGTTGACGACGAAAAAATAAATGAATCGTGGGCAAAAAAAAATCAATTTTTATTTTCCAGATCGCATGGCTCCGATCTATGGAACGCGATAATTTATTATGCAGCATTTTTCAACGGAGTTGACCTCAAATACCGAATGCTGGAACGTCCGAAAATCCGACTAAACATTGCGGGACTAATCATGTCAATGGTAAGATTATCATTTTTTTTAAATCGATAATGAGCCTCGGCACTTCGGGTCAATTTGACCCGAACCAAAATCGAGAAGCTTCAAAAAAATCCACGCCACGAAAAATCCATTTCCGCCTAAATCACTCCCGAAAAAAAATCATTTTTTCTCCGGCAAATATTTATTTCACTATTTCGTTTTTTTTTTCAGGATATCGAAGCGACTCCTTATTTGAATAAAAAACGACTGAGGGATGGTTCGATAGAAGCTGGTGCTCTGGACGAATTGAGCTTGTATCTCTATCAAGAAACACGATTCCCTCGCAAGTCTTACGACGTTGTGCTTGCAATAACCCGGTAAGTTGAACACGCGGAAGTTTCCATCCTTGGAACAGAGTTCACAATTATTATTCAATATGTTTGGTGCGAACAACAAAACGTCTCTCTCATGCGACCCAAAAACTCAATCGACACCAAAAATCGGCACGATTTTCAAAATTGAAGAAATAATTAATATTGATATTAATTAATTAATTAATTAATTAATTTTTTGTTGAATCTTAACGTTGCAAACATTAGAGTTGGATAAGAAATTCAGGTAAATATTCGATATCGCGGCACCAGCGATTTTCGGGCTGATTTTTTTTTCATGCTCCGATATTTACCGAAATTCAATAGATAATAAAAATTTCAAAAAATTCAAAATTCAATAAATTTTTTCACAGCTCGCAGTTGTGCCAATACCCGAAAAATTCCAACGGAATGTCCACTTGTCACGCAGTCAGAGGTCAGTCTTTTCTATAGAAACGAACAAAAGATTTTCGAGTTCTGAATTGGATTTTTATTTCTGAATCTTTTTGCACAGGGATCAGTAAATATGGAAACGCTTGTGACTGGGACGATCAGACCAAGAGAATGGAGTCTGTAGCTCTGATACACGACAATGGTTTCAGTGGAATCCCTACAGCCGCCCACGAGCTGGGTCACGTGTAAGTCGAATGAGAAAAAGTTCAAAATTTCGTAAATAATTTGATTTTTTTTTTTCTAAGAACTTTGCGATGTTTATTTTCTTAGCTTTGGAGTTCCTCACGACGGGTCAGCGTCGCTGTCGTACGTGGGCGGACCCGGGGCACAAAATTGCCAATGGGAGGACGGTTATCTCATGAGCAGTTTTCGACACGATCAGAACGCGCTTACTTGGTCGAAATGCAGTCAAGAGTGTTTCCGATACTTCTTGAAGTAAGTAAACTCAAAAAAATGGAAAAAATCATCAAATCTTTAAATTGAAACGTTTTTCCCGAAATTTATTCGCTTCAATTCTTTGTTCCATTCAGCAAACCCAAGGCGAGCTGTCTCTGGAATAAACCAATCAAAGCGAAGGACACTTTGCCAAGAATATTGCCAGGGAAATTGTTGTCGGTCGACGAACAATGTTTCAGGGCAATTGGTGGACCATCCTGCGGGGTAAGATCGTCGAACCTGACGTTAAAAATTTACAAAGGATCCATGGAAAGAATTAAAAAAAAAAAATTGAGTAAATTTCTCAATTATTCGATCCATTTCGTTTTTTTTTCATTTCACACTGGAAAAAAAAAATTTGTTGGAAACGTTTGACTGAAGTATTTTTGAAAAATTATAAAAATTTTGTCATTGCAGCAAAAAATATTGTAGAAAGTCTCTTCGAGAAGCAAATTTTTGTCAGTCCAATCGTAAAGTTTGTAGACAGTTGCGTTAAAAATAAAAAATATTGTCAAAATAACGATAATTTCAAAATTATTTAAAAATATTTAGTTTACCGCGTTAAACAAACAATCGACGTTTTTTGACAAAATTTTATTTTCAGTGCAATCGATTTTTTTCGCATGTTTATTAATTCTCTCGTTTATACAGCACGATGAAAGTGTCTGCACTCTTCTCTGGTGCAAAGTACCCAACACTGACAGTGACTGCGTCGCGAGTACCCCAGCAGCTGATGGTTCGACGTGCGGAATTAACAAAGTGAGGAAAACCCATTGTTCTCAAAACTTTTCAGAGTTTCCTCAAAGAGTAACGACTGAATATCGAATTGTTTCAGATTTGCGTTGGAGGGCACTGCGTCAACGATTCCCTCGACCACTGGGGACCATGATCGGTTGATAAGATTCTCAAAGAGCACCGACAAAACGTAAAATTTAAAAAAATACGAAAGAAATTTGTAAACTACGAGAAAAAAAAATTCTGAAAACTTCGAATCCGAAACGACGATCCTTAATCGAAATTTAACGCTTCCGCGAATTAAGAAAATTTTCACTTCGAGATTAAGAAACAATTCGCACGAAAAATCGCAAAATCCTTGCCTACCAAAAGGAAAACTACGACAAAGGCCAAAAATAGCGACAATTTTAATTGTAACTGAGAAATTAATCAGCCATGATAAATTTACGAACGAAATTTATTCTTGAATCACCATTTTCTCACCTTTCACATCCTTGAGATTGCGGATCAGTCGGTATCTCGCCGCTGTGAGTGCGAGAGCCATAGCTGCACTTTTTGAAATTGAAAATTTTCCTGCCAAATCGAAAAATTTGCATTTCTCAGCCTCGGGATGAGATTTGGTGAGCGATCCGGTGACTTTAAGGACGTTGTATGGCGACGGTCGAATCTAACTTCATAATTGAGAGTTTATCAAAATTTTAATACTTTTTTTTTTTGTATTTTCAGTTCAATTTTTGTTTTTTATTGTAATTTTTTTTTTTTTTTTTTANTAGGAAAATATATGAACAAACATGGAAAAGGTTATTGGACGATTTTGATCTCGATGCCGATAGCTTCGTGAAGTTCTTTTTTGCTGCCAGGATAGCCTTCGAGAATGCAGTCGATTATTTCTGTGCACAAGCGTTTCCGTTTGCCGTATTCGCGAGAATAAGTTTTCATGTTGTCCTCAGCTTTTCTCTTTTCGATTCCGAGATCTTCTGGTCCGGTCGATTCCATCAGAGCGTCTAATTTTTCAGTCAGTTCGTTAACTCGCTTTTTCAATTGATCCCGCAACTTAAGAGCTTCTTCGAGACTGAGATACCCGCGGAATGCAGCCAATTTCGTCTCGTAATCGCGAATTGATTTCTCGACCTCGGCACGTTTCAATTCTACTTCGTTCGCGTGACATTGTAGTTCACGATTTATTCGTAGCAGCTCGTCCGTGTCCTGCGTCGGATCTTGCATGGCGCAATAAATTTTTTGTTTCCCATAAGTCTTGAAAAAAAATCGCAACATTTTTTTTTCAAATTTATTGTAATTTTTTTTTGAAAAATTGCAATTTTTAGTTGAAACTTTTTTTTGAATTTAGTTTCGGCTAATGATTTTTCATGGCGCAATAAATTTTCTGTTTCCCATAAGTCTCGAAAAAAATTCACAAATTTTTTTTTAAATTTATTGTAATTTTTTTTTGGAAAATTGCAATTTTTGAAATTTTTTATTGAATTTAGTTTCGGCTAATGATTAGCGAACCTTTTCGAAAATTTTCTTCCTGTCGACCAATTTGTCGAGAGCTTTTTGGACGACTGATTTAGGATGCTCGTTGTGGAGATTAGTCACAATGTCATTGGCGCTGAATGGACGATTTTGGCCCTGGAGATACTGGTATATCGCTTCCGTTGCCATTTTTCTAAAACGAGTAACGTTTTTGACCTTTTAAAAAAAAAGTTATCGAAAAATGATGATAAGTTACCGACGGTCGGTAAGCGAATGATTTACCGACCGAGCGCTCGGGGCGAGAATCGGAGCTGTGCCTCGCACGTTCACTCGATATATTTTCAATTTTGTGCAATTTTCAGCTCCGAGACTCGACCCCGTGGGCAGATACGAAGAGAAAAAGAAAAATCGGTGTTCGTAACTGTAAATTTTCGAGAAAGAACGACTCGACGTGAACATGGGAGTCGCAAAAACTTTTGATCGCGGTGGAGCAGAGAATAAACGTTGGAAACGCGCGATCAGCCGGTAATGCAAACTTTCGGTTCTTTTTTTTGCCGTTGAATGTAAACGCGGCGTTGATCTTCTTCTCCCTCTTTCTCCGGCCGGAGTTTCTACGGAATGCCCGGAAACGGTGCAGCTACGTGTTTATTTTCGTACACGTTAGTAGTCCGTCAAAGATGGCGGCGCGGAGGGACGCTCGTCCGTCGAGTGGAGGGTCGAAAAGTAACGATAAAACGGTGAAAAATTGGATAAAAACGCGGGCCAAATGGGATTATCTGAGCGGCATATTGAAAGATCCCCGGAGACTTGCAACGTTGGGCTGTATTTTTGTGGTTTTTGAAGCAATATTGAATGTTATTGTGATCGAAAAAGTGCGTTACACGGAAATCGACTGGATCGCTTATATGCAAGAAGTGGAGGGTTTTTTAAACGGCACGACAGATTATGGAAAACTGCGTGGGGACACAGGACCCCTCGTTTATCCTGCCGGCTTCGTGTATTTTTTCGCGCTTCTCTATTACGCGACCTCTGCCGGCACAAATGTCAAGCTCGCCCAATACATTTTCGCGTTACTTTACATAGCCGCGCTGTGTCTCGTACTGCGAATTTATTCGCGTACTAAAACTGTGCCCCCTTACGTGCTCATCCTAATATTTTGTACGTCCTACAGAATCCACTCGATTTTTGTTCTGAGACTGTTCAACGATCCCATTGCAATGATATTTGTATTTGCCGCAATAAATGCCTTTCTCGATGAAAAGTGGTCCCTGGGGAGCCTCCTTTACAGTCTCGGAGTTTCCGTTAAGATGAACGCGCTGCTTTTCGCTCCGGGACTCCTCGTCGCTTATCTCGCAAACTTAGGCCTCGCCGGCACAATCTTACAACTCGCCATTTGCGCAGGCGTACAACTCGTCCTGGGAATCCCCTTCATTGCTACCAACCCCGTTTCTTATTTACGCGGCGCCTTCGACTTCGGCCGAGTCTTTCAACACAAATGGACCGTCAACTGGAGGTTCCTGCCCGAAGAAACTTTCGTCAGCCCTCACTTTCATCTCGCTCTACTTTTCTTGCATCTCGCAACCCTCGCCTACTTTATTCCCAGCTGGATCACCTACATGAAGTCCTACGCACGATTGAAAGAAATCGAGAAGACCGTCAAGCCTCAACTCAAGGCCCAAGAGTCCATCGACATGACCGTCAACTCCAGACTCTTTGTGCTTCCACTTTTCGCTGCTAATTTCATTGGACTCGTTTTTGCAAGGTCGTTGCACTATCAATTCTACGTCTGGTACTATCACACTCTTCCCTACATCGCCTGGCACTCTCGCTACAGCGATACCACCCGCGTCGTCATTCTTGGCATCGTCGAATTATGCTGGAACACTTATCCCAGCACCGTCTACTCCAGCGCCGCTCTACATCTCTGCCATTTGGCTTTACTCTACGGCCTCCACACCAGTCGAGCTACCGCTGCCAAAGTCGAATAATCAAAATGCATTTATTCAATGATCCTGAAGTTTGTTGGAATGCAACGAAAAATGCATTTTGCATTCATTATTTCGATAATTAATGCACTTTTTACAATTTTTCTCCAACATTCAGTTTTTTAATGGCAAAAAAGACTGTCTCGTTATTTTTGACAAATGCCGAATGAAAATTTTCTGCTTTGCCATAAAAAATGATGAGATTTCGTTGCATTTCAATGATGAAAACTTCAACATCGTTTTATATTTATTGCTCGAAATAAAAAGTGTAGGATTTTTGCTGTGGAAACAAATCAACGAGGCACGGTGGACGAAAACTTTGCTGGAAAGTTTTTGTTCACATTTTTGTAGAGAATAGTTTTGTAAATGGGAAGGGAATTGGCGTTAAGAAAAAGAAAACGAGCTTTCCAGCATTTTTGTAATGCGAAGACAATCTCTCGATGTTTTGGAGAGAAATTTGTTACGTCGAAACATTTTTCGATGAATTTTGAGTTTGTTATGAATTTGCGAGTGCGTGTGATTGATAATTACGGAGTTTTATGAAATTCCCGCAATTTATAACCCCGAAACGTGCTTCCAAGTGTAATTCTTTGTGGAATGACATTGAAATACAAGGCTGAAGGTCATTTTGTCTTATATTTTCATTCAGAATTCAGTCCCGAGATTTTTCGAGCTACCGGACGAAAGTTCGAGGTTAAATAGAAAAACGCTGTTCCGAGATTTTCCCTTGAATTAAAAAACAAACACTTTAATCGGAAAACTTACTAATTCACCGAGTCCGGGCTTCACAAACGATATGGGAGCAACGAATTGACGCTCCTCATCAACTTTCATCCGCAAAGATCGAGAACAACGCAAAAACATCCAAAACACTGATATCCAACGAGTCTTTTCCACTCAACACCGATGCAGTCGAGCGTCAATGTATTCGACAACCACGCAATATATTTTTATAACACTCTTTTCATCATTTCCCATTCACAATCGCGAACGAAAAAGATTTCTCGTACGCGCGAAAATCTTTTTATTGTTACGCTAAACGGCAAAGAAAACGCGTAAAAACTTCACGTCAACAAGATTCGCGGGCGAACTGCGATTTACGCGGGAAACGTAACAAAACATAACGCAACGTTTTCAATGTTTTGCGACTCGTCGCACCGATCGAACCGACCAATCAGAGATCGTTCTTCCTATGAATTTACAATATTGTGAACTGACTTTTTAGCTTATCGTTTCGAAATGTAAATATAATAAAATCGACACGAAATTATGTTGAAAAATAATTTTGAGAATTCTCGCTGCCCATTTTTTTCATGCGTAATGAGCTGAATAAATATGAGAAAAAAAATGCATCCGAAATACGCGTCTCCGCGTGTTACACATCCTAACCTCAAAGTTACAAGTTTTCTCAGCACCCATCCCCGTCTCCTCTCCACATCACCAAAGAGAGTCGAAAAAATAAACAATAAAAAATTGTCAAAATGATTTTTATATTCTTGACTAGCGAATCGTGACGAAAAAATCGTATTATTTTAGGCAAAAATAATTCCTTCTCGCTCGATAATAATTCAGCTGCAAAATCATGACCGAAGGTTAGGAAAATGGAATAACATTAATCTCCAATGATAATAAATGATTAAAAATCGAACTCGTAGAAAGTACAACAATTTAGAAACAATAAAAACTAATGAGATTGTCATTCGGAGTGTCTAGAAAACGACCAAACCACGCAATTGAAAAGCCAATTTGTTGGTTTGGACGGCGAACCAGGAGAAACGCGATGTTTACTTTGCGATCTCAAATTTATTCTGCCGACCGTAGAAAAACAATTTCTTTCCCACTTGTTCGAGAGTCATCGACTCGTTATTGGGGATGTTTGGAAAATTGCAAGCATCAGGAGGTAATTTAGAATTCTCCGTGTTTCCGCACGAGACTAAAAAAAATCGGTTTTCACTTTTCAAATCTTTTTCGAAGTTTTTTTCTGTCAATAAATATTTTCACGTTCTCTCGACAATTTCTCTAGAAATTTACCGCAACGACAAACAATTTTTAAATAAACTTTTCAGTTATGTTCACTATTGGGGTGTCAAATTCAAAGAAACGCCGATAACGACTTACTGCACGACTCTGTTAATGGATTGCACTCCGGACGGAAAACCAAGTAAAAATGAAGTTTATTATTTATTGTCGGATTGCATCGGCGAGGATAAAACTCTCAGGGACGAGCTGCACCGAGCAAGGCTGGTAATTATTTTCCCAAGAGGAAAAAACTCGAACGTGTGGACGGCGAGTCAAAAAATTGGAATAACGAGAAATTGCTACTTGGAGAAACTTTATAGGCGTTGCTTTTTGTTTGCAGGATTTGGTGTTATCCAAACAAGCCTTTGAGAGAACGGATACAGCTTTTAAACGCGGTTGCATATTTTGCAGAATGGAAATTACAGGCTTGCGTTATGATTATTTGAAGCATCTTTCCCAAAAGCACAACATCCAATTAGGAAAACCAGAAAACTTGGTATTCGTCGATCAACTTTTTGACAGGATACAAAAAAGCATCGAAAGGCAGGAATCAATTTTTTAGTTGCAAATTCCACAAGAAATTGAATAAAGCAACGAGTTATTTTTGTTTTTTGTGTTATCAACAGTTTAACGTGTATTTATTGCGAAAGGGTTTTCAAGGATCGCAACGTTTTGAAAGAACACATGCGAAAAAAATTGCACAAACGTGTCAACCCGAGTAACAAGACGTACGACAAATATTACGTGACGAATTATTTGGAGCTGGGTAGCAACTGGCGTCAGAGACAGGTAACGAAATATTGTCCCCTCTTTATCGAAATTTTTCTGTGTTTTCGTTCTTTGTGCGAAAACCCCATGGGATCAGAATATATGAAACGATGACGCGAGGAAAAAGGAGTTGCTGTTTTTTTTTCTTTTTTCGAAAGTGAGTGAATTTTTTGATAAATGGGAGTCAATGATTTTTAGGGGGAAGAGACGAACGATGAGAGCGATAATGAGGAAGAAGACAGCTCCTGGGGCGATTGGGACGACGACAACGTTTTTGTTACTTGTTTGATTTGTCCGCAGTCCGATCAGGATTTCACGAAAATACTGGAGCACATGAAAAATGATCACAATTTCGATTTTTCGATGTTCACTGAAGAATTGAATTTCTACGAAAAGGTAAAGAAGAGGAAAAACATAATTGTAGTTGAAACTTTGTCTGTAAACCTGGGGCTTTCGTGTCCGGATGGATATGACGAATCGGTTTATTTACTGGAACAAAAATGAATGAAAAAATGTATTTTTCTAAAATTTTGTAATTGAAATTCCAAGTTGAGGATTTCGAACAGCGACCTGAATTTTTTCAGAATTTTTGGAACGTAATAAATGCCTGAAAGAACGGAGTGTCCAGGTTTACATACGAGAGGCGCGAAAAAAACGTTTACAGACGAAGAGTTAATTAATTGAAAGCAATTAATTCAAAAATGCGTATATTTTAACGATTCTGACAACATTTTGAAAAGTTAAGACGTCAAAGATGATTTTCGTTATTTCGTGACGTAGGTTAAAGTTGTAAATTACGTTAGACGACAAATCCACGATAAAAAGTGCATTTATTGCGAAGAAGAGACCGAAAACGTCGCGGCTCATATGCGCGAAAATGATCATGAGAAATTGCCTCTGTCGCGGGTTTGGAATCGACCGGAATTTTATTTTCCAATGTTCGAGACCGATTCGTTTCTCTACAGTCTCGATTCGACGAGCGACAGTGAAGACGAGTCGTCAGCAAAGCTTACGGAACAAATGTGAGTCGATAAATTGACGTTCCTTAATTTTTCCGAGTCCGCGTTGCTGCTTTTTCAAATTTTAACAAAATAATTGTGTATTTATTGCAGAAATCGAGTTCTGTAACATCGAGAATTGCTCGCAAGTGAAAATAATCGTTGACCAGAAGGAAAAGTTGTTAAATGTTGTACATAAATTTTTCTCGTTGAAAAAAAAACAAAAGCACGAAATGAGAAAATCGTATCGTTTGATTTTTTCCCGTCATTTTTAATCCTCGAATTTTCCCTCAAGTTTTTTTCTCCCATTATGAAGTCTTTCGATTGGGCCGCGGTAATGAATCCGCAAAAAAAAGAAACTTGTCTTACGAAAATAAAAATCGAGGGCCTGCTGACCTCCGAGGCCTTCCAAAAAGCACGACTGTGCGCTGCCAAACTCCATGGACATTTGCCCCACAAATTTGCCAAACCTGAACTCCACGAAATGCTCCAAATCGCTTGGTTCAATCGTATCGACAAAATTCGACGAGTAATTTTTTTTTTATTCAACAAAATAAAAAAAAAAACTAACTAGATCATGAAATCCACGAAATTTCGTCGAAAAGTAAAAGTTCGAAATTGCTTATTCATCGCAAAATCGACAGAATCATTTTTTTCCAGTGTTTCGGAGGCAAAACCTGGAACTCGGAACGACCAGTGATCGTTTTCATCGACGACGAATTAATCGGCAGTGACATCGAATTTATACGCCATATTGGCAAAACTTACGCCTTTAATATTCCATTGAATTCAGAATATTACGAGAACCTCATAGTCCAAGAATACGAGAAATTCATGACGAGATTAGGGGTACGAGGATTTTAGAAAAATTAATAAAAACGTCATTTCCAGAAATTCCTTTTCACGTGAAAAGCAAACTTTATTTTCCTGAAACTCTCCATAAATTTCAATTTTACAAAACAAGAATTTTGTTCCCTTGGAGAAAATCTGTTTTCGTTTCCAGAAAATCTTCTTTTTTTTATTACTCTCCAAACTCAATGAATCCGACGTCATGAAATTTCGAATTTCAGCGGAAATACGTGTACTTCACATTCACATCCAACGAAGCGGTGATCGGATCATTCCTGATTATGGTAAACAATCGATTAACAATTTTCAAATATTCATCAAACTTTTTCGCCAACGACAATCGCTTTGGTAAAGATTGAAAATAATGAAAAAATAAACAAGTTGTACACAGATTTAGTCCCAAAAACGTGCCAACATTTTTTGAGACTGTGTACTGGCTTCAGAAGCAAAAATGCTTGGGGAACTATACTGTGTTACAAATTGACAAAAGTTCATCGAATCGTAAAAAATGGATGGCTCCAGATTGGCGGTAATTCCATTTTTCAAGCCTTGGAAATATTACTTTGAACTCAATTTTTCTAAATATCAACGAAAAAGTGAAAAATTGAAGAAAAATTGAAGAAAAAATTCAGCATCTATTTTCCATTATAAATTTTAGATATTCTAGTAAAAAATAGATGGCTCCAGATTGGCGGTAATTCCATTTTTCAAGCCCTGGAAATATTACTTTGAACTCAATTTTTCTAAATATCAACGAAAAAGTGAAAAATATTAAAAAATTGAAGAAAAAATTGAGCATTTATTTCTTTATTATAAATTTTAGATATTCTAGAAGCGAATGACGATCTGGACGAAACTGTTCTCAATGAAATAACGATAAACGATGAATCTTATTGCATCCCTCACGACCGTAGGGGCGTTATCTCGTTGGCAAACGATGGGAAACAAAGCAGAGATCAATTCGTTGTGTCATTGAAACCAAACCAATGGATGAATTCTAATTACGTTGCTTTTGGGTATTTTTTTCAGATTTTTAATTTCTGTATTGAGAACAAAAATGATGGAAAGAAAACATATTTTTTTACATTATTCAGAGAACTGATCGATGGCGCGAACACTCTGAACGTAATAGAGAATTTTCCCACGTTTTACGAAGCTCCGGTCGAAGAAATCTTCATATCGGAATGCGGCGAATATCGATTCGATGGAGAGGAAGGAACGGAACTAGAGCCGCAGGAGGTCTTTACAAATTATCAATCGAAATTCATCGTTTTTTCACTTTTTTTTTTTTAACGCCATAGTTTTTACTAAAAAGGAGTCGAGCTCCAAATTCTTCTTTCACGTACTTCGTCTGCTCTCATAAAAATCTTGTTGAACTTTTATAAAATTTCACAAATTTCCAAAATTTTCACTAAGAATTTTCCTTTTCCGGATTTTCTCCAAATTTGCTCCACGTTTTTTTTTCTCGCGCACCGCATAAGCTCTTAATTCCAGTGTACGAGAAATCACAATCAAGCGAGAAAAAAAACATTATTTCTTAATTGAGTGAGCGAAAAAAAAGAATTCTGAGCTCAATTATTTCCTTTTGAAAAAATCGAAAAAATCTGGCAACTTGAGAGACGTTTAACGTGCTTCGTTTTCTTTGAAAACTGTTTTTAGGAGTCTGAACATTTGGAGGATGGAGTTTCGGATGTTGTGGCTGGAAGAAGCGATTGCCTGACGGATGTGATCGACGATCGTGACGTAGCTTCCTTAATTATGTTCGAACGTTATGAAGCAGGTTTATATTCACTTGCCACGGACAACGCACCAGATTTTCCCAATGAACGAGAAAATCCATGATTATTTGAAAATCCATTGAATGGTTACTACTTATTTTTTTTACGCCATTAAGCAACTACGTTGATAAATAAAGAAACGAAAAGTAAATTCCACAAAAATATGCTCAATCTTCAGGAATTTTTGTTCGTGAGTTTTCTGCCATTCAATAATTTTTCTCCCACGTCCTTGGGACCAGTTAAAAAAATTCTCATGACTTTTTCGAGGTAAATAAACCTCGTGTACGAACTTTCGAGACTGGTCGATTCGTCGTCGACGAGGATTCTTCCGATTTCTTTCTCTCGTGCAGCGCCGCATACAACGCATTCGCGTCGGTTTTGTTGTGCATGAATCCCACCAAATCCTCCTGTCGAATTTATCACATTTACAATTTATCAAATTTACCACAAAATTGGATCAACTAACGATTCACACTTCCCGCTCATAAGTTATCAAATTGACGAATAAAAAGTGCAAGTTCCCA
The DNA here is from genome assembly GCA_037952995.1 of Hyposoter didymator. Taxonomy (NCBI): domain Eukaryota; kingdom Metazoa; phylum Arthropoda; class Insecta; order Hymenoptera; family Ichneumonidae; genus Hyposoter; species Hyposoter didymator. The sequence continues at coordinate 12,321,747 of JBAJMU010000007.1, forward strand.
GCGATTTTTTAGTTTTTTCACTTTTCCAGAGAGGCTCAAACTGTTAAAAACGATTCTGTGACATTTAAAAAAAAGAAAATCTTTCCCAAGATCCGTTTGAATGCACAGCAAAAATGCGTTCGACCAATTGACCCATTTTGTTGATTGAAACAAAAAATTTAGCAAATTGGCAATTTTTGTATCCAGGAAAAGCGAGAAAATCGTTTAACGCGCGATATTGTGACTGAAAACTTGACAGACAATACTCTCGTGGATTTAGCGGTTATTGAGATCCCCTTAGATCGATAGAATGATTTTTTTACCTTTGTCATTTTTACAAGTTGATCAAGCGAGCCTCCGTTGTTCAAAACAGCACGTAAATTTTTTGTATGCACACCCGGAAGTTTAGCAACGAGATTTTGTATGCCAGCGTTGTATTTTTCGACCATGATTCTTTTGTCGTCTACGTCATCGTCCAAGCCAATTTGGGCAGCCACTTGAGAATCTGGTTGCGCTCTGCCTTGCTAAATAAATTGAAAAAAAAATTCTCATTCATTTTTAAGAAATTTCTTCGAACGCGCACGAAGCTCCAGGAACAATTCGTAACTAAATGGAAATCGACTCACTTTTAGCTCCTCGAAGAGCTGAGCAGTTGCTTGCGGACTCGGGGACCAGACTAGTTTCAATTTAGGAAAGTGCATCGTCAACAATTGCAACTTTGCGGTAATGTCAGAGCTTTTCATATCTCTGCTGACGTAATAATTGCCTTGGAGGCAGAAAGATTTGTTTTGATCGAATTCGATGAGGAGCATTGGTTTGGCGTAATACCGGCTCATCGAGACAGCCTGATTGTAGAGTCTGCCAGAATTCAGAGACATTATGAGATCAGAAATGCTTTTCCTCTCGACACAGATATCCGGAGATAGAATATAATCGCCGACGACGATCGTTACAGGTTCTATTTCGATTCCACGCTTGTGTAACAGCGCCGGAAGTTCGCTTCTGAATTCTCGAATATCGACGATCACTTTATTCGCCAAATTGTTCGCAATCGGTTCCAAACCACCTTTCCGGGAGTTTGCTTCGACATCCGCACCAGACGCATGGGTCAGAGCTTCCGATTTGCCATCTTGATCGCTCGGGACTACCATTGTCTTGAAAATAAAATATTTCCAATTTTACAATGCATTCAGTCAAACGACTGTTTCAAATGTTTCGAACGTGGGCTTGGGAGCGAAAAAAAATGAAGCAAATAATGTGGAAAAATCAGATTTAACGCCTCGACCCGTTATTTGCACATTTCTTCAAATTCGATGGAAAAAAATGAAACAAATTGCATTTTCGCTGCACGAGTATAGTCTGAAAATTGAACATGAATTTTTTCAGATTTTTTCATTCATAATAATGGGAATGAACTTCGAATAACTGTTTTTTCGGTTTTTCTGGTTTAGAAAAATGAAAATTAATTAATGTGCACTCATTTACCGCTTTCGTCATGATGAGTTTTTCAAAAGCTTCTTTTTCTCGTCTCAAGGACGTCAAGTAACCTTGTTCCTCGACGGAGCCACCGTAGACCAAGAAATATATTTTCAAATTTATCGACGGATTGTTGTTTTGATAAACTTCCAATTGTCGTATCGCCGAAACGTCCGCGCCGTACATTATAACGTAAGACGGCACTACTTCTCCGAGTGTTCTTTGGAGCGCCATTGGGTCACCGTATCTCTTGAGCGACTGGATGAGAACCACCGGCTCCGTTGTTTCAAGGATCGTTGTATCGTTTCCTGCGACCTGCAGCGGAAAGAATCGTTAAAAAATGTTGAAAATTTCGATTTTTCATGCTGCTGCATGGCCCGGAAATTAATGTGAGAAAATATTGAAATTGACAAGAAACTTTTTCTCACAAATGTGTAAAAAGTCACCCAGAGCCATCGTCGTACCTGCGAACATTCTTCAAAAGCCTTGAAACTCTCGTCGTTCTCGTCAACATTCTCTACCGGTTTTTGCGAATACGTGAGGACGTAACTTTCTTGATTTTCGACAGTTTCCTCTTCAGCCGGAGGCGCAGCTTCGGTTTTACTCTCAGATTCTTTCTGGTTACTGAAAGAAAGTCAATCCGTCGTTTTCTTCGTGAAACTTGTTCGTCACCATGTACCAGATTGAAAAAATTGCACGGAGACTCGAGTTACTCTGCCAAAGGAATAATTATCCTAATGTTTTTGTAAAATCAGCAGAATTGGGAGCAGAAATACCTGGATTTTTGAATGGAAGTGTGTTTCAATTTTCTCATAGCCTCGTACAACAAAAAGCCGCCCGCTCCCATAGTCAAATAATTTTTCAACTGATAACAAGTGTTTCCATCCGAAACGAGAATGAGAATTTTTTTCTCGCTCTCCTTGAGATCTTTGGACTTGTTCATCTCGGTGCGAATTTCCGTGAGGATTTCGGAAAGCGCCGACCACTTCGGGCAAGCCTCTGGCTTTAATTCTTCAACCCAAAAATCCCATCAAAACTTACAAATAATAAAATGAGTTAAAAAAAAAATTGCTGAATTTTTTTTTTTACTTTTTGGATCGAATTTTTCAGAATATTTTTTTATAAAGTTAATTTATTGCCCGCGCACCTTCTTTCACGTTGTACACGCGGCTCCGCGCGTGACAGAAAAGATCGTCGACGACATCGAGAACGAGCCAGCCACTGTTTTTAATGGCGTATTCCATGCTTCGCAGTCGATTGAGCATCGCGTAGAAAGAAACAGAATCCTCATAAATCAAACGCCTGTAAGAACAAAAAAAATTTATTCATTTCACCGAAAATTTTGACTGAAATTCTCCAAAAAAAAATTCTAAAAAATTGCCATCTCGATTGCGAAGCTTGTTTATTTTATATGAATGAAAACAAAAATACAAGAAAGAGTTACTTACGTCAGTAAAGATCCCATGTACTTGAGATCAGCGACCAATTGTTTGGTCGTGCTGCTCAGTTGATGCCAAATAGGATCCAGCTGATACTGTAATTGTTTGTGAAACTTTTTCGATATCGCATTTTCGACGTTCAATTCATCGAGGTCGAGCTAAAATGGATAAAAAAAATAAAAAAAACAATAAAACGACTTCTGCGATCCTGGCTCCTCAAAAACAAACAACTCACATATTTGTTGATCCTTTTCAACTCTTTAACAATCACGTTCATAACGTCCAACAAACATGTTTGAACGTTCAACATTTTTTGTGTCAGTTTGACATGCAGCTCGATTACTTCAGGCTGCAAAAATTCATTTTTCATCGATCCTCAATTTCTTATACCAAAGTTTCGTCTTTTCCTCGATTCCAAATCGTTCTATTAATTGATTATTCTTGCTGTGATGTGGTCAGCCTTACCTTATGCTTTGACAGACTATTGTTGACGATCGAATGATAACGTGGCCATAGATAAAGATTTTTAACAAATAGAGCCTTCATCACTCGCTCGACCTGGGCAAAGCCGATTGTGAATGCCAGTGCGGAATTCGTGAAAGCTTTGATAAAGCCAGTCTGTTAAAAAAAAATCATAATTATTGCAGCAATTGCAATTGTAAACGATTCTCCCAGATGTTAGTATTTGGAGTATAATAAGGGAGATTAAAATTGAACAGTGACACAGATTGAACGACGAGGGATTAAANTAAAAAAAAAAAAAAAAACAATTGATCAAAAAATTGTCCCAGACATTAGTATTTGGAGTAAAATCAGGAAGATTAAAATAGAACAGTGACACAGATTGAACGACGACAGATTTAAAAAAAAGTAAAACAATTGATCAAAAAATTGTCCCAGACATTAGTATTTGGAGTAAAAACAGGAAGATTAAAATTGAACCGGGACACAGATTGAACGACGACAGATTAAAAAAAAAAATTAAAACAATTGATCAAAAAATTGTCCCAGACATTAGTATTTGGAGGAAAATCAGGAAGATTAAAATTGAACAGTGACACAGATTGATCGACGACAGATTAAAAAAAAAAATTAAAACAATTGATCAAAAAATTGTCCCAGACATTAGTATTTGGAGTAAAATCGGGGAAATTGAAACTGAACACAGCGACACGTGAAATAAAAAAAAAACGAATTTCAAGTGGAGGGATCGGATGAAACAACGTGAAGAACAAAATTTTTGGGAGAATGTTTTGCATTTTCAATTACCTTGTTGGCCTGCCTGTACAAACGAAGTGCAAATGCTTCCTGATAAGAATTGAGGATGCCCTGAGCACGGTAAACAAGTATTCCAGTCACGAGATGCAAAGGAACACGATTCTTCAACAAATCGACCACGAGAATTCTGCCCGATATGAACAAAACTCCGCCGTCCAGGTAAGTCAATTCACTGGACAAAAAACCAGTGTTAACCAAAATTCACAGCAAATTCTTTTTAAACGATAAAAGCAAAAAAAAAATAGAGAAAATCGTACGGAGTGAAAATTGTAAGGAAGCTATTTAGAAAAATAAACAAATGTTATTCACCGTTCGCTCGACAAAATTTGGGCCGTAATAATCTTTGGCATAATATTCACGCCCATTGTTTTTAGTTTATCAACAAAATATTCCTCGTCCTGATCAGTCGTGCCCAGGACTAGGACCAAGTTTCCAGGATCCAGGTAAACTTTGAGAATATTCGTGAAAACGGTTTCGAGACCAAGTCCTCTGGAAATTTTGAAAATTCAAATCGTGCCTCTTCAAATTTAATGCGAGGCAAGAGAAAAATTGATTTTTCTCAAGTCAAGGAACTCACTTGGCAACGATCATCAATCCATCCTCTTGAAGGGCCTCCAAGAACATTTGGTTTTCGTATTCCAACATTTTGACCCTTCTGAATAATTTTCTATTTATGGATTCAAAATAGAACAAGGAACAATTGTTCGAGCAGCGTCCACAGGAACGTGATGACGATGGACTTCTTCACGCTCTGCACAAAATAAACTCATCAACAAAGGCAAAAATCTTTCCTCATTATCCCAAAAGCCAAAAGACAATATTCACCTTCGAATTTGGCGTTTCTTCAAAACTGTTGGGTGGATTTTGCTCGTCGAAAAATTCCTGCTCCGCCAGAGTCACGTGATAAACCAAAAGGCTGTAACGGCTTGTTTCATGGGCAGGGTGGCCATAAACTCCGATGGTGACTGGTCGTTTGTAACTGAAAATTATCTTTTCCTTCAACTCCACCATTTCGAAAAAAATCATTTGACAACTAATCGTCGTTACGGAATGAAAACGAAACCAAAACAGTCAGACTTGAGCCTCAAAAGATAAACCTGGGGTCATAAATGACTCCAATTTTGAAAAATTCGTATCTCTGGTAAAATTTAACGAAAAGAGTTCTACTCGGGCTCATTCTTTTCGTTTTTTTATGCGGCATCACGTGAGCCTGGGGCGATAAAGCTCGAAGTAAAAAAATTAGTCGAAAATGTGGTGAAACGATAAAAAAAATTGGAAAACGATGGGAAAAATGACACGGTATTTTGTTTTTTGACCCCAGGTTACTATTCAAGGGGTCAATGTCAGCGCTTACCTTTGCGGTATGAGAACCACGTCCTCGCCGCAGGTGATCGATTGCAGACAGTAATGTTCAGGCTCGTAGGAAGGTTTGTTGGTCGTTTGCGATACGTACAAATCGGCGTCGCCCGTCCTGTCGATTCGGAAGAAATTACACATTAGGAAAACAGAGATTAGTTTTTTTCTAACTCGGTATTGCCATAGAAGGTACTACGAACAAAATAATTCCTCGAATCGATTGAAATTGTATTTGGCAACACGATCGTTCGACAAAAATGATGAATTACTCACTGAGATTTCAAACTTATTTTGATGATGCCCTCGTACATGAGGCTGTAATATTTGTAAGAGCCGGCAGCCACTTCGTCGTGGACATAGTGCAAGAGCAGTTCGTCCGCAGCAAGAACACTAAACACACCGCTCTGCAAGCCGCAAATTAAAAAAAAAATGGAATTTCGGGATGACAAACGATTAAGGGGGGAGATTATCGTTTTGTTGTTGTGAACGACATCGCGTGGAAATGATTTTTTGCGTCCTTAGACTTTGAAGAAGTATATTTGTGTTCTCTGGTTGCAAATCTTTGGGAACGATGAGTTCGTTGCCGTTGACTATGAAACGTATTTTTTTGAGATAAAAAATATGCATGCGTTTTTTTTCGTTGGTGAAAAATGATGATTCGATTTTTAGCCAATTTGACTGGCAAGGGATGATACGAATTAATATTCTCGCGACCGGCACAAATATCGAGACGTGTACATAACCTCAATCGAAATTCAAAAACATGTACAGAAATTTCCCAAGAGGTTGTAAGGCATCGAGTAATTATCGACGATTGATGAATGAGGATTAAATTTGCTTGTGCGATAAATTGAGATATCGTTTGAGCTTATTCGTTAAGAATTTCTCCAGGATTGAGAATTACCAGAAAAAAAACAATGAGCAGTTTCTTCATAGCAAGACTTCGTCTCGAGTTTGCTTTACTTTCCAGCCTTTCGACACATTGGCGAGGATGATAAAGAATCAAAGGTACTCGGTAAACTGTTTATTTATTCGTCATAATCGACACAGGAAGTCGCAATTATGGCAAAAGTATGGATCCAAGGTCATTTTTTCCATTCGCAGCTAAGTGTCTAATTACGTAGTGGCCTCTGGGATTGTGTATTTTTTTGAAAAATCGCGCTATTCGGTGCATCGGTAATGTAGATATTGAAGTCGGTACTTTTTTCGACGTCAGTACAGAGACTCTGCGATGATTTTTAACATTTTCGGAAAAAAATTGATGAAAAAATTCAACCCCGTGGTGACGAGTTACTAGGACGCGTTTTCGTAGATCTGGCGATTCGAGGTGGCGCAGGGAGTCGCCCTGCGCGTCCTCGTGAAGAATTCTCGTCGATAGCGTTTCTGAATGATTTTTTATTCGCTTTTTTCGAAAAAAATAAAATAAAAAATTTCTACCCCGTGGTGCCGAATTATTCAGCCGCGTTTTTGCAGATCTGGCGATTCGAGGTGCGATGCAGGGAGTCGCCCTTGCGTGTCCTCGTGAAGAGTTCGTTCTGGTCGATAGCGTTTCTGGAAAAAAATTTATCCACGATTTTTATTTTATACATGCGTTTCGATGGGAAAAATAAAAAATGGGAAACTAAATATCTCAAATTCTAAACGACAGAAAATTTTTCTTCACGCATGGGATAAAACTGTTAGTTTCGATGTGAAGAACGTTTATACAAAATTTTCAAAGAATCTTAAATCAAATAAAATAAGTATTCGGTAAAAGGCGAATTTTTGGTGGACCTCGACGCCACCACGCGCATCCCAAGGCTTTCGCTATTTATTTATATAATCAAGTGCAACAACACGGTGTCCGCAACCACCGCGGAGATTCTTTTTTTTGTCTTTGTCTTTGTGTTGAACATTTCACTGATAAGAAAGAACGATGACTTCTCCGTCTTCGAGTTCACATCCGGATGCCGATAAGTTATCGGCCGAAAACATCATCCGCATTATTAGAGAATTCAGAAGGCATCCAGATATTATTTTTGGTTATCTTCCTGATGCCATTCGGATGACTTTCCGTAATAAACTGAAGCGCAATATTTCGTACCTGTCATGACGCAGCTCTCGGTGTATGACCCTGACACCAAAACGCTGTCATTAGATGTTAAGGTATAACTATCGCAGAATGGGTTGATTTAGGATTTTCTTGAAATTTAGTGTAAATATTCTTGACAGTAAAACGAACAACTTTCCTATGAGACGAAACATTTTCTGCCGTCTAGAATTTGAGATATTNTACCTGTCATGACGCAGCTCTCGGTGTATGACCCTGACACCAAAACGCTGTCATTAGATGTTAAAAATAAAAAAATTGCAATCTACTCACTCAGCGAATAATTGAAGACTGTGATCCGGATGCCGAGGCACCGAATCTCGTTAAATTTATGAAAAATACAAGAACGTTTTTGCATGGATCTAGCAGCTTTCACGCTAGAAGCAAAATAGATACCAAAAAGCTTTCAGCGATGGTATATCCATATATCAGCAATCAAAACTGATCGATTTTCGCGAAATCGATCGCGTAGCTTTGAGAACGTCGACATGATCGATATATTGACCGCGACGATATTCCTCGAACTCACTGACATTTAGTTTGCCGAAGTAAATATCGCTACATCAGCCTTTTTTGATATTTTACTTCACAGAAACATGAGAGCCATCGACATCGCGTCACTGTTGCGAATAAATGTTTTTTTTTTTTCAAATTTTTGTAAGTGACGTGGAAAAATTTATAGAGATTGAAAAATAAAAAGGAAACATCGAAACGTCGCACTTTCACGAACCATCGGATAAACATCGACCAATCTGCAAATGAGTTTTGAATTAAAGATTCTATTTTTTCTCACACTCTGTTATAAATTTAAATAAAATAAAAACATGAAAAAAAATGTATCAACAGAATAATAATAAAAAGTCTATAAATAATTGGTAAATGTTGATGCACACGTCCCAGATTTTATTATCAATGCACCATTTAAAAATAAACGCGATGTTTATGCTTTTTGCTAGATGGAAATTTATCGGGTGAACGAACCCAATGAATTTCCGCGAGCTCGTGGAGGATTCGAGTGCCAAATATAAACTGATTGATTAAAACCGTAAATTAATTGGTGCGGTGGAAAAATTAGCAAGATTACATGATTTTCCCATTTCTTTGCCATTTCGTGTAATCAATGTAAACAGTCTTATCAGAGAATTGAGCGCGCAAGATTGTAGCTTCCTGACAGGTAGTAATCGTCGAGATCAACAAACCGGAGCCTAAGAAAAGAGGATCGTCGGTCCGGGCTGTTCAGTCGTTTAGTTGCTCCAGAGAATTTCGAGCGTTTTGAAAATCGATCATTCCTTTTCGCATCAGCTCCGCGAGTCGCTTGTGGGGTTAGAGAAACTTTGACGAGATTGTTTTCCAAATGGCGAGCTACGAGCTGAACGAAGTTCTCGTTGTCGACGATTGTAAAAAAAACACCGACATTATGAGATCGATCGTTGAGACGAAGGATCAGGAAAACGCTTTCTACATTTTGGACGTAGGCTGGGTCGCGAGAAGGCATTATGACTGGATCAATAAAATGCCAAGGGTCATGCCCTATTACGGTGCGCTCAAACTTTTCCGTCATTTCTCCAATAAAAATACTAATCGTAAATCAAACACTCAGAAATTCACAAATTCATTTTTTTTGCTTTGTCGAAATTCCTGAAACTGCCAAAAAAGTTTTTTTTAAAACGTCTTAATAATTCCAAATTTCGATCTTGCAATTAATAAAACTTTGATCACGGAGTCGTTGTTGTATTTTCAGCCGTGAAATGTAATCCCGATGCAACTGTCATCAAAACATTGGCAGCGCTCAACGGCTGTTTCGATTGTGCATCTCAGGTACGAACGTTAATTAGTCACTGAAATAATCAGTGAGTTTTCCTCATTCAGTGAAATAAGTAAATGACACTAAAGGATTGACTCCAACGTTTGAAACAAATAAGCTTGAAATCCTTGAGGACGTTGTACGGCGACTGTCAAATCTAAATTTTTGTTTTCAGTTTTTCTTACATACAAAATGCTTTGCGAGCCCATGTTCATTTAAAAAAGTTGTTACCGATTAACTAAAAGACACACTCTCAATCCAAGATTGTCCGAGGTCATCTGTATTTGTTATTTATATAAACAAAATTTGAAGAAAAAATTTACGACCGATTTTTTTGAAAAACTAAATAAAGCTTCTGCGATGTTGCACAAAAGTGTATGCAAAGTTTTGAGAGGCTTTAGCATTTAGAAATCGAAATATTTAATTTTGAAAATTGCAACTTCCAATACACGCTCTTATGAGAAACGACTGAAAATTCACATTTTTATAAATAAATATCTCGACTCCTATATGGTGGAACCTCTTAAAATTGCCCGAGCTATTAGACATCACTATTCTCTTTGTGGGGTGCAAATTTAAATGAATTCCATCGATAGGAAATGTTTCATACAACGTCCTCAAGAAGTATGGGAATAGTATCGAAAGCAGAGAATTTCTATGTTGCAGCAAGAAATACAGAAGGTGATATCAGCGGGTGTTTCAGCGGAGCGAATAATTTTTGCGAATCCGGCAAAGTTGTTCTCGCACATAAAATACGCGAAGGAATGTGGGGTCGATAAAATGACAGTGGACTGTGTGCAAGAGATCAAGAAGATCAAGAGCATTTTCCCGAATGCGAAGTAAAATATGGGGCTTCATTTTTTCAAATTATCATTCCGAAAGAATTTCCGACCTTGGATTATAATATTTCGACTTTTATTAGGCTTATCATTCGTATTCGAAACGATGGCCACAGTGACGTTGAATATATAACCTCGCTCGGTGAAAAATTCGGCTGCGATCCGGAAACGGAGGCACCCAATCTCGTCCAATTGATTAAAAATCTGGGAATGACTTTGCATGGATTTAGCTTCCACGCCGGAAGCCCTTGCCCAGATACCAAGGCATTCGGCGATGGTATCAGAATCTGCAAGCAACTTATCGATTACGCCAAATCAATCGGCTTTGAAAATGTCAACATGATTGATATTGGCGGAGGATTCCTTGGCCTTACTGATCAACAGCTTGATGAAGTAAATATCGAAGCCAAGAAACGATTTTTTTTCTTGACCGGAAAATGTTGCCTCCCTAGCGAATTTTTTTTTGCATCAATAAAATTAACAATTAACATTTCTTCTCCAATAATTATGAAAAATTTAGGCTGCGGCATCAGTGAACGAGGCATTAGCGGAAATAGATCCTTCGATCGAGGTTATCAGCGAGCCAGGACGATATTACGTAGAAGGTGCATTCACGCTTGCTGCATTGTTGCACAGTACAAAAGAAATCACAGACGGAAAGAATGTCAAGCAAATGTATTACATAAACGACGGTTGTTACGGTTCGTTTATAGAAGAATTGTTGGAACTTAAATCAAGGCCACCGACGTCTCTCTACGAAAAGGTCAGGACTCGAAAAAAAAAACACTGCAAATTGAAAGTTGCAAAGTGTTCCTTCAAGATTTAGCACGATGCTCAAATCTTCCTCAATGAGGTTTGAGGACTTTGAGCATCGTGCTAAATCTTGACGAAGAACTTTGCGAATTTCAATTTGAAGAATTTTTCATAAAATTTTCACTCATTTATCGATTTTTTATTTTTTAACCAATTTCGCAAACTTTTCTAGAAAGTAAAAAAAAATGCAGATACGCAATGTCTTGAGAAAAATTAACAAAAATTGAAGCAATTAGACGATTTTTCAAAAAACTTATATTTTCCCAATTCGCAATACATAAATGCAAAAATGATAAACTTTTCGACAACAAACAGTCACTATCCCACGACGGCACGACTCGTCACATGCATTAACGAAGGCTGTGTTTTTTCTTTGTCAGGCCGAAAGTAAAGAGAAATTTCATTCCACGATTTGGGGCCCTACGTGCGATTCGCACGATTGCATAGTCAAGGACATGTTATTGCCGAAATTCTCCATCGGTGATTGGATGGTCTGGAGCGATATGGGAGCTTATTCGATATCGTTGGCTTGCTCCTTCAATGGAGTTCCCCTGCCGGACGTTTACTCATTCATCCGAGAAAGTGACCTGTTGGTTTTCTAATTTTCATAACAAACTGCAATAGAATATCGATAAGCAACTAAAACGAATGAATTATTTTCACGTGGATTTTTGGGCTTTCAGAAAATTGTTGAAAGATGCAGTCAGCACAGTGCACAATGCCTTGACCACTCGGTTCGAAGAAGAGTCCTAAAAATAAATCGCAATGGCCATGCGATCGATGAATATTTGGACTGCATTGCGTTTTTATTAGTTGATCGACATTTTATTCTTTGATATTCCAATACATTGTGCATGTAAATAAACAATAAAATGAAAAAACGAAAGTTATTTATTTTGATATTGCCACACGTCTCCGAACGACTTCCGGTTACCGGTTCGTCGACTGTACGGTGATCTGCCGTTCGTCGAGAAGTAGTACGATCCTCGGCTGCAACGAAAAGTCCAATTTCATGACAAAAAGTTGAAATAAATGATGCGGAAAAAAATTAACGCAATCGCGTGCTACTCACGCGGATGACGGGGTCGCATAACCGACGTACGCGCGGGGATTCGAATCGCATTTGCCCAAAATGAAGTCACTGTACGATCCACACTGGACTGCCGGAAATGCATCCTCGTTCAGGACACTCTCGGCGTAATAACGCCAGGATCTCCAGTGACTACACAAATCTGAATCGCCAAACAAATTTCAAAATTTCCTTTTATTTGATAATTCATACGCAGATTACGGCAGTTTGCTCGATCAGAATTTTTCTCACATTTTTATATCGAAACGTCGATAATGTGGAATAATTGAATCGGAATTTTTTTTTTCTAAATTTCTTCGTCTGCGTTGTGGACGGAAAAAAATAACCCAGAACCGCCAGATTTACGAAAACGCGTCAGGAGGCCTCAACCTCCGTTTTTTTCTCGAAAATCGTGAATAAAATTTTTTTGAAAAACTGAATCGACGAGCACCCTTCGCGAGGACACATTAAATTAAGAAAAATTTACCAGTTGAGGTCAAAGGTGCGTCAAGGAAAGAACAACCGGGTTGAGGTCTTCGGCCACTATTGGCAAAAAAATCGACAGTACCGGTTAGTGTTGAAGCTCCATAAACACCTCCATCGGTGTGAATAATGTCAACGAATCTCGCACTGTTGGCGTCAATGTGCTCGGCTCCGGGATGATAAAAACCGGGCTTTGCTGGGTCCAATCCTTTGATGAAAAATAAAAATAATGCAGATTTATTTCTCAAGACGAAATGCTGTCGATCGACAGCGTCGGAAACGTGACCGCTCATTCGCTTTATAATTTAAATAAAAAAATTACCAGTTATTCTGGGAATAGAATTGCTGCTGAATTTGCCCATTAATCCAGCAATTTGCGAGCCCAGGGAATGGCTAACCAAGTGGAAAGTTTCAAGATCGAGGCCCAGCTGCACGAGACGATCAAAAGTTGCAGTCAAAACTTTTGCGATGTCGCGCACCTTGTTCGTCGTGAGCGAAATATAATTTTCAGAAGCCAATTCGCTCCAATCGAGGACTATAATGTTATCGGTGCCTCGCTCGAGATGAGCTGAAATAATGAGCCTCGTATGGAAACATGCAAACGCATTTTATTTTTTTGTCGTCACGAAATAAATTTCGTCGATATGAAAAAATGCAATTTTTAGTCGCACGGACAGTGCATATTGTCTCCAAGAAACAGAATTTGCATTAAAAATCAAGTCGTCAACGTTCTGCAGAAAATTGTTAAAAAATCATTGCGATGTAAACCGAATTTGTTGATTTTTTAATACATTTCCATCGACTTCACGTTTTTCTTTTGCAAACGAAAAAAAAACGCATGAAATCTTGGTGAAAATTTCGTGGCGATTTTGTAATAAAAATCATGAAAAATATCGAATTTTATTTAACCTGCGACGATGGTTCGAACACTTTCGTCCGTCGGATGCTCTCGATATCCATGTATGTACAAAACTACAGGTTTCCTTGGATCGATACGTTTCAACAGCTCTTCCGGTTCTTGTACAGGAACATCCAAAATTTCGGCAAAACTTATCGAAGCTCTATAAATTACGACGCAAACTCAATGCACATTTTAACGTTTTTAACCGAATAAATATTTTTAATCAAAACGAACGATCAAGCATTTATTTATTCGTATCGATCGACCCTGAAACATCACGTGGATAATTTGAACTTGAATTGGAACTGGTTGATAATTTTTAATGTTTTAATTTTTAATTTTCAATTTTTTTAAATTTTAGTTATTTATGAAATGACTAAAGATTGTTGGCCAAAGAACGGACATAACAATCTTACGAAATGTTGGTTGTTACCCTGTGTAAACTTTAAAACGGATCTTGGATTCGATGGTCTCGAGATCGCTGTAATTAGCCGATTTTTTGCCTGGAAAAAATAAAAATATCGACTGTAGAGAAAAACAGAATCGCCGAATATTAATTAAGTCAGTTATTTCATTACCAAAAAAAATCCGTAACAATTTTTCGTTGCACGCCACTTGACCGGACACACAAATGGCAGACACTATCAAAAAAGACAATAAGGTGTTTGCCATTCCGATAGATTTCGCGTGAAATATTGTCATCGATTAATAACTTGACTTTTATTTTTATTTTCAACAGAAATTCGTTTTTTTTTCTTTTTTTTTAATAATATTAACGCAATTCTGCCGCGTAACGACTGATTCGAGAGTACAACGAGCAACGTGTGTATATATCCTTCCCCTCCAGATGTCAAGGTATCCCCGCGGACTTGGCATTGAGGGAAGGAGGAGCATCTCCGTTGCTCGTATAAAAAGCGTTAAGATTGCTCGCGGAAATTCCGGAATAAAAAAAAAACAGAAACGTTACGAAATTCGCACTCCGGACACATGGGAAAAAATCAAGACACACAATTTTAAGTTTATGAGGGAAAAAAATCGTTTGTGGATCGACGGATGCAGAATAATCCTGCGTGGGTTTCTTGCTAAAAATCGATCAAGAAAGTGTCAGGTGAGTATGAAATTTCTGAAAGAAAAGTGTCGAACGGCTCGTGTAGTTTATTGTTTCGATGTTTTCGATTGGGTGAACTTTGCGGAAGCACTTTTGTATAAAAACACGAATCAAAATAGCTGTGGATTCGAAATGTTTGTATGACGTTATTGACGTTGTGCTAATTACTGTAAAGATTTAATATCGGTTCACATTTCAATAAATAGTACACAATCGCGATGTAATTTCGAAGCGGAAATGGTTAACTTTGAGATGTTTTCATTCCTCCAGTTGATTTCCGGTGTCCGATGGTGAATTTTGACCGTACGGTGACTTTGCGTTGGTCGTGAAGTAAAAGGATCCCTCGCTGCAAACAGAACGAGCATTTCAAGAGAAAAAACTACGAGAAGAAAAGCTACCAACGTGGGAGCGTAAGGAGATGAAAAGATTTGTGTAAAAAGAATCAAAATGAGTGGCGAAAATGTGTAAAACGAAAGATTCGACTCACGCGTCAGACGGTGTTGCGTAACCAACGTAAACATGGCGATGGCCAGTGCATCCTCCTGATAAGAATTTTTTGTACGAGCTGCAATGAAATGCTGTGAACGCGTGCTCGTTCAAAACACTTTCAGAGTAATAACGCCAGGATCTCTGGTGGCTACACAGATCTGCAGGAAAATAAAAAGTCAATGTTACTCGACCAACTTGAAGTCAGTCACCTCGAGAGTTCTCCAAGGTAAATTCTCCGGAGAATCTTTCGAGAAGTAATCTTTTCAGTGGAAAATATACGAGCTCAAAAAGCATCAGCTCCAAATGCCTAAAGTTCGCAGGCCCGATGAATCGAGCTCTTTATCAATAATTAGAAATTCGAATTTCAATTGAAAGATTCTCATGAAACTATTGGACCTCAACATTCGATGAAGCAAAATTTCATCGAGTAGAAAAATCCTGTGAAATCCTCGAATCTCCTGAATTTTTTATCACCCTCGAAATTTTTATGATTTTCAATTAATTATGACGAAATTTACCGTTGCTCAAAACAGGAATACCATGTACACTGCAACCAGGTTGATCTCTTTTTCCACCATTGGCGAAAAAATCAACAGTACCGGTACGTGGAGCTGCTCCCAGAACGCCTCCATCAGTGTGAATAATATCAACAAATCTCCCACTCCTCTTATTAATGTGCTTTGCCCCATGACGATAAAAACCAGGACCAGCTGGGTCCAGTCCTTGAGAAAACAGATAAAAATTTGATAAAAAAATAAAAAAAACTTTATCTTATCGATCGTTCAACTGTTATTACGGAAAGGTAGCAGACAATCGTTTCATTGAGTGAAAAAAAGTGGAAGCTGGGAGGGGGATTCATTGAAACTCGAAATTGTTAAATTTTCAATCAACTGCACTCACCAGTGATTCTGGGCAGAGAATTTTTACTGAAATCACCCACGAACCCGGACATTTGTGCGCCCAAAGAGTGGCCAACCAAATGAATACTCTCGAGATCGTATCCCAACTCGACTATTCCATCAATTGTTTTCGCTACTATTTTGCCAAGTTTACGAACCGTTCGGGCCGCCAGCTCTATGTAATTTCCAAAAGCGATTTTGCCCCAATCCAGAACGACAATATTGTCGAGGCCTCGCTGCAGATGGGCTGAAATAATTATCTGCGTTTATTGAATCGAGCGAGCGCATTTTATTTGTTGCTAAAAACTGATGGATTCGATTTTTACAGAATTTCACGAGCTTATCGGTACAAAAAGTTGTTGCGACTCACGTAGACGGCTCGGTGAGTTTACCAGTCAAAGAAAAACTCCTCAAAGTATTGAATAATTAATGATAAAGAATCCCACAAAATTCGCATTGAATTCAATTTTATAAAAAATATGGAAAGTTCATTATTTCACCTGCGACCACGGTTTGCACACTCTCGAACGATGGACTCTCCACGTACCCATGAATGTAGAAAACCAATGGTTTCTCCGTGTCGATATTATCGTAAATCGCTTGAGAGTCTTTTACATCGGGAATATCGAGAACTTGTGCACATTCGATCGATGGCCTACAAATCATCAGTTGATTGTAATTCGCGAGATACTAGAATCTTGCGAAAAATAGAGATTTTTCACTTGTAACGAACGATCGTAATTTTCCGATTTCGTATTTGGAGCAGAGAAAATAAATGAACGAATTAATTGTCACTTTTTTTCGTCACACTTTTTACCCTGTATAAATTTTCCAGCTCATCTTCGAAGCAAGTGACTCAGGATCGTTACCGATCGGTGTCGCAACTGTAAAAATAATAATTAGTGACAATTAATATTTCGCCTCGTCGAATGGAAAACAAAAGATTTTTCGTTTCCTCAAAGTTTCCTCACATTTCTCGTGAATTGAATATACAAATTTATGTCATTTCGACATTTTTGGAAAGTTGGAATTTTAAAGTTTTGAAAATGGGGATTGCGGAGGAGTTTTTATCGGACGCGACTATGCGCATGGCCTGACGCTGATGGGACTGCGAGCGCGACGAATCAAATAAAATGGATCACATGGGAAATGGGAATTAAAAATAGAAGAAAATTTTTTTTAAAATTTTTGAGTACCTGCAAGTACCGATGATACTAACTGGCACATTGCTCGACTTGCAAAGAATGCAAACAGCGTTAACAAACACGACAAACGCACAGCCATTTCGATTTTTCCCAGATTTTGTTTATATTTTCATGAACAATATGCGAATTTCTTAATTTTTCTTCGATCGAAGCTGCTTCTGTTCTTCACACTCTTTTTTATATGTGAATTACGGAATTTGCACCATTTTTCGTTTAAATTTTTATTTCACGAGAAACTATTAAATGTTGAGAAATATTAAAACTTTCGAGCCTGTCAGGACATATCCACGGCGTCGAGACCGATTTGAGAGATTTGTAGAGAGAGAGGGACACTTTATACGCAATAAAACGCCCCTCCGCCGATTCCTTGTTACGTCGCGCATTGGCATTGAGGGAAGGGGTTCAAACCCTCGGTTGCGAAAAAAATAAGAAGCATCGTTATTTTGATGGATTCAGAAATGAGATGAATTCGTCTTATACAACTAAATAAATAGTCGTGTTGATTTGACGTTGTTGATTTTTATCGGACCGACATCATTTAGATTTTTGAATGCACGGTGAATTCCGGAGTTACAGAATCTGTTTTTTTTTGGTTTTTCAATTTCGTTGACAACGAGTTCGATTTTTTTTTTTTTTTTTAATTCTCAAATGTTCGAGGTTGTTCGCTCTAGCTCGGGGCGAAAGGCCTGATTTCCGAATCTCATGAGCGATACAAAACGTATGCTGGTTCATGTAAACGTCCAAAAATAATTTCGAATTGAAAAATACGATAATCTTTTCACGTACAACTGCAAAAAGAGGCAAAATCAGCGAAAAAATATTTTTCCCCAAGACGATAAATCACAAATAAACTAATGCGAAGAAATATTTGTTGAACGAAGTTTCACACTCTGCGATATGAGCTCGGAATACTCGGAGATAAGTTACCGTGTTGAGTTTTTTTTTATTTACATACAATTTTTGACAAAAAATTTCATTTCCGAAGAAATCGAGCGTTTTTTGAGTCGCAGGAAAATTTTGGGAGAGCTATTTTTTGGGTTATGAATTAAGGAGACTCCCCGGTTTTGATAGCATTGTTTGGTCCTTTCTGTTGACGTTGATAGTGAAATTGTGAATCTTGTTCGATTTATGCCATTCCATTCCGAATTTCAATGTCATTGGACCTGGGAAAGGATTTTAACCGATTTCCCGAAATAAATTTTAACAGAGATTCCAAAAATGGATTTCCGGCGTGAGTTCGTGATTTTTTGGTCGTTTGGTTACTTCTTGTTTGCCGCAAAGTAGAAGCATCCCTTGCTGCAATAAAAAGAAGATTTTTGCAGAAATAATAACAATGCCTGGGGAAAAAATGAAGGGAAAGATTTACAACTCACGCATCGGACGGTGTCGCGTAACCAACGTAAATGTGGCGATTGTCGGCGCATTCTCCTGATACAAATTTTTCGTGGGAACTGCATTGATACGCTGTGATCGAGTGCTCTTTCAAAACACTTTTAGCGTAATAACGCCAAGATGTATGGTGACTGCACAAATCTGCAGGAAAATAAAAAGTCAATGTTATAATTGTTTAAACTCTGGGTCAGTGACCCCAGCAGTTCCCGAGAATCGAAGTCCCCGAAACTGACAGGAAGAAAGAGTCCTTTGAGGGCAAAATGTCGTTTTTGGTGTAATTTCTTAGTTTTTTTATCACGAATTCTAATAATGAAAAAAATTACCATCGTCGGAGAAGAGAAGAGCACCGTTAGGACATCCAGGTTGAGGTCTTGTTCCTCCGTTTGCAAAAACATCAACCGTACCGGTGGGTGGTGCTGCTCCATAAATGCCACCATCAGTATGAATAATGTCCACGAATCTTGCACTTTTCTCGTTAATGTGCTCGGCCCCATGATGATAAAAACCAGGACTCGCTGGATCCAATCCTTGAATGAATAATCATATAAAAATTCAATTTAAACAATTCGTAATTTTCTTCTCTTGCAACTTTTCTAGAAAGTAAAGAGGAACGAGGACAGACTTGTGCACAATATTTGGTAAATATTTCGAATCACCTGACTTTTTCCAAAAATGATGGGAAATTTTTTTTTTTCTTCGGAAACGATTTTCCAATGAGAATCGGAAACCAGTGGGAAATCATTTTTGGAAAAAGTGGTGATTGTAAATATTTATGAAATTTTTTACAAATTTTTCAGAAATTAGAGGAATTGGACGATTTTTCAAAAAACTCAGTTTTCCCAAAATTCGAAGAATAACAACATTTTCTCAAATTCAAGAAACAAAAATGATTTCAAAAAAATGTTCAATAACACAAAAAATTGATATCCATACCTGTGATTCTGGGGATAGAATTTTCGCAATATTTGCCCACCAATCCAGCAAGTTGTGTGCCCAAAGAATGGCTAACCAAGTGGATGGTTTCAAGATCGACTCCCAGCTCCACAATACGATCAATAGTTCCTGCCAATATTTTTGCAATGTCGTGGAGCCTCGTCGCCGCGAGCAGGAGATAATTCCTCGAAGCTAATTCGCTCCAATCGAGAACAACAATATTATCGGTGGCTCGCTGGAGATAAGCTGAAATAATGACCCTCCGCTTGTAAAACATTCGGGCTCATTTTTATTTCTCGCCCTTACAAAAGCGCAAAAAATATCAAAGCATTCTCGTGGCTTAAAAAAAAATCGAGTAAAAAAAAAATTTGAGATAGAAATCATCATTTTACCTGCTACCACGGTTCGCACACTCTCGTTGGAGGGTTCCTCCTGAAACCCATGCAAGTATAAGACCAAAGGTTTTTTTTTATCGATATTATCAAACAGCGCTTGCGAGTCTTGCACAGGAACATCCAAAACGTTCTCGAAGCCACAACTAACCCCGCACCTATCGTTGTCAGTAAAAACACGAATACAATATTCTCACTCGTCTGTTACATTTTTATAAATATTTTCTAAACTTTTTTTTTCAGGAAAAAAAAAATTTTAAGAACTTTTTATGACAGGAAAGTTTACCCCGAATAGATTTTCCAGAGCATCTGCGATTCATAACCCGAAGGATCACCAACGGTCGGAAGCTTGGCTGTAAAAATAATAATCGTTCATGCAAAAATAAAGCTTCGTCTAGAAACATCAAAAACGAAGATTTTTCCAAGTTCCCAAGCAACTTTAACGAAATAATGTATTCAATTTATTTTTTAATCGTTTGCAATGATGTAATTGAGGAAAAAAAAAAATTCATGCACGTTTGAACTTTTACAGAATGAAATATTACGTACAGCTTGTGACTAAATATTCTGAGACTCTGTGTCTTTGAAAAACGAAACGTGAATAGCTAAAAATAAAAACAAATTAGAATTCAAATATTTTCGTACGTTTTTGCAAGCCGCTCAAAATGTATGATAACAATCTCGCCTGACCCACTGGCAGAATGACGGTAAAAACTGCACACAGCAGTAAAAAACACGACAATTTTGCTGCCATTTTTATTTTATTTTATTTTTACACTTGGAACGAATAACCACGGGTCAATTATTTTTGTATTTCGATTTTTGTCGTTCGTTTTTGTTCGCACAACCACAGTTCGTTCACGATTGCGTGAGGTACGTTTTTTTTTTTAAATAATTTATTATTGTGTATTTTTTTGAAGAACGATTCAGCGTGTGAGATAATTGACACGAATCTGTGGCGTAAGGACTGATTTGAGGATTTCATAAGCGATTAATACGCAGCAACCGCCAAAAAAGAGAATACGTGGCTTTGGAGTTTTGAGGGAAGGGGTTCGTGGCTGGTTTCGGGCAAAGGGAATGAGAGAAAACGTCACGAAATTTTCATTCAAGTGATTAATTGTCATTATTGATTCACAAGTACAATGGAAGGAATCGAATACTACGTAACGGAAAAAATCGTAATTGGAGCAGTTATCGCATTGTTTGTTTAACGTTATTCCACTCCGATGATCCCGAGGTTTCCGTTCCGTTGAATTTTCAATAAAAAAATGCTTTTTTCATGTCGTGTCATTTTTTTTGTCAAGGACATTCGATCCAGTCAATTTCGCGACCAGATTTTTCCACCTGTTGAAGAAAAAATAGTTTCCATCATCGTTATGCTGCCCATTGAACGTGTGATGATAAATTTTGGACAATTTTTCATACACGATCGATAAAAAATTTGCATTCATTTCGCAGCTACTATGAAATATTTTGTTTCATTGAAAAAAAAAAGTAAGATTTTTACTCACTCTATGGCGGTTTGGCATTCACCAGGTTTGAGCAGTCCAGCTTTTTCTTGTGCGTCTCGTAATTCTGAACCACTGATTATATTCTCTCGTGGGGATTCCCCAGCCAGGGAATTACGAACCTATTACGAGCATTTTTCTAATGTGAGCGTAGTTGTCATTGAATAAATTGACAAATATTCAATCAATTGCTTCTAATTAATTAATTAATCAACAAATATTCAATTAATTGCTTCTAATTGATTAATTAATTAGTAGCATTTTTCTAATGTTTCACAGTTGTCATTGAATAAATTAACAAATATTCAATTAATTGCTATCAATTAATCAATTAATTAATTAGTTACAAATAATTCATTAAATATTTGTTAATTAATGAATTAATTAATTAGTTAATTAATATCACGTGATCAATTTTGTCTATTGTTTTGAAGAAATGATGAATTTCATGAATTTTATTTACGCACAACTTCAACGGCAGAGAAAACTCTAATTAAATTGCGACCAGCTAATTTTCCGAGTTCTTCCTTCGTCCAGGGTGTCTCATTCGCTGGATCATCGAATAGGCGATCGAAGAGATCGGGGAATTTGGAAACGTCCTCCAAACCTTGAGGGAGGCTATGGAAAGAAAAAAATCTCAGAATCGATCAACGAATTTACGGAATTGTTCGAATTTCTTTGATCGTTTTTTTGTCAATTAAAATTCGGGACTCTGGTTAATGTCTTACGAATCTACTCCGTCGTAGTCTGCACCGATTCCCACGTGCTCCACACCGATCAAGTTCCTTATGTAGTTTATGTGGTCTAAAAAAATAAATGACCGTTCAAGGCAACGCAGCGAATCAGCTCGATTCGATTCCATTTTTTTTTTTTTTTTCAATGCTACGTACCAACGACGTCTTGCATTGTGGCGTTTCGCGTTTTATCACAATTGACGAAAGAAGAATAAAAATTCACCATGACAATTCCTTTGTTACGTTTCTGCAAAAAAAAAGAACGAGAACGAGTTTTCGACGATGATTTTTCAAGAAACAAACTCGACGTACCTTTCGTTAATTTATTTTCTTGTCATCACACAAGTATTTCGAAATTTTTGAAGTTCTCATTAATCAGTAAAATTTTAATGAATTTTCGACTCACGAGCGACAAAAGAACGTCGTCGGGAACGTTGCGATAATTATTGCAAATGGAAAAGGCCGAAGAATGTGAAAATATGACGGGGGCTCTCGACACTGCCAAAACGTCTCGCATGACGTCGTGAGACACGTGAGAAAGATCGACCATCATTCCCAAACGATTCATTTCGAGCACAACCACCTGGAACGGACACGATTGAATTTATTCACCGGATCAAGCCACAAAGTCCGATACCCGGTTGGGTGACGGCTGAGCTGGCGAAAAAAATTTTTACTGACCGTCCCGAATTCGGTCAGTCGATTCACGGAGTTGTTTTGTACGGGAGATGCATCTGCCCTGAAAAAAAACATCCTCGAAACGTTGATAAGCACCGCGGAATTGATTTTTCCAGGTTTTATGGGGATTTTCGATGATAAACTAACCATGGAGTATTGCAAGTATGCGTGAGTGTAACGTAACGCACTCCGAGTTCGTAATAAAGCCTCAAAACTGCTAAACTAGAGTCCAAGGAATGGCCACCCTCGACAGCGATCATGGATGCAATTTTTCCGCTGTGCCAGGTCGGCTCGATGTCAGATGCGCTCGTCACCAATTTCAAATGATCCGGATACTTTTTAATCAGCCTTTTTATCACGTCGATTTGTCTGAGAGTCAGCTGAACGGAATCTTTGTACTGGGACTTGCAATCGGTGTAAGCAACCCAGAACTGTGCACAATTAACAATTCGCATCAATTGATTCTGATTATAAATGAAAAATTCCCTTAATTCCAAAAAAACGTTTTTTTTTCAATTAAGTAATTAATTTTTTTGTTTGTTAATAATTATTTTACCTGACCACCAACTTTCCCAGCGATAAGTCGAGGCAAATCAGTGAAACAACTGCGACATCCAGTTTTCCCCCAGCTCGGATCATTCGTGAGATTCTTATCGAAAGGGAAATCCCGAAGGTCGTTGTTCAGTTTTTCGTAAATATTGAACGGCAGGTCGTTGTGACTTGAAAAAAAAATCGAATTTCCACATTAGAACGTTAAGGAGATCCCGATTGGATTATAAACCGAATTATCGAATCGACTGGATAATTACCCGTCGATCAACGGCCCGTAATCGAGAACGTGACTCCCCCGAAAAGGGCCATTTCCGCTAAGACCAATCGCCAATCCCCCGACCGTCATCACGACGAGCGCGAAAAGTGACAAGTTTATCCACAACATTTTGCTCGTGCTAATTGCCGAACCAGAATTTTCTACAAAAATAAAATTTCAAAATCCAAATCCGTTGCAGATTTTCAGTGATCGATCGAAAAATCGAAAGGAAATATCGAGAAACAAAACTCAATGATCACGGCAGATGATAATTCGAGAGTGTCTCGATAACGTTATCGCACTCGGAAGGAAAATTCATTTCGTAATCTCTCGCGAAATCCATGATTATAGAAATGATGATGACAGAGCGAATACTGCGTAGAAATATCTACCGCAAAAATCTATATTCGCCGCTTGTCAGCAGGCGAAAGTCACTGAATCAATTTCAATGAATTTTCCACTATAGAACAAAGTTTATAAATCAAACCAGCAAAATGCAAACAACTCGACATTCCCATATTTTTTCTTCTCCCACAGAAGAGCACAAAAAAAATAAAAAATGTTCAGCCCCCCGCAACATGAAAAATTCGCCAGTATCAGAGAAATGTCGATCAATGAACTCAAAGAATTTCCAAAATTTGAAGATAATTGAAAAACAAACAAAAGAAACTGCGATGCTGGTTTCCATTGACGAAAGAACGAAAGCTTCAAACATTTTTAAGAATTGTTACGAAATTTCGTCTGGACCGTGTCTTTTTGACGTATTGAGGAAACAAAAACCCAAATTCTATCGATTTTCATATTAAATTAGTTCCACATTCGTCGTTATTCAAAAAAACTAAAAAAAAAAAATTCTAATTGATACAATTTCAATAGATAAGAATTTTCATCATTGTGCAATTTTATTTCGATCGTGTTTCTCGTTGTTATGAAAAACATATTGATTTATAATTTTCGAAATTGGAGAATTAAAGAAAAATATTCACCCATTTGTCAGAGAATAAGTTGCAAAAGTTTCGCTAAGTAATAGATCCGGTAATCGTACACTAATGATATACTCGAGTGTCTGCGAGTTTTCCTCTCGAATCAAGATTCATCGTATATAATGTTTGTCAATAAAATGTTCGCGACTCCCAGATCCGTTTAAGCACAAGAAACTTTGATGTATAGACGCGTAGAATATTCTTGGAGTCTCACTTTTGTTCATACGATCGCAAAAATGGTTTACGAAGCGATAAACATTTTAGTTGCGAAAAAAATTGTGAATGTCATTTTTGATTTAGAATTTTTTAGAATTAATCGTCGATTTTTCGTTGATTTTTGGTCACAGTGATAATTAATTAGCGAATTGAAGAGACTCGCGTGGACGTTCGATCACGATCTACTATTTTTGCCACCTGATACTCCGAAACTGTCTAGTTCGTCGAGAACATTAGTTATGCTCTTCATGTTTGTGTGTTGTGTCGAGAGTAAGGTGACAATTGACTAAACTAGTCTCAATTGAATTTGCATCGTGCTCTGTTCAAATGCTCGTCTATTAACGACATTTAAAGGGGACCCAAATATTCAGCTACCGAAAACAACAGGCCCGAGACATTCAACTCCCCAGCAAGACAACCAACGCCAGAAACACGCCAGATTTGCGTCAGTTACGAACGTGGCGTTCAGATTCTAGCGCAAATAACGTAGACTTGTATGTCGCTATCGAGCTATGTGTCTCACGTTAGGTCCTAGCGTTAGGACCTGACGCGAAGCTGGCGCTCGTTTTGCGTCCGTGACTGGCGCTATATGGAGCGGTTTTCCAACGCTNCGCTAGGATGCTGCCAGGTTCTGGCGCTAGGATGCTGCCAGACTCTGGCGCTAGGATGCCGCCAGACTCTGCCGTTAGGCTGCTGCTACAGGGCAGCACTGAATGGCGTCACATTCGTGTCAGTATCGAGTTACCCGGTAACGTTACTCGCTGGCGTTAGGGAACGCTGCGAATAGCGACGTACAAGGCTATGTTCTGGCGTTACGAAACGTCGGAATATGGCGTTAATCTAACGTTTAACAGCTTTGAACGCCAGGTTTTTCTTGCTGGGTCGTTTTCATTCCCACGAGCATTTTATATTCAACGTTGCGAACATGTTACTGTATGCATGAAAATAAATCACGAACCAAACAAACGATTGTCAAATACTTTGGTACGAAAATTTGTTGACACGTTTCCAAAAGCTGATAAATCTGGAATTTCATCGAGATTTGAAAAACAATTAGCATCTATAATCAATTTAACGTATTCACAAAACTACGAAGAGTCGAGGTTGAAGAGTTCTTTCAAAATTTTGTATAAACGTTCTTGGCAGAAAAACTAACAATTTTCTCTTTTACCAATCTTGGAAATGTTTTTTTTAATTTTTGTTTAACTGTATCAGAGATTTACGTGATTTAGATGCGTTTTTGAGGAACGGTCGTTTGAATTACGCGCCAAAACTTGGCCGGAAGAACAAGCCAATCGGAGAGATTCAAGTCGCCGCTATGATCCGAGCCAATGAGAAAACGCCAGCTGGGATTTGGGGTTTTTGACAGAAGCCAACGTGTATTATAAAGTCGCCGCGTACGGACGACGTGCTTTGCTCTGTGTTGAAAAAATAAGTCTCGTTACTCTATTTCGCGCTTTTCACAGCGATATTCTTCGTCCGAAAATATCGAAACAATTATAATCGAAACGTCCGCGTTTATTATTTCTTTTGTCGGTCACGTTCGAGTGTTTCTTCCAAAGAAAATAGTGCTTATAATTCCGAGATATTTCTCTACCAAAGGTAACGGCTTATAACCCTCCTGGTCCTGGAAAAATGAATTCTCATGTTCGTTTTGAAAATCTCCCTTTTTTCTCAAATTGCAGTCGCTATCAATTTTCGCTGTTTAATATTCCGAAAAATCCCTTTTTTTTACTACGACTCTCTGGCAAATTTCATCGGACACTCAGCATCTCAAAATTCTCGTACGTTCGATCGAGGTTCGATCGCGAATTATTCCCGATGGACAATCAATCAATTTCTCGAACAAATCGATCGTTAATCATCGCGTACTCATTTTTCGTCGCTAGTTTTTTATTTTGCCTGCCAAATTTCATCAGTTCTCCGAATTCCATTGTTGCAACTAGATTTCTCAATGAATCTCAGTTCCGATCGAACAAGCACGAAAAATCGTTCAAAAACACGAAAAATTGTAATAAAAATTGATAAAATTTCGACGATTCCATTTTTTACAGACTGTTAGTAAAATATTCGAAAAATGAAGCTCGACACGTCGATTTTGTCACTCTTGGTGGTCCTTGGGGTAGCGTCAACAGTTTCCGCACTCAAAGCCGGCGATTGCGAAGGTAAAAATTTTCATGACAATTTTGAAAACTTACAAAATGTTGAAAATCGGAAAAAATAAGATTTTACGTTTCAAGATTTGCTACAACGTCCCTGTTGAATTTTTTTTACAGTCTGCATAGCAACGGTGAAGAAATTCGCGGACACGCTGAGCGACGAGGTTAAAAAAGATCATAAAAAGATCGAAGACGCGTTCAGAGCTTTTTGCCTTAAGACAAAATCCAAAGAAAACAGATTCGTGAGTGATTTTCCTTGAAATATATTTTTCTACGTCTTCGGAACGATTAACGAGCGAAACGACAGTAAAAACTGAATTATTCTTTGCAGTGTTACTATTTGGGTGGTTTGGAAGAATCGGCAACAGGAATTCTTGTGGAGCTCAGTAAACCGCTCTCGTGGTCGCTGCCGGCTGACAAAATTTGCGAAAAACTCAAGCGAAAAGACGCGCAAATCTGTGACTTACACTTTGGTAAATAAAATTAATTGTTATTGACATGTTTTTAATCCATAATGATTATTTACTTGTTCTCGCGAACAACGGTTGAGAATAATTATTTATTTGGTCCAAAAAACCGTAATTTATCAATGTGCAAATATTTTTGATCGTCAGCCGTTTTCACGATAAGAAAAGTTTCATTATCATTACGAATAATTCCTCGATAATGATTCTCGAAATATTTTTGTTAAATTTCAGAAAAACAAATAGATCTCGATACGGTCGATTTGAGGAAGCTCAAAGTACGGGATTTGAAAAAGATTTTGAACGATTGGGACGAGACGTGCGACGGTTGTATCGAGAAGAACGATTTCATAAAACGGATCGAAGAACTCAAGCCGTCGAAATACACGCCGAGCCCGAAAACCGATCTCTGAGCTGGTAAACCATCAGGTGACCTCGAATAATCGGAGCTTCGTTCACGACGCTGTCGTTGTTCGAACAATTATTTCTTCTTGTTTTCTGCTTTTTATCTTTTTTTGTTTTCTCTTCATTTTCGTTGAATTTCAACAGAAAAGCAGAGTATGAAGATAATACAACGTGTACTTCCCGAAGAGTTTTACATCGAGACGAATCTCCGAGCAATAGATAATAACGTTTGACCATTTTTTTCGTAACATTTTGCCGATTTTTCTTTTTTCTCACGAGAGAGCAAATGGTTCGAATTTTCTTTTCCTTTTCTTTCTCGATTCGCTCCAACGTATTCGCAAGGGGAAGGCTGAATTTTTGAGAGGGAAGAGATAAATAATTTGTACCTGTGTATAGTGTATAAATGTGATTTTAATCGACAAATTTTCCGACCCCTTTCCGAGTCAATGCACAAGTTGAAAAAATCGAAACGATTGATGAAGAGAAAAAGATAAATCTGGCTCGAAATTGGTCGTTATTCGTTTCTTGATTTTTCTCTTCAATCCCGAAAACGAGGGATTGAGAACAAGGGAAGATAAATGAACGACCACTTTTTGGACTCTTCCTGCATTGACTTTTGTCTGTTACAAATTAATCGACCGACGAATCGTTACGTTTCACCAACATTTGTCATTCTTGCATGTCCATACACAAACACACGCTCATACATTGAAAAACAAAAGACAAAACAAACATAAACACTCATCGTTTTTGTTAACGTCAATGTGACGAGGAATGCGAGAAAAAAGTAAGAAGATGACGAGGAAAAATTGTTTATAATAAAATCCTATTTCCTTTATATGGATCACTCTCGTTGCGTCTGCTTTTTATTCGCCCTGCCTCAGCCTTTTCAGAAACAACAATATTCGTGGGACGAACTCGAATTTATCATTTTATTCAAAATTTGACTAAAATATTCAAAAATAACTTTCAAACGCTTGCCGCGTTGCCAGTATCGTTCGGAACGACACATCAAAATTCAGGATATTAGTTTGAACCTTCCGGAATGAGAATATCGTGCCAAACATTTTTTATCCTATTTTCAAAATGCCGAAAAAAAATCGACAAGGAGGCAATGTGGAAAAAAAAAATTCTTCGGGGCCTCGAAGCATCGTTGCCGAGGATAACAACCGTCTCGGGCGCCAATGGCTAGTCATTTTGAGCCCTGGTGACCGCGGAGGGTTTTTATAATTAAATTATTTTTTAGTTTTTTTTTTTTAACTTTCCAATTCTGTCGCCATACTCACGCGTTTTTCTCGGACGTTGATAACAATTTATTGCAGCGATGGGTCAATATTTCAAGTCCACAATACCTGGTACAATTATCATGAAAATTCGAGTGTTTTGGAACTGAAATCCGAGCGTTATTAATCCGCAGATTATTTAGGTTTGCAATCAGGTGGATCGCTCCACTTTCCATCGCTCTGGCAAGTTATCGAGCCTTTTATAACTCCACCGGGACATTTATAACTCAGCACCTCTTGGTACAAGTACGAACGACCGTAGACCGTGACTCCTGGAGGAATTTTCGGTTTGCCGCAAGATATTCCTGACGAAAGAAAAAATAATTATTTTCTGCAGCTTCGCGTATTGAGGAAAAATTTTTTAAGACATTTCAAATTTTAAATGAATCCCGAAGAAAAAGAAGAAAAAAAACGCTTCTTAGACTTTCTATGCAGAACCTTTTTCACGACGTCGAGTCGAATTACTCACTCGAACACTTCCCTTGAATTCTTGACCATTTTCCATTTGCCAGACACTTGGCAGTCGCTTGTCCAAAAATTCGATACCCCCTGGCACATTTGTAAGTTATCGTATTTCCGGAAACGTATTCCTTCATCTTTGAACTCGCCTCGTCCAAGTAGGCGTTCAATATTTTTGGTGCATTTTTACACGTTGCGACTGGAAAAATGATTTTTTTCTAATTTTTTTTAGAGTTTCATGATCGTTTGTCGTATCGACTGAACGGCTACGAGGGCGAGAGGAATATTCACGTTTCTAAATGGCGGAAAGGCCATTTTCGTGATTGTTAAAAATCGGAGACAAAAATTAAAAAATGAGGCGCAATTTTTGTTTCATTTCTTTTTTCGGCCAGAGATTTATTTTGGAAAACTTACGTTTGCACGAGGGCAATGTTGACCAAACGCCCTCCGGTAGACAAGTTACATTTTCAGGACCTTGCATAACGAAACCAGTTTCACATCGGAACTTTAAAGTTTCGTCAACTTTTCGCGAGTTTTCTTCATTTTTTACGTCGTCGTCTACGATATGAGCGTTGGATGGGAGCTGCTCCGAAAAATGTAAATATTCGGATGAAAAATTAGTGGAAATTTTTAGAAATGACATTTTTCGTATTTAAGTTTCGAAGCGAAAAACTCACTTCTGGTAGGGAACACGTGATTTGTTGGCAGATGTCGATTTTGTTGATTAACAATTTTTCCAAGTTCGATTCGTCGACAGAGTCACGAAGAATCCGCCATTTCCCGATCTCGTCGCATGCCCAAGTGAGATTTTCATATTTTTTCTTTTCACCGATCGTTTCAAGCTCGATTTTCGTGTCATTCACACAAGCGAGTACGAACTTGTCTCCGAATTCATTTCCTTCGAGGACAAAGTACAGATTTCCTACAGTTATCGTCGAGTCATTCGCCAGCATTTGGTTGGCTCTGTCGTTTTTCGTGTCCGATTCGTTGCCACTTTGGTTTGCAGCAAAAAAACCGATTACCGGATGATTTTCAAGGGGACACGTGAGTTTTGGGCACTCGGGATCAGAGGACGACCAGCTTTCGTTTTCGAGGCAAGTCCTCGAGACATTTTGACCTGTCCCAAAGCCTGGATCGCAAACGAGCGAGATTTGCGTCCCAGGAACGAAAACGATTTTTTTCTCCACGCTCGAATTTTCATTTTCATCATTTTCTGAAGTGAGTTTTTCGAAAAGGTCAATTTCTGTCTCGCTGTCCACGGATTCCTCAATTTTTTCAGTCCCGTTCAATCCGGACATCGAAATATTCGATTCCCCGATTTTGTGTTCCAGCAAAATTTCAATTTCCGTCTTGTTCTCGTCGATGAAGAATATTCTTCCGTTATCAATTTCTTTTGGCGTGGGACATTGGAGCCTGACGCAATCGGGCACGTGACCAGCCCAAGTGCCATCCGTCGAGCATTGGAGACGAAACTCGAGTAGCAAATTTCGATTGCCACGAAATTTGTAACCGTCGTGACACGAAAACCCAACGACATCGCCAAAAGAAAAGATTGAAGAAATATTTTCTTCTGTCGTTTCTTCGGATTTCGGCGTTTCGTTTGATTTTTTATAAATTGGCAAAAATGTCGATTGCTTCGTTGAGATAAAACCATTCTCGATTCTGCAAGAAAAGATTTTCGGATTATTCACATTTTTCTAAAGACGAAAAAATGTCTGAAGCCTTGAAAAAAAAGTTCAAACCGCCACGAACATTTTGGGCGAAAGACATCCCGATGGAACACACGATGGTCTCACATGATCCCATTTTCCTGTTTCGAGACACGTCAAGTACCGTTCCCCGGACAATCGAAAGCCCCGATCGCATTTGAATTCCAACTGCTGGCCCACCTGAAATCCATCCAAATTCTCAATTACATTTCAACGTTCGATTTTCAAACTGCCACAATTTCGCCTGCACAAGAAAAACTGCCAATGGAAGTTGGAAAAACTTTTCGACCTCGAATTTGTTACGAGATAACAAAATAATGAAAAAAAAAGAAAAAACAAGAAAAAAAAAGAGAAAAAAATAAAAAATCTGCCTGCACAAGAAAAACTGGGAATGGTAGTTGGAAAAACTTTTCGACCTCGAATTTGTTACAAGAAAACAAAATGGTGAAAAAAAAAGAAAAAACAGGGAAAAAGACGGAGAAAAATATTTTAAAAAATCCTGATTATCAATTATATCAAGAAAATCACCTGAAGTATCGATATATCGTCTCTCTCGTGTTCTTCGATGATGTATTCGATGTCTCCGTTCCCAGGTGCGAGTAAATTTTTGCAGGTCACACCTAAAAATAATGAGTGAGTGATTTCTCGACGTTTTGTTCATTAATATTTATTTAAAAATCTCACCTATACAAATGGGTTGATTGCCACTCCAATTTCCATTGGAATTACAGACTCTGTGAGGATTTCCACGGAGCTCGTATCCCTCTTCGCAATTATAATAAATTTCGTCGCCGTACATAAAAGATCTGCCGGTTATTCGGCCTCTGGGAAAATATCCCGGATGTCCACATTTTATTTCTGTTGAGAACAAAAGTTTCAAGAGCCATCAAAAAAACCAGATAAAAGAATTTTTTGAAACATTTTCAATAATTCATTCAACACGATTATCCATTTCTTCTGATTCGAACTCACTCGTGCAGATGGGCTCGTGATATCCTTGCCACTGGCCGTGTTTGAGGCATTTTCGTTTGTACGTCGAACCGATCCAATTGCCAACCCGAACGGAATAGCCCGTTTCGCACCAATAAGCGACTTCGAAACCGTCTTCACGGACGTTGATGTAACCATTCGTAGGTACCGCGGGAGTTGGACATCCGCGACAAAAAATAGAATCAAGAATCTAAATCCGCAGATTTAATAATTTAATTTAAAAAAAAACGTTTTATTTTATTTTTTCATTCTTAAGGGATTTTTTTTTGTTGAGGAAAAAAATACTCGCTTCGATATTTCCTCGAATATGCTGTTTCGTTTGAGCCCAAGCCATGATCGAGCCGTGATAAGCTTCGCAGGTTTGACTCAATCTCGTGATATTTTCGTGGCCAATAACTTCCTCCCAAATATCGAGATAACTGAGTTTTCCTAAGAATGCTTCAGACGCCGAGAAGCCTCCTCCGAGTCGATCCTGCTCTTGGCCAATAACGATCGTTCCATTCGCACTTATCGTCGTTTTTTCTGCCAACAATGTTCCATTGTCCCTCAAGATTCCATCGACGTACGCGTGCCACGAACCATCCTCGCTCCTCCAATCGACGCACAAAAAGTGCCAGTACCCGTCGTTCAACGTTATGTCCGTAACGACTTGTTCGCCATTTACGTACAGGACGAAACTTTGAAGGATAAAAAAGTTCTTAAAAAAAAGCCTCAATGTTTTTCACACGTAATCGTATTAACGGGACGATCGAATTAATTACCCATTGTAATCGGTCAAGGTGAGTGCGTTGTCTTGATATTTCGTTGCATACGATAACACAGTGCCATAATTAAAAGTGTCGACGGATTGCAACCAAAGGCAAACGGTGATCTAAAAATAAACAAAAAAAAATGACAAATTTCTGCAGCTAAAAATAACATTTTCGTTTTAATTCATGAAAAAAAAACTTACCTCCGTAACGTTTTTTTTCGGTCCCTTCATTATTACATACTCGTTGGTACCAACTTCCGAAAAATTCAAGACGAAATCAGGCCGTAATTCTGCAATAAATGTGAATGTGAAAAATCTCAAAAAAAAAAAATGACGAATTTCTCATTTTTGCATTCGCATCATGAGGTCAATTGTTTTTTTTCCACAATTTTCTGTTTCTAGTATTTTTTTTTACATTTATCTTGGAAAAGTCGGGATTAGCGGTTTAGAATTTGTTGTACCTGTTTCGCAATCCAATCCACTGAATGTAATCGGACACTCGCAAGTGTAATTGAGCAGCCAGTTTACGCACTTGCCACCGTTTAAACACGGGGAAGCTTTGCAATGGTTTATCCTCGTTGCGCAATCCTCACCTTCGTATCCATCCGGACAAACGCATCTGTGTAACAATTATTCGTTTCACAACGGTTACAGTGAATTAATTCAGTGGACAAATGAAGAAACTTTTGAAAAGTTGCTAATTGCTTTCTCAAGATTTAGCACGATGCACAAATCTCTATGGGGTACTGTACTTTTGATTTTGACGTCCTCATAGAGGGAGCTTTAAGCATTGGGCTAAATCTTGAGAAAGCAATTTGCAGCGTTTTCTCAAATCTCTGAATATTGAAAAATTCGAGAAATCATAAAATTCGAACTGCTCAACCGACATTTCCCAAAGTTAGTAGCAAATCTTAAAATTTGCGGAAGTTGGAACGGGGACAGAATTTTTTTGGAAATTTCAAAATTGCGATAAAATTCTCGTGAGGAAGCAAAATTCGATTTTTTGGTTTTTCAATTTTCTTATAATTTGGGGTTTTGATTAATTTTTGTATTTCTGAAATATTAAGCAACCAAATGGTAATCCACCTGTAACTGTTCCGCGTGGCATTGACTTCGTAGACGTTGAGACAAATGGCATTGGGATGACAGGGAATCCAATCGCAAGGCAATAAATTGCAACGCAGACCGAGAAATCCAGGTTTGCAAAAACATTTCCATGTTGCGTCGACTGTCGTGCAGGTTGAACCTTCCTCACAGGTCCAAGGTTCGCAATGGTCCATCATTATTTCACAGAAATCACCTACGGGCAAAAATGAAATTTGCAAAAGAACAGATTCGTAAAAAGTTGTTTTTTGGCGTTGAAAAAAATCATCAGGATGATGAGGAAAGAAATGACGAAATCTTCAATACCTTCGAAGCCATCTTTGCAGACACAGTGAAAATCTTTTTCTGTACTGATACAAGATCCCCCGTTTTGGCAAGGACTCAACGAGCACTCGTCGATATAAATCTGGGCAAAAATTATTCAAACGTTTAATTCCCATAATTTATTCGATTATTGAAAAAAAGTTTTTATTGTTAAAAAAATATGGAAATGATTTTGTTCACACCTGACAGTTTTGTCCGGTAAATCCGGGCTTACAGTTACAAAAATGTAAAAGTTCTGTTTCGTTCGTATTCACAGTGTTGCACTCGCCCTCGTTCAAACAGGGCGACGATTCGCACGGATTTAGTCGTCGCTCGCACATCGAACCTTGAGGTAAAAAAAAAATCATGTTTTTCGTATTTTAGCATTAAATTTCCGATTTCTAAATTTTCGAATTTACAAAATTTTTATAAAACAAAACTTTTTTTTTTTTTTTTTAGTAATTTTGATGATTTTTTAAAGCGATTTTCCGATGTCTACAGTACGTCGATCCTTACCGACATAATTTTGTGGGCACTCGCAGCTAAAGGTCTCATTTTCCGAAGTGCAATTTCCACCATTTTTGCAGGTGACGGAATCGCAGGGATTTTGGATTTTTTGAGAATCCACACAATCGTCCAAACTGGTCGATCCTCTGGTTGTCGTTGTTTTGTTTTGTGGACACACGTGGCAAAATGTTTTTCCATAATTTGGCTGGTAATGGCCAAGTGCACATGTCGTACAGGGCTCGAGGCCGGCGGAAGAGACTTGGTGAAGTTTGCGACGCGAAAAATGACCAGGTTTGCAAACAGCTGTACGAGAAATGAATTCAATGAGAAAAATAGAATATTCTGCGATATAATTAAATCGATCGATCGATTGGCATTAATTATGTAATTAATAAAAATATATAAAGAGTGACTCACGTAAACAATCCGATATTTTTTTCGTATGCATTTTTTTGGTGAATGTGTGAGGCGGACATTTTATGCAGTTGGCTGCTGCAGTGGAATTTTGATATTCGCCAAAATAACATGCTTGGCATTGATCTCTGGTGGTGTTATGAAAAGTGCCCATGGGGCATCTGGCTGTAAAAGGTCGGAGGCTCAAATGCAAGAAAAAAGTTAAATGTTCGTTGTTTTTTTTTTTAATCTCAAGGATTTTTATGTATCGAGCAACTTTTCGAAATGTATTAATGGAAAAACTTACTGCAGTTGTGTTTTTTAAGGACGCGACCAATTTCGCAAATTTCGCGAGCTTCCTTAAAAATGGTATTCAAATTTAATGCCAATTTAGCGATTTCTTCGTTCGTTTTGTTGTTGAACAAATCCAATTGGCCAGATTTCGTCATCGCGCCAATTTTTTCTCGCAATTTTTGAATTCCAGCTTTTGGGTTGTTGCGATTTTCCGCTATTATTTTTCCTGGTCCATGCGAAATAAAAAGAGCGCGTTACGATCAGTCAATCCTGTGGAATTCCCATGGAAATTTATGCTCGAATTTTTACCAATGAATCGAAATTTCATCTCGATTTTCCCCTTTTTCTTTTTTCCTCGTGATTTATTTTTTGGCTTGCCCGTTGCCTTCGACGACAGCCGCGGGCCACGCGAGCCTTTCGATCCCACTTTCGTAGCGTTCGCAACATTCGGCGCACGTTTCCTGCGACCAACAGCGTTCGAAATAACTTCGTTGTCTTCTCCTGCTTCTTCTTCACATTTCGGATCGTATCTCACGAGATTGCAGTCAATTTCGTTGCCACAAACGTCGAGGATTTTTGAGTTCAAATCCCCAGCAATCTGGTCCGTCAGCTTAACGAAACAATCGATTCGATCAACAATACACTCATTTTGTCGTGTTTTGTACATTCGTCAATCAATAATTATTGTTAATTAATTAATTAATTAATTAATTAATTAATTATTAAGAATCAGTTCAAAAATTATCCCAGTACCTGATGGATCATGGTCGAATTATCACAGACACTGGAATTACCCTGAAGGATCAAGTCCACATCCCTACCAATCGAATTTGGTATTTCCGTTACTATAAAAAAAAAAAAAAANAAAAAAAAAAAAAAAAAGAATCGAAAGCGAAAATGCAAAAAAAATCGTTGAAACGAGAAAATGTTTGAAAAGAGAAATTTCTTGTTCTCTAAAAATGTAGCTAATCGTTACCGGAGCACTCTGGAAGGTATGTGCTGTTCCAGCCATCTCCACCGAGCCCACAAGTGAGAATTAAATCCTGGTCCTGATCGGATGAATCCAAGGGATCGGTAGCCAAGGCGTAGCCATCCTCGCAGCTTATCACACAAGTAACGACATCGTTCTCATCGTTCGTGCAATTTACACGGCCGTTCGTGACGACGGGAATATTTTTACAAGCGTCTAAGGGTAATCGTTGTCATCGGTTTTTAAAAAGTTGAAAATTCATGCTGAAGTTTATTATTTCGTAAAAAAAAAAGTTTGCTCACCTTCTACGGTCACGTTGATTACGCATTTCGCTGAATTACCGAAAGCGTCTGTCGCGTTGTAAAAAATTTGTGTTCTACCGAGCGAACAATTGCATTCGGGCTTCGAATGACTTTTCGTTATTTTCACCAGAGCTCCTGAGTTATCATGAAAAATTGGTTCGGGCCAGATGATGAAATTCTCTTCACCTGATTTCTTCACCGTCAGATAAATCGGCGGATCGACGCAGTTTTCAACGGTCGGAGGTTCTTCGTCTGTAAA
>JBAJMU010000007.1:12358983-12609273 GCA_037952995.1 Hyposoter didymator
AAAAAAAAAAAAAATACACAAATCTTTCAAACTCGAATCTTGAAAAATCGACAAAAAAAAATTCGAAAACTCTGAAAATGAAAAATGCAAATATCAAAAATGTACCTGTGACTCGAACGAAGAATTTGCATTTTGCTTTGTTGCCACTAGCGTCCTGTGCGACGTAAACAATTTTGTGCAATCCGATTCTCGCTTTCCAGGGCAATTTGACATGCGGCTTGCTCCAGACGTTTGGAGTTTTGTCGGAGTTGTCGGAAGCAATCGGAACCGTCCAATTGACCATCGCGTAATCTTTGCCCATTGCAGTTTGCCACGTCGAATTTTTCGGGCAAATTATCGTCGGAGAAGTTTTATCTAAAGTTCGATCAAAATTTCTCTATTTTTATTTCACCGTATTGTTCCTTACAGTTTAGTGAAAATAATAATTATTTTATTTTATTGTTATAAATTCATTATCATAATTATTAATAATTAACAAATAATTAATAATAATTATTATAAATTTATTATTATAAAAAAAATAATAAATAGAAAATTCAAATTTCTGTTTTATGGGTTTACGGGATTAGTAATTTGAAGCGATGGTTGATTACCAATGCATTGGTTGACGGTGTGTCTCTGTGACCATACACCATTTTTCCCTGAGCAGTGTCGAACTTTAGGGCCAACAAGTACGAAGCCCTCTTGACAGGAAAACGTGCAATTCGATGCGAACGGGAGTTTTTTTGTGCCTGTGCAAATCTCCGGAGAGATATTTCCATTTGCGAGTCGTCGCAACGGCTCGCATTTTATTTCTATCGGGATAAAATTGAACGTTGATAAATTTTCCTATTTTTCTCGCTCCCTGTGTTTAGGGCGTCGATAATAATTGTTGATTTTGATGGAATATGACTCACGTTTACAAGTGACCTTGAGGCCATCCCACCGCGATAATGGCAAACAGTTTCTCACTTTACTACCGCGTAATTGGAAACCACTGTCGCACTTGAATAGGCAGCGGGTGTCGATCGGATACGCTGTAGAGTTGGCAGCTTTTATTTTTTTCTCATCCTCGTCGTGTGCGCAACGGATGCGACCGTGGGTCGGTGCTCTCAAGGCTGCACAAGTTTTTACTACGGACACAAAAAATATGGAAATTCGAACCTCACTCCACCTCGTGCTGACCACAATTATCATCATTTGAACGAATCATATTGATTATTATGAATAAATCAAAAAATAAATAAATAATAAGTAAATAAACAAATAAATAAATGAAAATTTACGTACGTAAACATTGAGGCTCGGTTCCGGACCATATGCCATCGTTTCGACAGAGTCTTATGCTATCACCGATAAGATTGAATCCGATTCTGCATCGGAGACCGCAAGCTGCATTGACAACATTGCTGCAAGCGCTCGCTTTCACGAAGTAACCATTTTCCGGAACTTTCAGCTTCGGACACTTGACAGCTTTGTTTTAAAAAATCGTAAAACATTTTCATCCGTTTGATCGTTTTGTTTGATTTTTGTGCAGCGACTCGATTTGAAAACGTCCAACAAAATCGTATTCGTTTGTGCCCAAATTCACACGGTCAAGGCCAACGTTTTCCACACTGACGCAGTGTCATTTTTTTCCCATAAGAATTTCAACTGCCCTGCCACTTTTTATGGGATTGCAAAATTATTTTCTGCCAATTTTTTACTCAAAAAACACACGGTTCGGATTATTTTCTTACGATGGACGAGGTCGAAGAGACTAAAGGAAAAAAGCCCGTCGATCAGGTGGCGAGAAAAAAATTTTTAGACGAACTCGCCCAAAAGAATGAGATTATTCGAGAAAAATGGTTCAAGCAGTACGGTTGGCTGATCGAAGAGTACAGGTGAAATGATAACAATATTAAAAACCCTGTGGCTACTCGTCCGCATATTTCGTACACTAAAAGCACATCCGGACGAATAAGCAACCCTTGCTCGTCCGGATAAAGTGGATATCATTGGATAAAGCGTGTCCGGACGAATATTATCCATCCGACTAGCCAGACGACTAGCCACTGCGTATTAAAAATCTGGTAGCTCGAAAAAAGTCGTTTTTGTGGTTCAAAACGATGAAAAAATATTTAGAAAAATTAACGAAGAAACGAAGACATTGTGCAAAGCGAAACACGCTGTTGGTGTCGAACACAAGGTCGATCACAAATTACTGGAAAGAACCGTTGGAACGATTCCCAAAACTACCAACGGATTGGTAAACAAATTTCCATCGATTTTTATCAATTTTATAACTTTTTCCAGTTGAATTATATTTTCGGAAATGATCAAGTTCTGAAAAGCCAGAATCTACGATAAAATTCAATGCACTTGAGAAAATCGCAAAATCTTTTGAATTATTTTGAAATTATTCGTCGATTTACTGACCCTTGTGAATATTTTTATAATTTTTGTTATTCTAGTACGGCTGGCTCGTCATGAGGAAAGAGTTTTGTGTCGACCAGCCAAGTTCTTATATTGTTAAGTACCGAAATCCTTTGGACGACGTTGCAGTGATTCCTGGCGATGTACCGACCCTGGCATGCGGCAAGGGTTTATATTAATGCGATTTGAAAAAGCTGTTCAATTCGATTGGCGATCGAAGGCCAAGAGCAAAGGGACAAGAGCAAAAGTTTCATTTTTCAAAAGTGCCAAATCACGAGAATCTCGACCAAAAATAACGTGGCCAACTGACTGATCGTGTTAATTTCTTGTTCACCATAACGAAGCCGATGATTTAGAAAATATAATCAAGTGAATTTCGTTATTTAATCGAACCTCCGCAACTTTCGCCATCGGTGATAAATCCTGGTGCACAGACACAATCTTCGGCAGAGGTTGCAGGTATTTTCAAGGTCACGTGATTGACGTTGGCGCAAGGAGTGCATTGGCTATCGGAGTCGATGGGTCTGTCCCCAGGATCGAAAGTCCCGTTTGGACAAGCTGCAAAAATATTCAAAGTTGCGGTTGAATCCCTGGGTCAACATTTTACCGACTTTTTTTCTTCGAAATAAATCATTACGAAATTTGGGACGAAGACATTTGAACCAGGGAGAAGGACAAACAATTCGTCGACGACGACACTTTTGGAAGAAAATTTGCAAAGTTAATAAA
The DNA here is from genome assembly GCA_037952995.1 of Hyposoter didymator. Taxonomy (NCBI): domain Eukaryota; kingdom Metazoa; phylum Arthropoda; class Insecta; order Hymenoptera; family Ichneumonidae; genus Hyposoter; species Hyposoter didymator. The sequence goes on from JBAJMU010000007.1 coordinate 12,362,107, forward strand.
GTGAAGAAAAAAAATCTTATTTACGTTGGCAAAATCCTTTGAGACCAGAGCCGTAGTAACCTCTGGGACAGAGGCACGCGTAATGTCCAGTGGCTGTCCCACAAGCACAGGTCGCTAATTCGTCGCAACAGTCGACAATTTCTTCGGTGGTATTTTTCGACGAGCACAGCCAGTTACAGTCGCTTGGAAAATTTACAGGCACGTAGCGTCCAGCTTTCAAATCTGTGAAATAAATTTTCAGTCAGATTTATTCTTATAATTTTTTTTCTCGAAAAAAACGGAAATACGTGAATTTTTTTTTTCGCTTCAGCAGAAAAAGATGTAAAAAGATGGTAAGTCAAAAACTTGTAAAGAAGAAAGATGTTTATAATCGATGAACTTGGTTCCTTTTTCGACGTACCACGATGCAATGCTCGCCTTGCCAGGGCCTCAAACTCGGCGAACGAATCGAGCAGGTAGCTGTGCGTGTAACCAGGTTCACTCGCGATATCGTGGAGTTCTTCGATATTGCCAGTACGAATTCCGAACGTAAATATCGTCGCACCGATGTTTTTCAAGTGTTTCGCTGCAGGGCGAGGGTCACCACTGTTACTAAAACCGTCAGTTATCAGGAAAACTACTTTCTCGGACCCCTGACGACTATTCTGCAAAATGGCCTGACAAAAAAATGAAGCAACGAGAAAAAATTAAACAAAAACCACAGACTGAGAGCACAACGTTAATGACCTTAAAATTAAGACATTTTTATGAAACATTTTCGCTTCCTCGTAGCTTTGTGACGGTGAAAAAAAAATGTCTACAAAAAATGTCTGAATGTGTGTGTGTGTGTGTGTGCATGAGATTCTCTGAGAATTTTATCGGAATTGCTAGGGAAATACAAATTCTACAACATTTTGAAATATTCAAAAAAAGTCTGTCACCGCTCCAACTTCCGCAAATTTCAAGATTGATTAATAATTTTTTTTTTACAAATAGAGTATCATAATAGAAAGGTTGGTACTGAATTTGGAAAATATCGGTTGAACAGTTCAAATTTTATGATTTTTCGAATTTTACAAAAATCGGAGTTTTTCGAAAAATCGTCTAACCGCTTTGATTTTTGCAAATTTTGCAACGTATTGCGTATGTGTCTGTACTTCCTATTCACTTTTTAGAAAAATTGTCGAAATTATTTGAAAAAAAAGAAAAAAATCGATAAATGAGTGAAAATTTTATTAAATGCGCTGCGAATTGCTTCCTCAAAATTCAGCACGATGCTCGAAACTTCCTCTATGAGGAAACCGTAATAAAAAAGACTGTACCTTGTACAGGAAGATTTGAGCATCGAGCTAAATGTTGAGGAAGCAATTTGCAACTTTTGTTGTTGTTGTTTTGTTATAATGTAGACGTTTCACTGACCAGGGCTTCCAAGAGAGCTCCACGTGTATAAGTTCCTCCGCCGGTGTACAAAACGTTGCTCAATTGTTTATTGAGTAATTGGCATTTTTGCTCGGTCCCATCGGTCCTCGAAATTTGATCGATGTGTCGAACGATGTGTCGCTTGCCAGCAAACGTCACGAGCGCGACTCTCGTTGCGTTTGGCTCGACGGTGAAATCGGACAAAAGTTTTCTAACGAAATTCAATTCACTGCGAAAATTTTCGAGGCCGACTGAAGCCGATGCGTCGACCAGGAACACCAATTCGACCTGGAAGACGATGAAGAGCACAGGAGTTAATTAATTAATTAACAATTGATCATCGATGTTTAAATTTTCCATTCGGAAGCAATTATAATCGTTGATTTAATTAATTTATGACTTTTTCGTTAATTGAGAACAATTACGACGAAAGAAATTGTTTGGGAATCATTTAATTAATCGGCAGACACTTCATTACGAAAAAAAATTCGTACCTGATCAGTTTTGTCACGAATATGATCGACGTGGATTTTCAAAAGTCGCGCGAGCACATTGACCTTGCTCTGAAGAATTCGTTCAGGATTATCCAGATATTGAAGCCGATAAAGTCGATCCAATTTGCTTCCATAATTGCCGTAATTAAAAAAATCGACCGTCACATTGTCGTCGCTATTGAGCAATAAATTAAGCTCGTAATTATCAATCAATTGTTTTATTCCGGAATCATTTTTCTCGGACGTTTGAGCACTCGATGATAAAAATGTAGAAACTCCCGTAAACAAAATGAAAAAACTACGAGAACTCAAAAACATTTTGTGCCTGAGCTTTTAACAACGAAAAGAATTTAAACAAATAGTGGATCGATCGATTGATTCAACGTTTCGAACCATTCGATCGTCATGGAGCAATGGCTCTTACTGCTTTGTCGAATTCTATCGAATACTATCTAAGGCCTGTGGAAAAGTCTTTCACGTTGGATGAGGATCGTCGTTCTCGCACATCAACTCGCAGCGTGTCAGAATCGAGAACAAGCAAGTCTTTGTTCCATTTATAAATGCAAACATCGACTTGTGTTTTGTAGAAAATACGCCAGTACATTTAACGTCTGTGATAAATCGATTCAAATAATATGAAAATGTATTCGATCGAGAAAAAGACAAAAAACTCAAACTCGACAACGAGTCACTTTACGTGACAAACTTAAAATCTGAAAAAAAATCCCTCGATCAATTTCGAAAAAATCTATTATGCATTAAATTCTTGATTATTCATTTTTCCTTCGACTAATTCCAAAAATCGAAAACCTCCAATTATTGGAATGATGGGAAACATTTTTTTTCTGCCAAAAACGTTCCAGGATCATGCTCGAGAATTTTTGTGCATTTTTTACACATTTCTCGGTTGACTGAGAGATCGTACAACTTTTTTTCTCGTTGCAATGTCCAATAGAGATTTCCTGAAATTTGAAAATATTTTCACACCGTGCGATTTGACTGGAATGCAAAATAATTATTCGTCAAACGTTCCAGGCTAATATTAGAAGAATTTTCACATTTTTTCGGGCGTGCCAGCGTCGACTGAATGTCTGAAAAAAATTCACCTGCCAAAAAATGAAATTTTATTATTTTTCGAAAAAAAAAACATTCGAAATACTTTTCTCACGTCTCACGTGAAAAAAAAATGTTGAAAATACTGTTGACGCGTTGCAGAATGGAGGATAAAATTTGCGGATCGAAAATTGGCCTCGCAAATCGGTTTGACGAATTACGTGCATGTCAAAATTGTTCTGTACATCGTATCCTTTTTATAGAATGTTCGACATGTGATATTACTCCGCGTACCACTAATACCCACACACATTCACATATACATATTTACGAGAGGGTGTCATGTTTATGCTGGACGTTGAAAAGCGTGGGAGTGATGCTGCGGTTGTGGCTGGGCTGCCTGAGCATCTTTGTGGGTCCAGTGTGTACGTCTTCGTGCAGCCACATCACCAGAGAAAAACATCGAAAGTGTACAGTTTCGGAGTGACCCGCAACATTGGCACGTCGTGTTCGAAGCGATCTTTCTTTTTCTTTCGAATCTCATGGCTCGTATTATGTAATGGTAAACAAATGAATGAGCCTTGAAAAAAATTCGTCGGTATTTTCAAAGAAATTTGATGAAAATTCGTTAAAAAAAAATTCATAATTGGAAATTTGAATATTTTCGTAAATTGTTCATTAAATTTTCGAAATCACATAAAAACTGATTTTTCCAGTGCGACACCAAAAGGCGAAGAGATTTTTGAAAGTTTCTTTTCGTTCCTGGACGAATTTGTCAAAGTCGAACGATATTTTTTCAAGCACGTGATTTATTCATTTTTTTTGTAAATACTGACGAAAAATTTGGAGAAAATAAAAGTTGGAGATGTTTGAAAAATCGATTATCTGCGTTTATTCTGTTCGCAGGGAAGACGATTTCAAATTTGATGATTTGAATAAATATGCGAAGAAGAACGATGAGGCTCGGCGTTTTTTTGTTTATATTTATCGGCTCAGGAACGATAACGTTGACGAGGGTAAATGCCAAGCCAGCTTGGATCTACGAGGAGATTTCTTTGCCGGAGGAAATATTTGGAGTAAAAAAACGTGAGGACTCGACGTCGAGGGTTTATTTGGAACAATGCGGAATCGTCGAATTCCCAAAGGCTCGACGGGGTGTCGTGAATGTTCTGGCGTTTCTGGACTCGTCGTGGCCGTACAGTCACAGGCAAGCGATAATGTGAGTTTTTCGAAGAAAAAAAAAAAAAAANTTTTTTTTTTTTCGGAGATTATTTTTTTGTTGAAAATTCCAGGTTGGAAATGTTGAGCAGCCGTTTACGAAAGTCAGGCTTGACGGAAATCCTCTTTTTCGTGGTAAACGTGAGTCCCGATTTTCCTCGTAGAATCGACACAACCGAAGACGATATCGAGAGGGAAGCGTGGTTGGGAGTTTCGCCCGATGAGATCGCGGGATTTGCCAAAATAAATAAAACTCTCGATTCTTTGGCGAGGATCATGGATTCTGATATTGAACTCATTCAAGACAATCAAGAGCTTGGCATTTGGAAGCTTTTGGGGGGCTCGAGGGACCAGGTATTGGTCATGGATCGGTACGTGTATAATTTTCATTTTAAATCTTCACGACCACGACACTTTGCATCCTCAGAGTCTCGTTTCTTGTGCAAAAATTGCGAAATTTTCACTTCAAAATTGAGTGGAATTCTTTATGGAAAAAACTACGAGAATTTTTAACTTCTCGGCAGTCTCACGACGCGCCTGACCTAGAACGTTAACCCTAGAACGGTAACCTGGGGTCAAAAACGACCCCAGGCGATTTTAAATCCCTTCCTCCCTTCGTTCTCCCGTTTTTTTTATCGTTTTACCGCATTTTCGACTTATTTTTTAACTTTGAGCTAAATTGCCCCAGGCTCGCGTGATTCTGCATTAAAAAACGAAAAGAATGAGCCCAAGTTGAACTTTTTTCGTTAATTTTTACCGGAGATATGAATTTTTCAAAATTCAGGTTGCCGGAAGAGTGAAAAACAAAATGTTACCGTTCTGGGGTCAATTTTTTCAAAAGATAATTTTGTTGATTCCTTCAGCTGCGGTAAACTGACATATCAGGTGATAGTTCCCTGGAGTATATTGCACTTCCCTTACGTCAAAGCAGCGATTTTGTCGACGTACAACGACCAACCTTGCGAAGCGTGCGACTCGATCGAAGAGGATTTACTCGAGGAAACGTCGCAGCCAACGAGAACGATGGAGAGCTTCGCGGAGGCAGTAACAGTTGAAAGTTCAACGGAAAGGGAGTCTCTGATCGCGGAGAATCTGATGTCGACTTCAAGATTTTCCTCGAACAGCGACAGGGCCATCGTCGCTGAGTCCACGACTCGTAGTCCTGTCGATGAGAATGTTCACGCCAGCACGGAGCAGCCAGAAAATAACGAGGAAACGAGCACCAAAAGCCCCGAAATTCGAGACGATGTTACGACGATTCTTCCGGAAGTTGAATCTTCCGGCAGCGACGACAATGCATCTGCAATTTCCACCAACAATTTCAATCACGAATCCATCATCTTTGAAGAAAATCTTCATCTCCCTGCAACGGAAACGACGATTAGCTCATTCGATTTGGATTCTGATAACGAGAATTATGACACTACGACGGTCAACGCTGTGACGAATCCCGACACAACGATAAAAAACTTCGACAGTACGACAACGGAAGTAATTTTCGAGAGCACCGAGTTGCCTCGATTCGACGAAGAATCTGCTACCAAAATAGAGACTTTGACGCGTAGTTCAGCGACGAATTTCGATGCTGGAAATGAGAGTTTGAGCACAACGAGCTATTTCGAGACTACGGAAGCGAAAGAAGAGGATGAGGTCGTTTCTACAACGGAAAAGCTTCCGGAAACGAGTACACCGGAAATATTATCGTCGGAGGAAAAATATCAACGAAGCAATGATTTACCACCGAGTTTGGAAAGTTCGAAGGAAAATGAAGCAAATGGGCTTGAGGGGTCGTATGTACCAATTCGAATAATAATGCACGCTCCACATTTCCACGTGGACACCGATTCGACAAGAATGCACGAGTACCTGGTGATGAAAACCGGAAGTTCGGAGACTCATGGACATTTGTCGTCGCAGGATGCGACGAGGCTGTACCGCGGCCCTCAGGACCATCAAGAAGTTAGAATGACGGACTCGGCAGCCGAGGCAATCGAGAGAAAATCCTGGTCCATGAAAAATCTCATTTTTACTAAAGACGAGAGCACCGGCTTGTTTGGCGAAGTCGCCGACTACTGGAGGGACTTGAGCAGCTTGGAAAACTACGACGAGCTTGAAGAAACGGAACGACCTGAAAACGAACGCATTTACGAAGAAGTAATCAAGGCACGAATATTTTTTTTTTTTACTTTTGAAAAAAGAAAATAATTGAATTTTAAAAAGGCTCCGATTATCACTTGCAGTTTACAATGTTTTTGCTCCCTTTCAGGAACCAACGAACGAGAAACTCTCGGACGAATCTGCAACCAGCAACGATGAGAATTGGAAAAGTGTGACGGAAAGTCCGGCAGCTGAAGCGGCCAGTGAAATAATAACGGAAGTTCAGCCGATAACGAGAACCGAGGCATTCGATTCTGAGGAGGATGAGACTCGAAATAAATTAATTGCCCATTACAGTAAACTGTTACCTTGGATCTACTACGTACTTGACAAATAAACTCGTCGACCTAAAATTCTGCATTATTTCTCAATGCATCGAGTCCCTGGACGGCGGTGATAATTCAAAAATCAACGTGACTCGAGCAGCGAGTAAAAAGGACAAAAAATTTCAAATCTTTTGAAAAAAATTCATTTTACTTTTCCCCCTCCGCACAATGAACGACGCATCATTCATCAGCCAAGTCAATAAACCAGGCGAATGGATTTTTTTTGTTTCATCTTGAGAACCGAATCGGTTTCGAATAAATAGAAAAATTCGATTTTTACGGAATTTCAAAAAAACTACGCTGAACCAGAGTTGCTTAGATCGTCCGAGTCGAGCTTCTCCGATTTGTCACTCGCTGTCGTCGTCGTACTGCTGCTGCTACTGCTGCTGCTGCTGCTGCTGCAGTCGCTCGATGACGATGTGTCGCTGCTATCGCTGCTGTCCGAATCGCTATCCGAATCCGAACTCGAATCGGTTTCCGCAATGATCCTAAATTTTCAATCAACAATTAAAACTCTACACTTGCGTTTTCTTGTCGTTTTTCAACTCTCTCCTCAAAAGGGCAACTCGACAATTAGCAATTATTTATTATTTATCAAAATATACAATTTGCTGAATCGCTTTCAACCCTTCGAGTGCGTCTGGGTCGTTTTGACCCGAAAAATTTTCAGTCACCTATTGCCATTCGATGGCGACGAATATTTTCGCATTTAATTTTCAATTTCGTTTCATTTTCCGAAAAACTACGAAAAACGTCGTTAAAAAAAACAAAAAAATGCGTATTTATCGGAATGCAACGATTTGAAAAACGCCTCGGGTCAGATAGACCCAAGGTGTGCACTTGAAGGATTAACGAAATGGTAATTGATCGCAGAGGAAAAAAAAATAAAAATCGCTCACGCTTTATCGTCGTCCTGGATCTTGATCTCGTCCAGTTTATTGGTCACGTTGTTCAGAACGTTTTTGATAACGAGAGACTCATTGTGAACCGACCAAGCCGCCACTTCCAACTCCTCGAGGTCAAAGCCCATTTCGCCTTTTTTGGGAGTCACCTTGGCCGGAGGAAAAAAATGTTTCGTTGGAATAAAATGAAAGTTTTCGATTTTAACGAATTTCCGATCATTTGTTTTTTTTTTTTTTTTCGAAATGTTAAAAAATGTTTTCGAAATGACTCACGGCTTCCAGCATAGGGAGAACGCATTCTATCAGAGAAGCAGGCGCTTTTTGCAACCAAATTAAATAATCCTTGATATACAATTGATTCAGTAAGTAGCGCGGCTCGTAAGAGTCGTTGAACATTTCGTGAATTTCGCAGAACTTTTTAATCACGTACTTTTTGCCTGTTTTCGTGAAAAGGAAAAAAAAAGAGTTTGAAAAATTCGTACAATGGAGAAAAATCGAATTATAAGGAAATATTCGAGTCTCACCCAATTTTATCGTCGTTTTGACATCTTCAAAAGTCTTCATCGATAAATTCCAATGTCTGCAGAGTGGATAACAGAGCGATCTCCTGAAACAGGCTCTCACAACTTCCTCCATGCTTGAAAAAGTCTGAAATGGATTTAAATTCATTGCTCAATGTCCAACCCAATTTTTTCACGTTATTTGGAAAATTTGAGGGAAAGTTGCGAACCTCGAACCAACAGAGTGTGGAACTCAATTTGTTTACGTCCCAGGAGCTCTCGGTCGTGTTTTCACCAAGAGTTATACGATTGTTGTAACAGTAGCCGAACAAAATGTCGACCATCCCGAAAAGAACGATTTTTGTTTCGTCGTTGTCCAACAAATATTCTTTGTTCGGCAATTCTTTCAACAAATCTTTTTCCTTGTCGGTGAAGGTGACTTCTTCAGGTGTGAGATAATGACACGGAAGTTCCACGTCCGTGAAAAGTTCGACCCGGTCGATACATTCGTCGGGAATCAAATCCGCCATGTAATGATCCTCGTCGAAAGCCTCGGATTCTGCAGCTTCCCTCATTTTTCGACGCTCTTCCTGAGGTATGTTATCAGGCGTTGGAAGATCAATCACTTCCTTGATCCAAGCTGCCTGCAAATATAAAAAAAAAATGAATAAAAATCCAGTGAAAAATTCATCTAGTCCTCCGGGATCCGAGCTCACGATTTTTCGTCTTTATCAAACACATTCTCCCATGAAATCAAATCAATTGTTCGCCTTTATATATTCCCGACAATTTACTATATAAAAAATGTTTGAATTGCTTAACGTTACCATTTTATAATTAATGATTTTATTTTTTAATCTTACGTCAAAAGATCCAAGGGCTCCGGAAACTTTGTTGGCAAATCCATACTTCGGAGGGTTCAAAAGTAACGGAGTTGTTTCGTTGCTGGCCGGCGTAGTCGGCGGCAGAGACCAATCGACCTCGCCCCTCGTTTCATCTTCCTCCTCGTCGTCCGCGTCCGAGACCTCGTTCTTTTCACTCGCTGCTGGATTGCCTTCAGAAAAATTGAAAAATTGAACTTGAAAATTGCAGCGTATCATTTTTTTTGAACGTATACTCGAACGGTTGAGTGTCGTACTTATGACTTGGATTTTGGGAGCCAGAAAATCCTTATTTTCTTTCGGAGGAGCAAGAAGCGTGGTGATCATGTCCATGTTTTCAAAATGCTGTCCTTTGTTGACTTTGGAAAATTTAAGGAAAAAATCGCCCTTCTCGCAGTCGTAGGATCCGGACGATTCATCGTTTTCAACTATTTCGCCAGGCAGTTTCAATCTGTGCAATAAAGTTGCAAAAATGAAAATAGCGTCAATCGTGCCGATACATACCGGAGGAGAAATCGTTTTTTTATGAATTTTTGTTTTTTAATACCTCAAGTAATACGGAGTCGAATAAAAACGAAAATCATTCCCTTCTACGTATACCTCGGTGTCTTTGATATTTGCAAATGGAGCATGAACAGTGATGACAACTTCGGAGTCTGTTTGAGAGAGTTCGAATCGAGGCGTCAACATTTTTCTGAAATTGGCCACCCAAGTTAAAAAAACGCAACGTCGATCTTAGTTGGGACGCTAAAGGGGTTTTTAGATTTTCACCCTTGTTGTCGATTATTATTTTATAGCTAGTGACAAGTCCGGGAATAACCAATCTTTTGTTTTTTGAGGTTATGTTTTTTTTTATGAAGACTCACCAAGGTAAATTCTGTAATATTTTAACGATTTCCAGCATCTATTCTGTCGATTTGTTTTTATGGGATATCGATTTGGCAGTATTTACAATGATTCGAGCTCAACAATCTCTGAAATATGTGACATGTGTTTATTTATCATGAGCGATTTTCAATTGCAATCCTTCAATCTTATGAGATGATCCATCGATTGTACGGTCGGTAATTCTATCGGTTTTCGCATCAAGGTTATGAAATTTTCTATTTCACCGCTGTCAACAATTTGATTCCGATACCGTACACCACCGAACAACTTCTGAACGATCTATAATTATTACGATTATTATTATCTTGAGGAAACTAACTTGGGGGAGGTTATAATTGGGCGCGATTGACAGTTCGCCTGCCGCTTGCCCGCAGACAGTTCTTAGGTTACGTGTCTCTAGTGTTTACATAAAACTTTGAAAAACAACAAGCGAGGATTCAGTGACTCTACCTCGTGGATAGATAACAATAACGTTATGAATCATATTTAACACAAAAATAATAACAGTTTCGACAAAATGTATTCACCCTTTTTGCTGACACTCGTATTCTCCTTGTTTAACCTCACCAATGCTTGGGAGGTAAGTTTTCCATCTCGGAATCATCGAATAAGGGCTCGACATTCATTAAAAAATTCTCAATTAATAAATATTCAAGGGCTGAATGCTTGAGCTCAAAAATACAAAAAAAAAAAACGTGCAATTCTCGTGAATTTTCATCTCCATTTAAATCGTGCCTTTCCTTTTAATACTTTAGCAGTTTTTTCGTTCGATTTTCTTCGAGTGAATAGCTCGACAGTCGTAAACACGAAATAGCAAAAACCTTTGCAATAATTTTCATAACCTGACTCATCCATAACAGCCGAATGAGCAATCATAACCAAACTATAAAATTCTAAGACTTTTTTCTCAACTCAAACATCCACTTGACCCTCAGATACCAGAAAATTTTGGGAAAACGGGCCATTCCAACAACTGGGCTGTGCTGGTGGATACTTCAAGATTCTGGTTCAATTACAGACACGTAGCAAACGTCTTGTCAATTTATCGTAGCGTCAAAAGACTCGGCATACCGGATTCCCAGATAATTTTGATGATTGCCGACGACATGGCCTGCAATCCGAGAAATCCTCGGCCGGCGACGGTTTTCAACAATATCAAACAACACATAAACGTTTACGGGGACGACGTGGAAGTCGATTACCGTGGGTACGAGGTGACGGTGGAGAATTTTGTGCGTCTTCTCACGGGGAGATTGCCGCCGGAGACGCCGCGTTCGAAAAAGCTGCTGACTGACGAAGGCTCCAATATTTTGATTTATCTGACGGGTCACGGGGGAAACGGTTTCCTCAAATTTCAAGACTCCGAAGAAATCACGAGCCAAGATCTCAGCGACGCGCTCGAACAAATGTGGCAAAAAAGACGTTATCACGAAATTCTCTTTGTCGTTGATACTTGCCAGGCTAGCTCCATGTACGAGAAGTTTTACTCTCCCAATATTTTGGCTGTTGCTTCGAGCCTCGTCGGGGAAGATTCTCTTTCGGTATGTCCGTTTTTTTTTTCAAATTCTTTTTTTTTATCGTTGCACAAATCTTTTCCGCACATCGTGATCGTCCAGAGACCAAATATCTTGGAAAATATTTGCGAAATTGAGAAATTCTCGTCGATGGAGCAGCATCTGCTGATGGAGCTCGGAGATCAATGTTTTTTTTTATCGTTTCAGCATCACGTCGACCCGGCGATCGGAGTCTACATAATAGATCGTTACACGTATTTTGCTTTAGACTTTTTGGAGCAAGTTGAGCCATCGAGTTCGAAGAAGCTCAGTGAATTCGTAAGTAAAAAAAAAATCATACGGAGATTCCAAGAAAATACAAAAACGAAGGCGAATTAAAAAATGATGAAAAAAAACTTGTAAATTTCAGTTGAAAGTTTGTCCCAAGCATTATTGCTTGTCGACGGTTGGAGTGCGTCAAGATTTGTTCAGAAGAGATCCAAGGACGGTGCCAGTGACGGATTTCTTCGGCTCGATACGTCCGGTGGAGTTGACAACGAGTATAATAAATTTGGTGCCAGTGAGTTCGAACAGATCGGTGAAGCCAGAGGCCGAGAAAAAGTTCGCACACGTCGCTCAATTCCCGGATTTGTCCAGTTACCTGTGAAGCTGTCATTCCTTCGACGTGTAAATATTTATGTATTTTTAACGAATTTCTTCGCAGATTAAAAAAACAGAAAGAAACGGGCAGAACGAATTTTTTTTTTACAATCTGCATTAATTTATTTGTTTTAAATAAAAATGTTGAAAATATTAACAAAATTGATAATGAAATCTTTGAGGAAAAGTTTCAGCGATCGTTGACTCCGGTTCGACATCACGATCAAATGTTCGCACAATCGATGGCTCTGCTTGAAAACATTCGATTGGAAAGTCCTCAAGTTCACGAAATCCAATTTCATAATTTTTTGAGAATTTTGTGGATTTTTCGTTGATGGTCCTGGAAAACTCTTTGTATCGATAATTGGTGGGAATTTCCACTCACCGGAAGTTGCGGAGTATTATTATTGACACGTTCACTGGTCTGGACCAAACGAGACGATGAAAAGTCACTCCGCATCGTTCAAGTTTTCGTTCTTTATCAGTGAACGATGTTTTGGGGTTTTTATCACGAAGACAAAAGTAATTATTGCTGATCCCGAAGATGTTGGTTAATGCAACTGAGCAAAGGATACTTTCCGGCGCCGCAGATACCGCGAAAATCGTCGTTCTCAACCGACCAGACCATAGCTCCACCGAGATTCATTTTTTTTATGTATTCGACTTTCTCCTGGATCGATCTGCTCGTAAAATTTGATTAATTACTACGAGTTCGCTTCATGGATAGCGGAAAAAGTTTTGACCCCGGTTACTGTTGTAGGATCTGCTCGATTTTTCTATGTCAATGACAATTACCTGACATCGTCATATCCGACCCACTGATGACCACGATGAGCATAAGGCGATCGTCTCTCTTCGTCGAAATGTACGGTCCACGCTCTCTTCTGTTGCATTTCGCAAATTTCCAAGTAACTGAGGATTCCCTCCTGCCTTGTGAAAGGCCCAGCATAACCGGGCCCGACGGTAATGTCACCGACGCTGTTGTTGTGACGACTTAACAGTGTCCACGATCTCCCGTAAAAAGGAATTCCCAGGACTAATTTTTCGCGTGGTGCACCTTGCGCCAACCAGTATTTCACGGATGCATCCTTTCATAAAATAATTAGCGCAAAATATTAACTCTCCGATAATTAATAATCGAACGGTTGAAAATTCCAAAAATTTATAAATTTTATAAATTTTTATAAAATGTATTTGTAAAATATTTAAAAATATTTGTAAATTTATAAATTTTATAAAGTTTATTAATTTATAGAATTTCATGAATAAATAAAAAAATATTAATTTATAAATTTATGAATTTTTATAAAATGTTTTAAAAATATATTTGTAAAATATTTATAAATATTTATAAATTTATAAATTTTATGAAGTTTATTAATTTATAGAATTTTATGAATAAATATAAAAATATTAATTTATAAATTTATGAATTTTTATAAATTTTATAAAATTTATAAATGTATCTAGATTTTCGGTCTCGGCTCGTATAGCAAAAATTTTCTGTCAAATTTTCTTCATCACTGAAGCGAAACTTTAGTAAGTTTTACGAACATCTACGCGTGCGCAATATTCCAGAGTAAAAAAAACAGGCTTTTTGGTTTCGGGAGCAACTGATACGAAATCTAATCTCATCGTCCAACAATCAAAGCCGAGAGAATTATGAATTTCTATGAATATCGATTACGTGGGACAATTTCCTCCCGAGTTTCCAGTGAGAAAAAAGTCCAAAGTGAATTTATTCAACTTGACGAACGCGGGTGTTCAATCACCACATCGAATCACTGACATCAATAATTTTGATTGATTCGATTAAACATTTCGAAAAATTGATGATTCTGGAAAAATTTATCAACACGCTGATAAATTCTTTCGAAAAAATCACAATTTTTTTTTTAAATTAGGAATTTCGAAGTTTCGTACACAACATAATAAAAAAAATAAACAAAAGATATAATTATTGCGAGAAAAGACTCACAACTGTCCATTCCCGGCTGTGGCCGCTATCGCTCGATCCATGATAAAGAGGAGCATTTATGCCAGTAAAATTTTCCCAAGCGCCGTGATAGTCGTAAGACAAAATATTTAGAAAGTCCAAATGTTTCGATATTTCGGCAATGTCATAAGATTGGGAAGCCGAAGAGCGTGGAGCAGCGACAGCAGCAGAAAGAATCAAGCCTTCTTTGTCGAAAGCTTCTCGCAGAGCCTTAATGAGAGCGGAAAAATTTTCAACATCTTCTTCTTCGCCACCGCGTTGCGCAGGATATTCCCAGTCCACGTCGAAACCATCGAAATTATATTTCTTGACGAATTCGACAGCGCTGTCGACGAAGCTCTTGCGAGCGTCCAAGTCCGATGACATGTCGGAATATTTGATGGAGCCCTCGTTCCAGCCACCGATCGCTACGAGTAATTTGACGTCCTTGTACTGTTTCCGCAGATCGATGAACCGATTGAAACCGTCGAGACCGCCATCGTCCGGGAGATCGTGCCATGGATCGAGTATCTTGATACCGTCACTGTCGGTGTCAAGCCCAACGAACGTGTAAATCAGATGCGTACACAGACTGGGATCGATGTCCTCGATGTCAAATTTTCCTGCGCCTGGACGATACGTCGCCCAGGTGCCGATGTAGCAAACTATTTTTTCTGCAATCGTTTCATTCGCGTTACGAATTTATTGGAATTGACACTAGAACGCTAACCTAGGGTCAAAAACTACCCTATGCGGGACGTTAAATCCCTTTCTTCGTTCTCCCGTTTTTTATCGTTTTACCGCATTTTCGACTATTTTTTTCACTCCGAGCAAAATTTCTCCAGGCGCGCGTGATTCTGCATTAAAAAAACGAAAAGAATGAGCCCGATTTGAACCCTTTTCGTTAAATTTTACCAGAGATACGAATTTTCCAAAATCGCGATCATTTATTACCTCAGGTTACCAGAAAAAGTAAAAAAAAATAAGGTCACCGTTCTAGGGTTAAGTGCGCAAGTCGATGGAAAAATCAGACTCGAATTTTCGAAATTGAAATCTCGTCAATTTCGATCCTTGAGCAAAGGATCGCGATCAACTTGGCAAAAATAAGATTAAAAATTCAATAAATGTATTTTATTGACTCGAATCACGCGATTGCTCACGTGGCAATTCTGAAAAATTCTATTAAACTTTAAACTGAAAAAAATGCTTCGTGCAAATAATTACATACTTTCTTCTTTGGCGACGCTCGTCCCAGCCACGAAAGCCGCAACCAAAAAAATCAGTAAATTCATCTGTAAGAAAAAAGTGCGTTTTATTGACACGAACAACAATGACTTAATTTTTGCAACATTTCGTCGAACCTTTTCACTCAATTCCAAAAATAATTCATGCCAATACTCGACACTAAAAAAAAACTAGGCCAGTTGTTCTTTGGAAAAGAAATTTGTGAGAAAAAAACTGAAATTCGAACGTTGAGTCAGAGAAACGATCGTGCGTAGACGCGAAGCGACTGCTGAAGAATCTAAAAAAACTGCCGATCGTACAAACCAACGGAATCTTTTATAGCTGATAATCAATCCTGAAGATCTTAGAATTCGATAACGCAGCAAAAACAGTCGAAGAAAAACAATAAAAATCTTCTATCCCACCAGGTCATTCCCGCAATTATTTTTTCCCCTAATTTCTAACAAACTAAGACCCTTTATCGGAACTGTCATTGGTTTTCGAGATGATAATCATAGCGAGAGCGACCGAGTTTCCAAAACTAAAGTATTTGTGAAAAATTGTGGAAAGCAAATCGTGAATCACGATCCACAAAAATGTCAGCGTTTCGGGCAATCGATCGTGATCGTTTTCGTAATTTGCAGCGTTTCTTCGACTAAATACCTTAATTCATAAAAAAAGAATCTTCATTCCGGAATGATCCGAATCGATACGTCGTTCCCATGCGGTAACATTGTCATTGTGGAGAATAAAAATCTTCCGATAAAACGTTATCGATTGGGACACAAATAAACCTGCACGTCTCAATTCGTAATAGATTATGAATCAACAAGAATAAAAATGATGAAAATCGGTCGATTTAGATGACTCGAGTTGCTTAGAACCGATTATTCGAATTTTCGAATAAAACGAATTTTCCATTACGAAAGCCTCGAACGAAAAAAGTACAGTCGATCGTTATTTAAAATTTTCTGTATTTTATTTAATTTTTATCAAATTTATTTTAAGGCAATCAATTTAATTAATTAATTAATTAATTGAATTAATTTATTATTTAATTGAATCATTAATTGAATTAATTAATTAAATAATAATTTAATTAAAGTTTATTCGTAAGGGATTTTCTGTATAATGAAAAGGTTTCAATATGGACGAAGATTCAATTTTCCATCAGAGGCTCGTTGGTTGGGTCGAGAGCTCTTTGGGTCGATAATTTTTTTTATTTGTTTTTACAGGATAAATAATTCAACATGCGATGAGCCATTGTAAAGCTTTAAAAATAGGCAACGACATTCGAGGACTGGGCGAAAGATTTTTATCGGGCTCGAGTTTGTTTGGATTCGTTTTCGTCGTTTTTTTGGTTCGGATCCTTCGGTGGCGTAACTTTGGGTCGTTTTTTTTTTTAGTAGCTCGATGGAGAGTTGGCTTGGATGTTCAGAATCTCAGCCTCAGTTGCGAAGGACTCGATTGAGTTGCTTGAGCAGTGGCCAGGCCTCGCCACAATTGCCTCTGAAGTCATCAGTGTCAATGGACCAGACCATGGCACCTCCAAGTCCCATTCTATTCACGTGTTCAGCCTTTTCCCAGACGGATCTGTCAACAGAATGTTTCCCTCGCATTACACGGTCCCGCCCGTAACGTTCTCGATATTCGACGTTCGTTGATAACGAGCAAAGAACGTCCGTGGTAAAAAATTGCGTATCGCAGGACGTTGACCCAACGTTTCGTCGTACAAACAATGATGCACGATCTCGAACATTCGCCATTCGAATCGGATGTTTTATCGATAAAGATATATTTGTGTGTGAAAAGGAAGCGCAGAAGATTGTTTGAGAATCTTCGGGCAATGGAACGATGAAAAGTCGATCGTTTGATTAGACTCGGCATCGGCAAATGGAACTCCTGATAAGAATGTTTCGCTGGGCTGTGAATGACTGCGCTCCAGATAACCACAGAGTTATATTGATTCGGGCAAAGATTGGTTTTGGGCGTTTGTCATACACACAGCAATCTAGAGATCTTTCGGAATTGCTGGTTGCATAATTTCCCACTGATAGTAATAATTGCCATTGATTAGAAAACCTCCAACTAACGAAGCTTTCGCCCAAATCCTTCGCTACTTCGAGTTTTCGAAATCAACATTTTTCCATGTCGTTTGACTTGTCGTCGTGATATACACGGCAATCGAGAGATCTTTCGGATTTGCTGGTTGCATCATTTACCACTGATAGTAATAATAGCCATTGATTAGAAAACCTCCAACTAACGAAGCATTTGCCCAAATCCTGCGCCACTTCGAGTTTTCGAAATTAACATTTTTCCATGTCGTTTGACTCGTCGCAAAAAGGCTCTGTCAGCTCGCAGACAAGACGATGGGAAAAATGTGAAAAAAAAATGCAAAAAATTGACAGATACAACGACGTTAAGGAGCGTGCAATATTTTTTCTGATAATTTCGATAAAACTTACTGGGGATTGTCAAAACCGACCCATTGGTCATCTCGGAAACCATACGGTGCACGTCTCGCTTCGTCGAACACAATATTCCAGCTCTGGATGCAGATTTCGTTGTATCCCAAGGATCCATCCATACCCGTCCAAGGTCCAGCTCGTCCAGGTCCAACAGCAGGAGCACCGATGCCGTTGTTCCTCGGATCTGCTAAGGTGAATGTTCTTCCGTAAGCTGCAACGCCGAGGACGACTTTGACGGGATCTGCTCCTTGCGACAGCCAGTACCGGACGCAGCCGTCCTGGAGATTGAAAGAAAACGATGAACCTACTGATTACTTTTCCGATTCAGAGTCGAGGCGATTTTTTTTGCTCGTTGTGAAATATTCCTTGACCCTCCGTGGTGACCAGGGGTCAAAATGACCCCAAGCGCAATTTTGAGCTAGAATTGCTACAAGTTATTGGCGCCCGAGACGGTTGGCATCCTCTCCAGCGATGCTTGGGAGTGCCGGAAGAAATTTTTTTCTTTTTGCACATTTCCTCCTTGCTGATTTTTTTTCGCCATTTTGAAAATTGGATAAAAATTTTTCGGCATGATATTCTCATTCTGAAAGGTTCGAACTAACGTCCTGAATTTTTATGTGTCGTTCGGAACGATACTGGCAACGCGGCGAGCGTTTAAACGCATGGCTGGGGTCATTCAGACCCCGTGTGACCACGGAGGATTAAGAACCGAACGTCGGAGGCAATGAAATTTCGCTGAGATCTCATTCAAAGGCACTTACCACAGTCAGGTGCACGTTATCGTTGCCAGCTGGCCAACCTGGTGCATTGAGACCAGTCTGGGCTTCCCATGGACCGTGAAGATCGTAGGCCATCAAATTTATCAAGTCAACGTATCTGGAGATTTCCGAGATACTGTAAGACTGCGAAGCCGCGGGTTTTGCAGCCGCTACTGCGACGGTCAACAGTAAAGCTTCCCTGTCAAATGCTTGTCTCATTTCTCGAAGGAGATTCACGAAATTTTCAACATCTTCAGGTGCCCCGCCACGTTGTGCCGGATATTCCCAGTCCAAATCGATTCCGTCGAATCCGTACGTCCTGGCGAACGCGATCGCGTTATTTATAAACTCAGCACGAGAATTACCATTCGATGTCATTCGGGAATATTTGCCAGATTCTTCGCCCCACCCACCGATCGCTATGAGGAATTTAGCATTCGGATTACTTGCACGCAAGCCCGTGAAACGCCGGAAACCATCGTGGCCTCCATTGTCCGGAAGATCTTGCCATGGATCGAGCACCTTAACGCCATTATTTTCTACGTTGAGCCCGGCGAATGCATAAATGTAATGGGTGCAAAGGTACGGATTGATGTTGCTGACTTCAAATTTTCCTGGCCCAGGACGATACGTTGCCCAGGAGCCGAAGTAACAGACGATGTGCTCTAAAAATATTTCAATCATCGAAATTTCATTTCAATTCACTTTTTCCCACAATCATGAAGTTACAAAAACGATTAATTGAAAAAAAGCCAAATTTTTTCTATTGGAATCGCTGACGACGATAGGAAATTTGAATTTATTGACAAATTTTATTTCCAATTATGAAATTATGGAAAAGTTTGTTTTTCAATATTCCATAACATCGTTTTTCAGACGAATTTCCAAAAAATTGTTTCTCTCATTATTTTTACTTACTTCCGTCTGCAGCAATGGCCATTGCACCGAGGATCACAGGGACCAAGAAAACGGACCAACGCATCTGCCAGAAAAAATTAATTCATGCACTTTTTTAACATCGAATCAATTTTGATGGCAATGAATCGAAAAAAAATTCTCGTTGTTTATTATTGTCATTTCAAAATCCCCAAAAGCATCGTCCTCACGACCGCATTGATCAAATGTTTCGGGAAAAAAAAAATTAACTCACCTCGATGTTTTTCGAATCGATACAAAAATGAATCAACGACCAACAGAAATATCGACGTTCCAATTCTCGCCTAATTGGTAAAAAAAAACTACTTTATTCTTGCGGTTGACAGATTAGATAGTCCGAGACAAAATGCTGACTAAAGTTCGAAATCGAACGATTAAACTTCCCAGAGGCAAACGAAAACTTTTTAACTATCCCAAAAGCTATCGATCGCAGGAACATAACGTTGGAACCTTTTATACCCGTTAATCAATTTCGGGGATCTCGTGGATCGATGAGGCAGGGAGGGAAACTTATCGCCTAGCCACTTGTCAGCAGGAAATGATCAACCAAAATTTTTCGTTTTTTTTTTCAAACGAAAACGATAAATTACTATATTTTTAATTGAAATTTTCAATTTGCAGCGAATTTGATCAAATTTTCCTCATTTATCGATTTAAAAAAAATAATTTCTACAAATTTTCTAGAGAGCGAAGAAGAAGAAGAAGAAGAAGAAGAAGAAGAAGAAGTACAGACTTTTACACAATATCTTACAAAATTTGCAAAAATTGAAGTGATTGGACGATTTTTCGAAAAACTCAAATTTTCATAAAATTCTAAAAATCGTAAAATTTAAACCGTTCGACCCATTTTTCCCAAATTCGATACCAACCTTTTTATTATGATACTCTATTTATAAAAATAAACAATTAGTAATAAATCTTGAAATTTGCGCAAGTTAGAGCGGTGACGAACTTTTTTTGAAAATTTCAAAATCCCATAAAATTCGTAAATTCGCAGTTGATCATAAAATAAACGAAAATGAAAGCGATAAATTACTATATTTTTAATTGAAATTTCCAATTTGCAGCGAATTTGATCAAATTTTCCTCATTTATCGATTTTTAAAAAATAATTACTACAACTTTTCTAGAGAGTCAAGAAGAAGTCCAGACTTTTACACAATATCTTACAAAATTTGCAAAAATTGAAGTGATTGGACGATTTTTCGAAAAACTCAAATTTTCATAAAATTCTAAAAATCGTAAAATTTAAACCGTGCGACCCATTTTTCCCAAATTTGCTACCAACCTTCCTATTATAAAAAAACAATTAGTAATAAATCTTGAAATTTGCGCAAGGGACTTTTTTTGAAAATTTCAAAATCCCATAAAATTCGTAAATTCGCAGTTGATTATAAAATAAATGAAAACTTGTGCTCATCATTGAAGGAATTTGATTTTTGAGCTCGTGAATACCGCATTGTGTCTCGGGGAATGAACCAGAAACGTTTTGCATCATAAATATTTATTTGTTCTTATACAATCGATTGTTCATAACTAACAGCTAATGACGGTGCATCGTACGACTTGGACGAAGGTTTGTACGACGTAATCAAGGACTTGGTACACGATATTGGTAACGAAATAAAGGTTCGAGTCTGATTTTCCGCAGGCAGGAATATTGGATCGGTTTGCGAAGTATTTTGTTGATCGAATACAAACGAGTAATTAGTGTGAAATCGCTTAGTACTGACCGGCTCGTCTCCAGTTGCAAATACCGGCGTTAGAGTCGTAGTAAAGACCGTCTGGGCAAGGGACGACGACGATCGCGAATTTGCCTCGCCCGCGAGGGACGCACGTGAAGAATTGCGTGTCGTTCGAAGGGTCGCTAATGTTTCCTGAAGATTTGCAAAGGCCCTTGGAGTCAGGGTGAGTCTCGTAAGTCGGTTGGCTGGTCGGGCTGGACGTAACGGTCGGGCCGTAACTTGGGCTAGTCGTATGACTGGCGGATCCTCCGCTCTGTGTGGATTGTTGGCTCGAGTGAGAGACATATGCCTGGGTAGTTGAGGGCAACTGGGTGGAGACTGGTTTCTCAGAAACCGCTGGTCCGCCGCAAAGGACATGGTTCAGTGTCTTGATCAATGCGTACGGTTCACCGCACTTGCCTCTGAAGTCGTCGGTCTCAATGGACCAGATCATGGCACCACCGAGTCCCATTTTCTTGATGTATTCAGCCTTTTCCTTGATGGACCTGCCGAAAGAATTTGACCGACATTTTTAGCTTTTTTCTTCATCGATTTCGTTGCTGAGTGCTTCTCGAAGGATCGCAGGAAAAAAGAAGTTTTAAATGTTTGTTTCGATCGTTTGTTTACGTAGCAAAGCTGTGGAGGCTCGAGGACGATAAAAAGTTCGTCGTTTGGTTAATTTTGTTGATAAGGAATGAAAATTCTGACGGAAATCGCATTTCGTGGATCCGAACGATACTCGAATATTTCTCCCTGAGAAACTCCCATGCTCCGGTTAATTGCATGAAATATATTCTCACCTGACGTTGTCGTATCCGACCCATTGGTTTCCGGAGTAAGCGTACGGGGCACGTCTCTCCTGGTCATACACGTGGGTCCAATCGTGGCGGTCACAGAGTTCGTTGTAACCGAGGAATCCAGGCTCGCGGGTATAAGGTCCAGCTGTACCGGGTCCGGTAGTGGGAGCACCAACGTGGTTGTAAGCTGGGTTTGCCAACGTGAATGTTCGTCCGTACGATGGGACACCGACGATCAATTTAGATCGATCTACTCCTTCGGCGATCCAGTGTTTCACGCAGGCATCCTGATGATAAAAACAATCGTGAGTCATCGAATTTTCATGGAACATCAAGATTCATTTGGTTAATGCGCGTTGCGCCTTTTTTTTGCTTCCCCAGAGAGTAGAATTGTAAAAATTAAAAAAAACTGTAAAATTGAAACTTTTATAACTCGAGAACGGTTTCAGCTACAGGCCTCCCGTTTTGCATAGACGTTTCTCTATACACGCTCATCATTCTCTGAAAATTTTGTTGGAATCGCTAGAAAAATACGAATTTTACGGCATTTTGAAATTTTCAAAAAAAGTCCGTCACCGCAAATTTCAAGATTTATTACTAATTTTTTTTTTTTTTTTATCAATAGAGTATCATAGTAGAAAAGTTGGTATTGAATTTGGAAAATATCGGTCGAACGGTTGAAATTTTATGAAAGATTGAGTTTTTCGAAAAATCGTCTAATCGCTTTGATTTTTGCAAATTTTCCAAGATATTGTGTATAAGGACTTTGCTTTCTTTTTTTTGACGTCATAATAGTTTGTACTCACGACTGTCAGTTCCTTGGAAAGTCCAGTGTCGGAAGAACCCGGGTAAAGCGGTGCGTTGATTCCGGTTTGGGTTTCCCACGAACCATGAAGATCGTAAGTCATGAGATTGATGAAGTGAAGATACTTGGAAACTTCAGGAATGTTGTAAGACTGGGATGCGGAGAATTTGGCAGATCCGACTGCAGCAGTGAGGAGTAAGCCTTCCTTGTCGAATGCCTCTCGGAGTTCTTTGATGAGGGAAACGAAGCAGTGAACATCGGATGCTACTCCTCCACGTTGTCCAGGGTATTCCCAATCCAAATCGAAACCATCGAAGTTGTGCTTCTTGACGAAAGCGACTGCGTTTTTGACGAATTTAGCACGAGACTCAGGGCTCGCTGCCATTTGGGAATACTTGACGGAACCTTCGTTCCAACCGCCGATAGCGATGAGAGTCTTTGTGCTCGGACTCAATTTCCGAAGATCGTTGAAACGGCCGAAAGCATCTTTGCCCCAATTGTCCGGCAGGTCTTGCCAGGCGTCGAGAACCTTAATGTCGACTCCGGAAAGACCGACGAACGTGTAGATCAGATGAGTACAGAGCTTGGGATTTATTAATTCGATCGCAAATTTGCCTGCCCCAGGACGATATACGGCCCAACTGCCAAAGTAGCAGACAATTTTTTCTGCAAAGGAAAATTCAAATTTAATTTGTATCCTACGAAGGTCAATCGCGACTCATCGATTCATGGATCAATAAAGATTCACTCACTCTCTTCTGCGGCTTCTGCCGTCCAAGCCAAGCAGGCTGCAGCCAAAACGAAGAAAAGGCTCTTCATCTCTGTAATTAAAATTCCCAATTACGTTCACAATGAAAAATCGTCAATTAACGAAAAACAATTGCCGCTGCAGGTACGGTGTGACTGTTCACAGGCTTTGAGATCGTGAGGAACAAACGGTGAGTTCCGTCGCAGACACTGTGACGAACTCAGCGTCAGCTGGGAAGGTGGGATTTTACTTCCTCCAGTTGGAATATTCGTTATCAACGGTTATCGTCATTTTTAACGTTCGCAACGAATCGTGAATGAAGGAAAAAAGGCGCGGTACTTTGACATCGAAAAGCATTTTAAATGCGATATTTTAAAAGTCGTTTTGCTATTTCTTCTTCTAGCGTTGGAAAAACGATTTTTTGCCGAATTGCATGACGTCTCGTGACGAAAAATCGTGCTGAATGAGTCCGCGGTATTCTTACCTTTGTAATAACGTTTTTTCTTTTTCAGGAACCTGCTCGAACTATGCTTTTTCTCAATGGTCCTTTCGTATTTATACGAAACTCATTTTTCGATCATCGTACCCACCCAAATTTCCTCACGCTCGTCAGCCAATCACGCTTCGAGCAAACGGTCAACCAGAGGACGACATCCTCCTTTTATTTATTCATCCGTTGCATTTCGTCGACAAATATCTTTCGCAAGATGAATTAATTTATTCCTTTTTCATGAGCAATCTCATTTCTTCATCTCTTTGGCTGTTTTTCGATAACGCACTTCCTCCGCACATGCAACCGACTTCCTTATCATTACCTCATCTGTTTACTCGTAATCGCTCGCGATTAATTTCCATTGTGCATTACGACACTTGTGCTCATCCCCAGGGTTATTCGATTATTCGCGTTCACCCGTCGATTTACATTTATCGTACCGCGAGACAGTTCAACACGCGGCGTGCAGTGCAAAATTACGTAAAAAAAAAAAAAGAGAGTAATCAGCAAGCAACATTTTGTGCGATGAACTGTGAAAATTTTCTAAAATCTTTTGAAAGATCGAGGCGATTAGAAAAATTCAACGTAAAACCGAATGATTGTAATTTTTCGCATTAAAAGTTGGTGAATTAATACGAACAATAAAATGACAAAGTTTTGGGATTGTTTAAGAAATACGATAAAATCGTGGTAAACAATCGGAAAATCATGAACGTCTCCGTTTAGTTATTTTCAAGTTATTCGTCATTTTGCTTACTGCAGGAAATTGAAAAAGTGGAGGAAGCTTGCAAAATAATCGGTTTATCTTGTAAATTGTTTTCAACAAAACCCGATAGCTTCATCTGAATTTCTGCTGCATGGCGAGTCAAGTAATCGACGATTATATCCAAGTCGAAGATAAAGTTTCCTGATAATTCAACAAGTGCACTAACGTTTTTTATTTTCTCTTGTATCAGTGCGTTTAAATTTTCTTGTTTGTTTGTAAAAATAAGTTTTTTCTTTTCCAAACTCTCGAGGCTATTTTTCCCACGGAAAATACTGATCGCAAGCTCACGGAACGTCGTTAACTCCGCTGGCCAAAGTTTTTTCCAAATCAACAAGATTTTTCGGAAAATTTCCATTTTCACTAAATGTTCCAAAGTTTTTAGTGGAAATGGAGGAAAAAGTAGAAGAAATTAAAAATTAGTGCGAAATCTTCACTTGCCTTCTCTCAACGACTTTTGACAGTGTCGACCAATTCCAAAGCTAATTTCGCGAGCAGGAAAACGCTTTCGTTGTATCTTTGCGTTGACCGGAAGAACGAAAGAGGAAAACTGCATTAACTGAATGGGGGAAAAGCTTCTTATATACATTTTCCTAGGCGTGAAGCTCGTCGGACAAACAATGGACATTCGTAACGAGAAAATAATGTTTTATCGTGAATCCCTTATCCGTGTGTTGACGAGAGAACGTCACAGACTCAAGCTCCACAGGCAACACCCAATTAATAAATTAACCATTTGCGGAGCATTTCCGGGATCGCTATCATTAGAGAAAATACGATTTCATTATCGTTTAAACGTTCTTACGTCGATTTAAACTTTTCTGCTGTCTTGGTACAACGCTCTTGAGAGGACGTTGTGAATCACGCAAAAGCACACAGCTGCGAGTCGTAAAATTGCATGAATTTGCGAATCATGAGCAATCGAGTGCATCGTCTTGATCAAACACACTCGCCACTTGCTCGCTCTGCCTCCTTTTCTCCATTTTCTGCAATTCTTTCTCTTCTTTATATAATTATGAGAAAAACAAAGTTTTGCCATAATTTATGTTAATTAGCAAAATTCATTTATTCGTCGCTCTCGCTTCGTCGATTCTTCATTCTCTTGCGTAATTTCAGGCTCAATTTGTTTACTCTGCTACGCTTTCGCAAATTAAGGCGTGTTCGATGAACTCAACGTTTTATGGGGGCGCTTAACGTTTCGCTCGATACAACTCACCATCCTGTCGAATATCCGCTCCACGAAATTCATTGCTCACACGTTCATTCTCTGTTTTGCATCTCGTGCAAGGGCCAAAAATTCTTCTTACCATGATCAGCAATCTTGTCAATTGGGATATGAAAACTAAAAGGAAAAAATAATCGTCGTGATAGAAATTTGTCTCTACAATGGAAACGTGCAAATAAATTTAGTGAAGATTTTGGAAAATCTACGATACGATCGTTCTTAACGTCGCGAATTGCAAGTTTTTTATTCGTGCCTGAAAATTGCTTTTTGATGGAAAAATGAATTTTCTACCGAATCGCTGCGTCGAGGCGATTAAAATTTTTTTTTTTTGAAAAATGAGGAAAAAAACGATTCGACGATCTTCGCAGTGACCCGAGCAAACGCTGGGACACCAAAAATCATGGAAATTGCACAAAAGGAAAAATTTCTGGCACAATGGAGTGAAAAGTCACATATTTTGGTTCGATGAATTTTTATTCATTATAATTTACTAATTATATTTTTTGCAATAAAGATACCGATTAAAAAACCACGAAATTAGAATTTCCTCTTTGCGGCTTCCGCGTTGTGTCGAACGAGATTGTCTCTCCTCACTCGTCGCCAATAAGCCTTGGTGTTTGGATCGAGTTCGGAGAGCAGTCGTGGAGGTCCAATGTGGATTTGCCACAGCCAATCGGGATACTCGGAGTCTGGTTTTATTTCAATGTCCTGACCGTCCTTCAGAATGTTGGATCCACAAACAAAGCGAACCAACTTGTTCGTGTCTGTTTCCACCGGCAATACTTTCTTCTCTACGGCTCCGCCAGCTTTTTTTGTCTTTTTCATTTTACCGAGAGAAGCTGCGAGTTAAAAATACAAGAAGCATTAGACGACGTTTGTCGCTTGATAAGAAAACTCGATTCTTCGGCGTGGAAGGCTGAGATTTTTATAACGCGCTGCAAATTGCTTGCCACATTTTTCCTGCTCGCTTTTTTTTTACGATAAATTGACGATTTATTTTTCCGGATTTTATCGATTATCGGTTATAATTGAGTTTCGTGGACGTAGCGACTCGAAACATTGTCATTTTTGCACATTCAATTTTCCAATAATTACGATTTATTTGATAGTTTTTACGTTTTTTTTTCGAAAGATCATTTTTATTCGATTTTTCATGTTGCTATTTCGAAGGAAATACGGATTTTACTCAACGTAACGTATTTTTCGAAGCCATGCACGAAAAAGGCGTTAAAATTCTACGTGTATGATTTATTCGAAAATATTCGATTTTATGCACGTTGTAAAGTCTTTTTTTCTCAGCATTACATCATTTTGAGTTTTGATATAAACTACGACAATGATTTGAATTTTTGCGCGCTGCGAGCTGCGCGAGGAGCGTGCAGCTCGCAGCGAACGCGAAATCCGTGGGTTGGTCGCACTGCCGGGCTACGAATTTTCGTCTTTGTAACCTCAAAATGCTTCCAAAACACTGGATAACGCGATGAAAAGCGATATTTTGTAATGACTGTGTACCTGGTGCTGCATAACTATTCGCAGGAACTGCATAATTAATTGGGGTTATGTTGATTTTTGGGAGTCTTAACAAACGCAGAGCACTGACGAGACTCATGTTTCTCGATGTGTAAACGCACGACGAGTCCTTCAACAGAAGACTAGTCGTGACTAGCCTGAAGAGCTACTAGCATTGGCATGCACGTGCAGGCTGCCTTTAGGGTTTTCATGGAGTCTCGAACTTTTGAATTTTGTTCATACATTCGTTGTTATTTCACGATTTTTCAACCTCATGTATTTGGAAGATGATTCGTTCGAATCAATCGAAAAAAAACTCAATAACAAACAACACTGCGTCAAAGGTTTTTGTTTTGTTTTGTTTTTATTCCAAATGTACAACGTATGTATACATAGAGCTCGTGTCGACCGTACCAAGTATATATATATCATATGCACACATATTCGTATGTACCAGCCGGTACGACTCTGCTGGTTGACAGTGATACAATTTCCGTGAAATACTTTAGCCCCAAAAAGAGCCCTTTTTATTTAGACTACGAGCAGGCGTCTATATCGTAGACCGAAAAATTCGTTGCTACGTAAATGTATAGATATATAGACGAAACGTCACATGATCTCATTTCCTTCGTAGAGCATTTCGATTGTTCGACAGAAAGGCGAGGGTCGCGATAGCGCGCAGTGACAAACAAACAAGAGCAAAGCCCGAATGACGTATAACTCCACTCTATCAAAATCCGTATCACTCGGTACACTTATTGATATTCCTAATAATTCGATGAAACGTGCCCGCGGGCTCTGCCGGAAGAATTGCAATATTTTTCAGTCTTGTCAGCCATATTGTGTGTGTTGGGTGTATATTTTGTTTAATACATTTCGTTTGTTATGTGATGCCAATAAGTAGTAATACGAAGTCACAGGTGAGTTCGATTTGTTAATATTATTTGTTTTTCTTCGCAATTGTGAGAATAAAAAGACAACAAACGTTGGCGATTAGCCAAAAGGGAGATTATCCTCGTGTTTTTATTTTTTCCCTAGCAACTCGAGTTAACCCCCAATATATATACGTCCTATTTTTTTTCTCATTCCTTTTACTCTCTTTCGTTTCATTCCCCACGCTTCCTTGATATAAAAAATGCAGTTATCGACAGGGAAGAAAATTGTCATTCAATGTGAGAGGCAAGTCGGCTGCGGTACACTGCGAACCCGATCAAGAGGATAATAAATTCTTCACGATTGCACCGGCATTGCCTATTCTACCAGGTGCTCCGGTGCCTTCCAAGCTCACCAAGAGATCCTTCAATTCTTCCAAGTAATTTTTCATTCTCTCGTTCAATTATTTCGATCTCAATTTTCATTTTTTCTGGCTTTTTCAAGTTCCATCGCACTTTTGTTTTTTCTTTCGTATTTTCGAGCGATATTTGTCGTTGATTTTTATTAATACCAAAAATATTCAATACACGCTGTTGCTGCACATTCTTGTCATTGAGAATCGAGCTTTCGTACGTACTGTCAGTTCTGCATGAGTCACGATCGACACATTAGCTGTTCAAGGGAATTTAACGAAATTCCACAAATTTTTATAATTCGGAGCATCATCACGTTTCTGCTGCACTCTCGCGGAGTATTTGCCCAATTAGTCAGAGTTTATGAAACTATGAGTAAGAGGCAAACGCGATCGTTTTTCGTTGTTAATCGCGTGGAAAATACGTTACGAATCCTTCGATTTTAATCAGGTCGATTGATTAGCAATTCAAACAAAAGAATCACACGTTTCGAACGAAAATAATTGATTATTGAAAGAAAAAAAAATGACAAAGCGAAATTTAGAAACCGCGGGCAGCTGCTTGACTCCCGGACGGTAACGAGTGCGGTGACCGCCACGAACACAGTTTTTCCGCCATTTTTTATTGCTTTCCATCATTTTTACACACGCTTCGCTCAGTCTTTTCGTATTTTTAGGAAAAATGAATTTCTTTGTCGCTTACGAACGACAATCCGCCCCATATTGTCACTCTATGTCGCGCCTTTTGCCCTTGACGCGCCTTTCATGGGCTCGCGGGGCGAGAATATTTACAAATACTTGAAATTTAAGCTCCTCAGGCTCGACGTTTAACTTCGAGGATGCCGAGGTTGGTGGCTGCGACGTCGTCGCACTGCAACAGGCTGGAGAAGGTCGAACAGTTGTGGCGACGAGAACGAGTGCAGAGCGGGAAAAGAATCCTGACAGAATTTGTTTGGACAGGCGAGGCTTGACCTGCTTCCCCGAAATAATAAGCGAACCAAAGTTGCGATTAATGTCGCTCCAACATAACCTCATATCGAGAATCGAAGGAGATCACTTTGCTCAATTAACGAAACTAGTTTTTCTGGATCTTTACGATAATCAAATAGAGAAAATATGCGACCTTGGAAAACTGGAGAATCTGAGAGTTTTGCTAGTAGGAAAAAATAGAATTAAGAAAATCGAAGGTCTCAAGCCTCTCGTCAAGCTCGAGGTTCTCGACCTTCATGGCAACCAAATAGTCCAGATATCAGGATTGGAGCATCTCGAATCCTTGAAAGTCCTCAATCTCGCTGGCAACAACGTCAAAACCGTTGGATTTAATGATTTTCATGGTTTGACGTCGCTCCGAGAGTTAAATTTGAAACGAAACAAAATAAAAAAGTTGTTGGGCTTCGGTGAAACGCCCTTGCTCCAAAAACTCTCTCTCAGCAACAACGACATCCAAAAGTGAGTAAATGGCAGTGTGCAATATCTCGCGATATGTTTCTCGAATCCTCCAAAACCCTTCGAGCGCACACTGGGTCATTTTGACCCGAAAAAACAAATTCTCGTCCATAAAATATTGAAAATCTACTGAAAAAAAGAAAAAAAATTCACTAGAAAAAGAAGGTGCCTATTTACGGGAATACGACGATTTAAAAAACTTTGGGGGTCAAAATGACCCAGTGTGTACTTTAAGCCTTAACGTTGTAGTCTCGCTGCGCAGTAGCACGAAAAGTTGTGCAAGCAGTTTCGTAACAATGTGCACATTGGGTCAAATTGATCCAAAACATTTTTCAATCGTTATATTTCGGTAAAAACGCATTTTTTTCTTTTTTTTTATAAAAACATTTTCTTTGTCGTAAATTGTGCAAATTTGAAGGTCCTGAATTTAATTTTCGACGAAAACGAAAATTTAAATGCCAAAGAATCGGTGTCGGAAAAACTTTTGGGGTCAAAATGACCCAGTGTGTACTTTAAGCCTTAACGTCGTAGTCTCGCTGCGCAGTCGCTCAAAAAGTTGTGCAAGCAGTTTCGTAACAATGTGCACATTGGGTCAAATTGACCCAAAACGTTTTTCAATCGTTATATTTCGGTAAAAACGCATTTTTTTTCTTTTTTTTAATAAAAATATTATTTTTTTCGTAAATTATCCAAATTTTATGGCCCGGAATTTAAAATGCCAAGGAATCGGTGAGGAAAAAATTTTTGGGGTCAAAATGACCCAGTGTGTACTCCAAGGGTAAAAATTGGAAAAAGTGATCCCCTGGCGAGACTTGTACCGTATAGCGATGGTAATTTTGATGGAAACAGAATGTATTGTCATTCAGGATTGAGGATATGGGGAGTTTGGCGAAAGCGCTCCAAATAAAAGAAGTTTCGATCGACGGTAATCCGGTGACTCTGAACGCGGATTGCGTCTCGTTCCTCGTATCGTATTTACCGAATTTGCAAGTGCTTTCAACGATGCAGGTAAACGAGCAGGTAAGACGTGCCGCGATGGCATGGAGGACGACGAAGGAACAATCGAACTCGGCGTTTTTGGATCTGAGCACGCAAGTTTGCGTGAACGTGAGGCGAGAAGAGGTGATAACGAATGCAAAAACAAATTGGGAGCTTTTGAGATCGCAGACGAAATGTTTTGCCGGTAATGGGAATAAAATGAACGGGATAAAGAGCGAACGTTTGCGGGGATTGAATTTACAGAATTCGAGTAAATTCGAGACGATGAAACTCAAAGGATTGAGTGAAGCGAAATCAAAGGCTTTCGGAAGCTTGACCGCCATCAACGAGAACGTCGAGGCGAGGAAAATACAATTTAAAAAACGCAGCAACTCCAGCGACGGCTTGTTTCGATTCGACAATGTCAATCGAGTCAATGCTTTGAATTTCAAATTGCCACCGATCCTTGTCCCCATTATTAACAATCTTACAAACACGAGGATCAACGACAACCTTCGAAATCCTCATCGGGGTAACGCCCTGCTGATAGACAGCACGGACACCACCACCGACAGCGATATCGAGAGTTCCGAGAGCCACGAGAGTCTCAAAAGCGGATTGAGAAATCATTTGCTCAAGCCGAACAACAATCGTGCACTCTCCATCACAGAAACCGACAAAAACCATTTGTACAATCTTTGCAACAGCATGGTAGGCCCAACGTTGAACTTATTCAAAAAATTGGAAAATGACAATCGCTCGACGATCGAAACGAATTCAAAATTGTTTCTCTCGCCGGAAATGCCCAATAACACCGGCAAACGAAGCCCTGTTGGCCAAGGCTCGTTCACCGATTCAAAATCCTTTTTCAACAACAACGATCCCAACGAATCGTCCACGAAGAATTGCAACTTTGGAAAAACCGAGTTTTCTCTTACGAGCTTCAACAACAACAGCGTTGACAGCAACAAATCCATTTTCGGCGATTCCAGCAGCTCCTCAACCACCAAAGCCGACGATCTTTACGATTCCGAGGACGACAAAATGCGCATCAAAAGCGCACAGATCAAAAAACCCGTCCATTACAAAAGCAACAGAGCCGCTACCGCACGAGCTAAACACAGAGCTGTCGTGACACCGACTCCTCCGCCTCAGCCAATTCCACCGAAAGAAAAAGAACAAGGTTCGAGACTCTATCCCATTATCACCGGAACTGAAATTTTGTTTAATAAAAATCCTCGATATTTCGTCGAACGTGGTACAACAAATATTTTCTGCTCATTTCCAAATTTTCGTTACTTTGCCAGTATATCAGCAAAATTTACGATTGGACCGACAAAAATTTACTTCCGAAGAGAATTTCTAGAGCATCGTCTTGCTGCAATGGCACAATTTTTGGAATTATTTANAAGCCTTATAAAGCAGGCGCCCCCCTTAAGTCAAACGTATCGAACAAAATATCGAATTTTTCCAACAAAATTTTCCTTCCACTGTACTCGCTTCCCAAACCCTTGGCTTTTTCCTCTGTCCACTGTCATCCGGAGGATAAAAAACTACCGGGGTCGTCGAGACCCACTGCAATGACCGGCTGCAAATTCTTCAAAGTCCCAATCATTCTGTCTTCCGATTAATTGGAAAAATCTTTTCAAAAAATAGAAAAAAGACTCGATTTTTTTTAAACACAATAAATTTAAAAATGTCTCGCTAATTATTCCGATGGAAAAGACAAATTTCCAAGTTCCATTTCTCATTGAGAATCTCCTCGAATATTCGATTGTTATTTTTTTTTTTATTACATAAAAGTTGTCATACGAAATGTGTCACACTTTGGCAACGACCTCATAACTCAGGGATTGCAATCCTTTGCAAAAAATGAAAAAATAAAAATAAAAACATTCCAACCAGCTGTTCAAATAAAGATCGCGATTCATGTTTTTGAATTTTGCTCTCAAATGGAATACGATCGAGATACGAGCACTTGTTCAAAGATTGATGATAACGAATGTAGATTTTTGGCAATATCGTTTTCGTGATCCGAATTTCATCAGCGGCAATGCAAAGGTTTTTTAATGAGATCGATCGATCGTAGTTTTCGAAATTATCAAAATTTCGTGATCTATGCATTTATTTTGGGATTCCAAAGCTATTTCCCATATGGCCCAAGTTTCTTGCAAGTAAATCCCCATAACACATGTAAACACCATGCTCCACCATGGAGTCATGAATTTCTTTGATTTTTCGAGCCTTCACAGAAAAGCTCGATTCGAAAAAATTGGATATATTTTCCAGGTGGCGATTACTTGGTAGAAATCGTGGGGCGATGTCTCAACGTTTATGGTCAGGGAGCTTTACGCTTTATTGACCGACCCTGGGACCCTACCAAAGCAACCGACGTTAACATCGTCAAATTCAATTACGTTCAATTTAACGGAATCGCGATTATACTGAGTAAGCTTAAGAGTCGATTTCCCAACGCCGAACATTTCATTTTCAAAGAAACTAATATAAGTCATCTGGGACAAATAAATGCACTTGCCGAAGTGCAAGGATTGACGAGCATTCAAATTGAACCTGAAGGCAATCCCATCATTTCTAAAGACTGGAGGACTTATACCATCTTTCGATTGGCTCACTGGGGCTTGAAAGTCATTAATGGCAGAGAGGTAAAGCAATAAACGAGCGAAATTAATATCCATTTATAAAAATCACAATTTTCAGTAGTTTCTCATAAGAGCCGGTGTTAAAAGTTGCAATTTTCAACATTCAATATTTCGATTTCCAAATGGTGAAGCCTCCTAAAAGTTTGCATATACTTTTATGTAACATCGAAGAAGCTTTATTTAGTTTTCCATAAAAATCGATCGTAAAATTTTTCCGAAATTTTGTTTATTATGTAACAAATACAGATCGCCTCGAACAATCTTGGATTCAGAGTATGTTGTTCTTTAGTCAATTTGTTACAACTTTTTTTAATGAACTCGGGCTCGCAAACCATTTTGTATGTAAGAAAAACTGAAAACAAAAATTTATTTTATTAACATTAAAATATTTCGATTTCCAAATGGTGAAGCCTCCTAAAAGTTTGCATATACTTTTATGTAACATCGAGGAAGCTTTATTTAGTTTTTCATAAAAATCGATCGTAAAATTTTTTCGAAATTTTGTTTATTATGTAACAAATACAGATCACCTCGAACAATCTTGGATTTAGAGTATGTTGTTCTTTAGTCAATTTGTAACAACTTTTTTTAATGAACTCGGGCTCGCAAACCATTTTGTATGTAAGAAAAACTGAAAACAAAAATTTATTTTATTAACATTAAAATATTTCGATTTCTAAATGGTGAAGCCTCTTAAAAGTTTGCACAAACTTTTATGTAACATCGAAGAAGCTTTATTCAGTTTTTCATAAAAATCGATGGAAAAATCCCATCAAATCGTCGATTTTGTTTCGTAGTTCCTGCCAAATTGTCTCTCGACATTTTTATCGAACCCGAATCCAAATCAACGATCCTCAAATTGTCAAAAAGCTTTTTTTCAATGAAAAAAAAAACAAATCGACAATTTAATGAAAATCCTTAATTAGATAACGGAAAGAGACATCGAGCTGGCGAACGAGGAGTATTCTGGTCTAACCGACATCGTCATGTGGTCACTGCCAGAGTCACTTTTGCAGCCACTGCTACAGAGGCTCCATTTGGAGAAGGCACAAAAGTTAAACGGGGAACAAATCACTGCCAAACAATTTTTATTCAACAGCGATCCAGCATTGAGGAACGTCGTTGCCAAAGAGGCTTTACAATTACGAAGAGGAAATGTAACGCAGGTTTGTTTCCCAAGCAGTTGCAAAAACCCTCGAGTCATTTTATTCAGATTTCCTACAACGTTTTATTTTTGTAATTTACAAATTTCACAATATTCATCGTTTTTGACATCGAGACAAATTCTGAATTTGCAAAATTTACTTTTCGTTGAAAAAATCATCGAAAAATAATTTTTAACGTTGCAAAACGCTCCCGAAGCTCCCACCTCCGAATAATAAAATTCTCGTTGCCATTTAAGGAGGATCTCATATCACGACACAAAGGAAAAGTTCATTTGTCGAATATGATCGATCAAACAATCGACGCTGTACAAAAGCTCCAGATACTCGAGAAAGAATGGCCCAACATTCTTTACGAAATAATTCGTGATACTCTGCTCGACTATACCGAAATGAATTTGTACATGAAACGCTGCAGTAAGATATTACAAGTTGACAAATGAGTTTTGTCTGATGGGAAAATAAAAAATTTCAATACACGTGTCGCCCTTCCGACTCTGTATTTAAATAATTACGTTAAACGCGTTAATGTTTTTACACTGAATGAGTTTATCACACTGTTGTTGGCTAACAGCAATTTGTTATATTTAATGATTCATACGACTTGAACTACAGTAATAAAAAATAATATCTCACGTTATCATCGATGATTTATTTATTTATATTATTTATTTACAAATCCCATGCACTTTGTTTCACAAGACCATGGACAAGAACTTTATCAACCTATAAAGTTGTTCCATCTGTTTTCCACTGAAAATGAAATTTTTTTGAAAATCCTCGATATTTTGTTGAATATTTTGCTGCAGACCAAATATTTTTTGATAATTTTACAATTTTCGTAATTTTGACAGTATATTTCGTTTCTAACGGAACTGTCGGCAAAATTAACAATTGGGACGACGAAAATGAGCTTCCTTGCTGCAATGGCAATATTTTTGGGATTGCTAAAAAAAAAAAAAACGTTTCCTCGAACGTATCCAACAAAATATCGATTTTTTCAAAAAAAATTCGTTTTCAGTCTCACGGTTTATAAACTCCAGAATTATTTTCCACGAGGTCAAATAGCTTTTTGATTCACATTTGACGAGTTAATAATATTTCCAACGATTTTTAATTAGAATTAAAAAAAAAAAAACTTTTCAACGATCGAAATTTTTCTTAGAAAATTCGAAGAGACTTCGAATGATTCGNAAATATTTTTGGATAATTTTACAATTTTCGTAATTTTGACAGTATATTTCGTTTCTAACGAAACTGTCGGCAAAATTAACAATTGGGACGACGAAAATGAGCTTCCTTGCTGCAATGGCAATATTTTTGGGATTGCTAAAAAAAAAAAACGTTTCCTCGAACGTATCCAACAAAATATCGATTTTTTCAAAAAAAATTCGTTTTCAGTCTCACGGTTTATAAACTCCAGAATTATTTTCCACGAGATCAAATAGCTTTTTGATTCACATTTGACGAGTTAATAATATTTCCAACGATTTCAAATTAGAATTTAAAAAAAAAAAAAAAACTTTCGAACGATCGAAATTTTTCTTGGAAAAATCGAAGAGACTTCGAATGATTCGTTTAAATAATCCGGATGAAAATTAAATAAAAAAATGACTAACTTAAAAAAATTTTGAACCGTAGTGCAGATTTCTTAGTGTCTAATCCCGAAATTCACTTGGTGCCTATGATGGATTCGACGCTGAAAGAAATCGGTGTTTTTTTCGTCGTGCAAGTGAGATTTTCGTGCCTATCGGAAAGATTGTCGTGAGATTCGCTCGCGGAAAGAACAAGATCGTTAAAATTTTGATTCGTGCTCGACCCTTCGGGAATGCAATTGAACCAAGGGATTCCGGAATATCCAGACGGATAGAAAGGCCGAATCTCCATAGTGGGACTTCCGGTGCCACATTGTTTCCGGTCTCCCTCGACCCTCCCAATGGGCCCGAGCAGGTGACTGTTCGGAATCACTGAAATCAATCAAATCTTCGTATAGAAGAATCGCAAGACAAAAAGACTCAAAGAACGAAGAAAAAAAAAGCCACTGAATTATTTCCGAAACGAAAATTTGAAAATTTCGAACTTGCATCAAAAAATTACGAATTTTTTTTTTATAATTCCGAAATTTCAGTTTCAAAAAATGAAAAAAAATGGAAAACATTCTCATGAACTTAATGGACTGCTTTGGCGTGGCGAGTAAGTTATATGTTTGTTTAGCTGTCGCGGAGGGCTGAGTGAATTACACCCTTTCATTCGCTCGTAAAGGCGAACCATATTCTGGTTTTTCGAGAAAGATCGTCTGACGTGTTTATCAAATTTCCAGAAACTTTTATCGTAAAAGTAAATAATGAAGAAAATCTCATGAAATTATTTCGATATTTTTTAACGTCGTTTCGTGTTGATTGAGAATTGTCAAGAATTGATAGCGATCGCTGCCGCGATTGTTCGAGGTGCTCGAAGAAAGATTTCGAGGAACGGAACGCGAAGTATACACTCCGCGACCATCGTCGTAAAGTTATTTGGGTGCGATTGTGTATCCGATGGTTTAAAAGCGTTGAAACTGTTGAGCAAACAGTGGTTAATTGTCTCGCAGGATGTTGAGTGGGTGGGAAGCTAAATATTGTTTGATTTGTCGGAGCGAAAGGCAAGGATGATATAAAAAGAAGAAGAAAAGAAGAAAAAGGAGAGCCGAAGGTAAAAATTGAAAAGTTTGCGAAAAATAATGAAAACGTGTGAAAAATGTTTGTACGAAATTGAAGGAATCGCTGCTTACATGTCGTAGGGATAGTTTGGATGGAACTTTGAAAATTTTGCGTAACGCTTATCCTCGTTTGCGTGAGTTGCAACTGATGGCGTTGAAAATTTCGTAATCGTCGTTGATAAGCAGCAGCTGCTCGATGTTGATTGTTGGAATTATTTGGTCGTTGTTCGAGGCCCGATTTGGTGGAAATATTTGCGGCGATGGAGGTGAGATTTTCATGAATAAAATTTCCATGAGCTTGTTGTTGTCTCCTCAGAGCGACTTGAGCAGCCATGACTCTTTGCCTTTCAACGACCAGCAGGCAGCAAGCGCATCGGCAATCCTTCCAAGCACAGGATCTCTTGTGTCCTTTCAGACCGGAAATGATACCGTGGTTTCTACATCTTGCGCACTTTGGGCTTCGCAGGCGTTGTTCTGCCAAGGACGAACCATTTTTGCACTCTTCGACGCTCAGGTCGGACGCCATTTTTTTTTTTATACGAAAGTTTATCGACGCGGCTCTGATTTCGCGAATTTTTACTTCAATCAAAATTACGATACGGACGCGTTACGAATAAACTTCCTTTTCCGAGGACGATTCAAAACATTGTGACAAAATTTACAACGAATTTCGTTATCAATCGGGATCTCGATTTCCCGACGCAGCTTCTTCCCGACTCGCTCGAATCCTCGCAGATGACTGAGACCTTAATTCGTCTCATTCATCTCGAGCACTTTGGACAAGATCTTCGACGCAAAGGAAACTCTGCAAGTTTCTTCATCTTCTTATTATTCTTTCTCTCCCTTGCTCTGGTTCGCTCTCTCAGTGCCCTCTTCGTCATCGACGAAGAGGACCATCAGCAAAATCTCCTCCTACTAATTTAAAACGATATATTTTTAGTAGAGCATGCTTAACGATTGGCTCCATCGGAAGACAAGCCACGCCACTTTCTTATTCCACGAGCCAATGAAACATTCTCCTCCCATTTCTACGTCTCGCTTTTAGACTTTCAGGTTTGTATTAGTTTATCGTTTCACTACTTTTTTTCTTCAACCCCTCGGTACGCGGTAGCGGAAACCAAAGATGCTGGCAACTTTGTAATCATCTCTCGGGCTATGATATCTTCCTGGACGGGTTTCCATGTAAACACGCGCGTCCCTCTCCATATGGCGACGTTTGGCCACAAGGATATCAGTGACACGAGTCAAGGATCTTGTGCAGCTTGATATCGATAGGGATACTTAACCCTCCGTAGTCGCACACGGTCTAGAAATGACGCGCTGGTCACACGGGGTCGAAATGACCCCAGCCATGCGTTTAAACGCTTACCGCGTTGCCAGGATCGTTCCGAACGACACATAAAAATTCAGGACGTTATTTCGAACCTTTCAGAACGAGAATATCGTGCCAAAAAATGTTTATCCAATTTTAAAAATGGCGAAAAAAATCAGCAAGGAGGAAATGTGCAAAAAAAAAAAGTTTTCTTCGGGCACTCCGAAGCACCGTTGGAGAGGATGCCAACCGTCTCGGGCGCCAATAACTTGTAGCAATTCTAGCTCAAAGTTGCGCTTGGGGTCATTTTGACCCCGGGTCACCGCGGAGGGTTAACGGCGCTAAAATAAAACGGAATTTTTTATTCGGACTCTAAATCGTTGAATGTTTTCCAAAATGTTGTTGTTTTTTTTCATCGATGATTTTCTGTAATCTTTAAATTCCCCCAATCGGACTGTGTCAATTTAATTGTCTGAACCGAAATAAAAAAAACCGAGGAATTACTCGGCCCGACGTTCGATTAATCGGAGCCACGAAAAAAAATTGCCACAAGTTCGAATTCCAGGTTGAGAATCTTTTCCTCTTTTTGCAACGCGAGTAAATAAATATTCTGAAGAATATTCCACGGAAAGGAAAGTGTTTCGATGACAAAACCGCCTTTGACCCTTTTCCACGCAATTTCCCGGAAGCTTTTACACGGCGGGAAAGAAGAAAGAGTTAAAAAGTGTGCGCGGAGGGATTCTTCGGAGGTTTTTAGGGTGAAGACGAAATGGGCGTTATTTTGATACGAGTTTTTGATTTCTTTTTGTAACAAGGCTGAGTCGAATGTTCCGTTTGGTTTTCATTGCCCCGGAGTCTGCCATATTGGGCGGCACGCGGGTTATTCTTCACCAGCTGGGAGCACATGGTCATTCTTTCTCTGATCTGACTTTTAAGAGCTCGTTAATACGATCTCGTCTTACATGTTGCCAACACACAGTTAATATTAGTTTGAAGCTTGTTTTTGTAACGTCTAGGAGCAGCAGGAAGATGAGGGAGGAGGCAAAAGTGAGAGGAAGAAGCGAGAGCGCGGAAAACAAAACACGAACGTTTTAGCGCGGAGCAGGAGGGAGGGAAGAAATTGAAAGGAAGATGAAACTGATTTTTCGAATTTCTTCCATTCTCTCTTCCTGTTTCCGCAGCTCGATGTGTGCGACAGTCAATTTTTGTGCGAGCTCTCGAATGCCACACAGAGACTCTCGAAGAATCACCTTAAGGACGTTGTCCAATGACAACATTTTTGAAATTACCAAAAAGAAACGTTTATTCGAACGTATTTAGCAAAATATCGATTTTTCCCAACAAAACGTTGTTTTCTGTGGAGGAATTTGCCGTTTTTCCTTTTGAAGAATACGAAGACTCCAGGGCGACGCTTGCCCTGGCTGTTGGTCTGCTCGTGCGCGAGGGACGTCACTCTTTTGTCACGGTTCTTTGCGATTCGAGAGTTTCCTCGTGTCACGCGGAAAGCCACGATGAGAAAAAGGGAAGAAATCAGGGGCCGGAGAGAACAAGACGCTGCTGACTGGGCTGTCACCGAACTATTTGCTCGTGACAACTTCTTCAAGCCTGAAACTTGGAGCTTGTCCGATTTCGGAGTTGCTGCAATAAAAACGAAGAAAACAACTCGCCAGAGAAATGCGTCGACGCGACTTTGTTCCGGGCTCATTAGACGCGCAGAACGCCATAAGAAATTGTGGGCTCGAATACCCCCTTAAAAGCTGCTCGATCCTCTCTTCATGGCTTTGCTCAGGGAAGTCCACGATTCTTTTCGTTCCCTTAGGAAGAACCAAGCGGTTGCCCGAGAAATCAGTAAATATTCCTTGCGTGGTCTCTGCTCGACACACGACGACGCGAAGAATTCTCGAGAACTAGGGAGAGAATGGAGCAGCGAGAGTTCAAAGGTGTCGCGGGGATGTCACAGATTTTGAGTGACAAGCAGACAGAGAGGGCAACAGCACGAGAATACTCAAAAGTTCCGAAAAANAAAATAGAAAAACCGAAAGGGAAGAGAGGGAGGAACGTTTGAGTGGACTTTGTGCATGGAGCGAAACATTAGGTCTACGAGGAAAGCGATACACAACCGTATGGCGCTTCGATTACTTAAGGACGTTGTATGCTAAATTTTCTATCGATGGAATTCCTTTAAATTTGCACCACAGGAAGAAAATAGTAAAGTCTTATACTCGGTCTTATAGCTCGTACATTTTTAAGAAGTTTCACCATATTTCACCATATTACAAGTCGAGATATTTATTTATAAAAATCACCACTTTCAGTAGTTTCTCATAAGAGCGTGTGTTGAAAGTTGCAACTTTCAACATTAAATATTTCGATTTCTAAATGTTAAAGCGTCTTGAAACTTTGCATACACTTTTGTGTAACAGGGAAGAAGCTTTATTTAGTTTTTCATAAAAATCGATCGTTAAATTTTTTCGAAATTTTGTTTCTTATGTAACAAATACAAATTACCTCTGACAAATCTTGGATTTAGAGTACGTTGTTCTTTAGTCAGTTTGCAACAACTTTTTTCAATAAATTTGGGCTCGCAAACCATTTTGTATGTAAAAAAACTGAAAACAATAATTTAGTTTTTTAACATTAAATATTTCGATTTCTAAACGGTGAAGCCTCTCAAAACTTTGCATACACTTTTGTGTAACATCGAAGAAGCTTTATTTAGTTTTTCCAAAAAATCGCTCGTCAGGTTTCATAACGAAATTAGAAAAAGGCGCAGGCACTTTTGAGATTCGCTTCGCATCGTCGTATTTTTTCCCTGCTCATCACTAACTTCCTCGATATATTTTTACTGTATACAGAGAATTTCTCAACATCGATTTCACGCCTCGAAAAAATGAAACTCAAAAAATTACCAAGTTTTTATAAAAAAAACAATATTTTTCCCCAACAATCTCGTTTTCGAAAGAAACTTTCGAACTTTTTTTTCGGGCGTTTCTCTCCCCAGATGTTTTCGAATCATGAAAAATTCCGAAGCAACCGCGAAACTCCTAGATGGCGTTTTGCTAAGACAAAAAAAAAAGAAACAATGGAAAGAGTGTCTTCGAAATTGACGTTTCGTCAGTCCATGTCCGACCATTTTTTTTTAACCCCAAATTTTGATTATTCGAGTGGGTGCCATTTGTTCCGAAATATTTTTATTAACGTCGCGATCGAATCTCGGAGTTTATTCGGCCAGGGCAACAATCAGGCCTCGGGAAAATTCATAATGTTGATGATTCGGAGTGAAACAACACTTGGAGAGTCTCTCGAATGAGAAGCAACTCTTGCGATGCCATATTATCACAATTTTGGCTGGTATTACTTCGCCAAATATATTTTAGGACTGGCTGGTATGATTTTTCTCTACACTGGCATCCTGAAGGAAAAATCTATCGTCTGCGTCTGTCCAGCCGAACAACGAGAACGCGATCGACGCAAAGAACCAAAGTATGAGTATCGCCCATCGCTCTGTCAGTTTATTTCTGTTTTATGTAAATCATTAGATAATTATACCCGCAGTAATGAATGTTCTTCGACAGGCGACCCGACCGATGCTCCTGCCAAGGCCCGTAAGTAGTTGCCCCCCTTAATTCTCATCGTTTTTAGTTCCGAGGCGATGTGTCGATTCTTTCGAATAATCTTTCGAACAGCAGCCAAGGGATCAAATCATAAATTTGTAATTATACATTTTCCAAAATAACGTCTCGCGATGGAAAAATTTCGTGCGGATTTTTCCAGATTTTTGCAACGCGCTAAATTTTTTTTTTTTTTTGCGTAATTCGTTGAATTTTTCGTGTAAAGATTCCTCGAGAATTTTCAAAGTTTATTTTTTTTTATTAATTTATGTCAGTGTAATTTTTTAAGAATTTTTAGTGCAAAGATTCCTCGAGAATTTTCAAAGTTTATTTTTTTTATTGATTTATGTCAATTTAATTTTTTAAGAATTTTTCGTGTAAAGTGTAAAGATTGCTCGAGAATTTTTTGAGTAGCAGCTGACGTGACGCATCGCCTTAAGGCTTCTTTGTACCGATTTCACCGAATGTGGATAATCGTTTTTCAGATTGTTGTGTGCAAACTCTCGTGCCTGCGGATGTAGCACCCAAAAGCGGTGAGTCTTTGGAATCGAGTTTAAAACGAATTTTTGAACCTGTTGTGCGTTTAAAAAAAAAAAACGAAATTTTTATCTAAAATCTACTCAATTTTTCATTTTTTCTGAAATGAAAACATTTGTTCCGTGATTACGAGAGAAAAGTAGAGAACGTTTCAAATAAAGAGACTAAAAGTTGGCGCGCGTACGTTGAAATAAATCCGTGTGGTTCGCAGTCTCACGAAAGAGAAAAAAAAACGTACCTCGGAATTGGCTTCGTTGAAATTTTGACGTTCGAACAGAGTTTCGTTTTCTCTTTCGATGATAAATCGTGCCAATTGTCATTGCGACACTGAGCATGGAAATTCATGAGGATTTTTAACTTTTCTAATATTTTCGTCGTCATTTTCTCGAACCACTGAGTCTCGCGATTGTTATTGCTTGTGGGATAATTCAATGAACAAAAAAAATGGTATTTTTTGATTGCGAGAACGATTTTTATCAACAAGTTAGAAAAAAGTTTATTTTTATTGAATATTTATTTTAAAAAATATTTACGTTTTATTTTTACGAAAAGTTCGATGTCCGGCATCGACGAAGGGGAAGCATGTGGACAAGAGTGTCGGTACATACCGAAAAAACGTTAGACAACGCTGTATCGCGAAAGAAAGTGTTACGAGGCGAGAGACCGCCGTGGCGAGGATTTCGAGTTCGGAGAGAATAAGATTAAAAATTGGTAATAGCGATGCGCAGCATCAAGACAACGTTCGACGAAGTAATTGTCGAAGAAAACGTGAAGATTCGGGGACGAATACAAAGGGCGCAGGTGTTTTAGTGCGGGAGAAAAAAAGGGGCGAGACGAGAAGCGTGGTCGATGCTGTCGCTGGGGCCAACTTCCGAGTGAGAAATTCTTTCGCGGAGCAAGAGACTCGCGAGCTCGAAGCGTTCGTCCGTTCGATCGTCGATCAGGAAATATCGCAGCGATGTTTGATGGGCCGAGAGAAAAAGTCGTCAAGCGAAGTGAATTCGACGACAGAAATGGAAAACAGCGAAAATGATGGAAATTCCTCGAGCGAAATGGACAATTTTCCGAGAAATCGAATAATCCGTCGACGTGTGAATCAACCCGCGTGTAAAAAACACTTTCCCCAATCACCGCCAACTTCTCTCGCATCCTTTCCGTCTCGATCCGGCACGCCGTACTTCACAGCTTCATCGAAAGGGAAAAAAATACTCGAGTGCAAAATTCACGGCGATCGTTTT
This sequence comes from Hyposoter didymator, assembly GCA_037952995.1. Taxonomy (NCBI): domain Eukaryota; kingdom Metazoa; phylum Arthropoda; class Insecta; order Hymenoptera; family Ichneumonidae; genus Hyposoter; species Hyposoter didymator. The sequence goes on from JBAJMU010000007.1 coordinate 12,406,433, forward strand.
CGTAATAAAATCGAGAACGAACGGTCGAGGCGACAATTATTGCGTCCACGGATTATCGAACGTTCGGAAGAATCGGAAACCGATAAAAAACCCTTTCGTCGTGCAGCTGGTAATAATCGGCGAAAAGTGTCAAGTCGACGAATCACTCGATACAGGTCGAGCATCGTTTTTACTTAGTCATTTTTTTCTGTATTTCATAACCTTGATAAATATTTTTTCTTTACAATTCCTCGTTTTCCTTCATTTCCCTTCCAATTTTATTTTCCCTGGAATAAATCTACGATCGACGCAACCAGCAGTTGTGTAACGACTCAAAAGTAACTGACACGAGTCCCGAAGTATGTTTTCTAACCTCTTTTTTGACCCGGAGGGTTGTTTTCCTCGAAAAAAAAAAACAAGAACGAGGGGCGAGTTCAGTGACGAGACACAGATAGTTTATGGATTATCACGTTTTGAAATAGGCTCGTAAAATATTCCAGAGTGACTGTGTCAAAAGAGAGTGCGTGAGAGTCAGAGGAAAGGGAAAAAATCTAAAGTCAATTAATACGCGTCCAGTTGTCGGTTGACGGGTCTATAAGTAGATACAGCTTGGTAGCTACATCATTCATATTCTCATCTACATTATTTCGTACTCAGCCCCACCCCCCTCTCTCTCCTTCTTTCTCTCTGTGCTTCCAAGGCCTTCCTGATTTTCGTATGGCTCCAACGTCTCTCTCTCTCTCTTTCCCTCTGTTGTGCACTCAAAGTTACTCTCACATCGCACTGGTCTCTGATACTATAATAGTATACACCTAGCTGCCAAGAAGTGTCGAGCCCAAGGAGAGCCACCCTCTTACGAATATAATTACTAGTTTTGTTCGAAAACACCAGTTTCATTTTCAGAAACACTTGAAACAACTGCTTGCTTCTAATTTTCCTCAAAATCAAATAAAACCGAGTTTTTTTTCATTGTTTTTGTGAGAAGACTTGCGTAGAGTTAGGGAATAAACGCGGCGGTCATATTTTTAGGTTATTTTCATAAGTGTCCACCAGCGTGTCGTCTACAGAGACGTTGCGCGATCGGAACTCGGAATGTTTAATAAAAATGCAGCAAACGGTCGAATGAAAAAAATAACAATCTCCCTTTTCATATCTTGATTTTGAAAGATGGACCCGAGACTGCGTGCGCATATGAATCATGCAAGTTGAATGGGAATATATCAATGTTCCTGTAAGCACATCAACAAGAGACGAAAAGGCCGCGAAGAAGCGAACGGAGGAGACGCGCGGTGAGTGAGTGGACAAGTTTCCGAGATGAAAAAGGATGGCTGTGTGTGCGATTGAGAGAAAAACTACGAGCAACTTAATTACCATGTCTCGTAATCTAACTACAAAATCTCTGAATGTAAAGCTTTGTTGAAACGAAGAGCAGTGAGCTGCGGGGAAGGGAGGGGGAAACACGTGACCAGCTGTGCGTTGTCTCATGGCGGCGCGGAGCTTTCGAGCATTTTGCACGCATTCCAAGCTCGAATCAAATGGAACACGACGCGAGGGCGGCACGAGAACTTGGCTCTCTCGTCATCAAGAAATACCCAAATGAATATTTCGAAAGTCTCATTCTCTCTCCCTCGTTCTCGTTGGCCCCTTCGCGTGTATATACACACTCTCGTGATGTTAAACGAGCTAACTGTCAGACTGTCATTCAATCTCGCTGACAAACGCTTGCCACTACTACTACCCCCGCTACAACCGCCATTTCTCAACATTTTCCTTCACTCCAAACGAGCGACGCAACGAGAATTGAACGTCCGAGCACAAAGTGACCTGATCTATTTCTAAAGTTACACATTTCGGCCAAATACTCTTCGGATTGTAAGAATTTTCAACTTTCGCGACATCTCGATCGACGCGCGCGTATACCTGCTGCTTGACGCGAACGCACACAGTTGCTGCGATTCGACGAAATCTCGACATGCGTTTCATTAGCACAACGAAAAAAAAACACTTTTCAACTCGTTTTCAAAACATAAGTTTCTTTATTCACACATTTTCATGACATTCGAACATTATCTTACGCTCGAACGATTATCCATAAAATAAATTGCCGTAATTTACATTCAAAACCCTTGAGGCATACATTGGCCGCCATTGCGATACCCAAAATTCACCACTTTGATCTTTTCAAAGATTCGCATCATTTGAAACGAAAGTACGATACCGAAGTTGGCATCGTTGCATGAAATACAACGAAAAAAATATTTTTTGGTCATTATTTCAATAATTAATACGAACCTTTCGATTTTTCTAGAAAATTCAGTTTTTCAATTGCAAAGATGACTGTCGCATCATCGCTGACCAATACTGTACGAAAATTTTACGTTTTGCTATAAAAAATTCGGAAACTCGAAATTTTTCGATGTTCAACAGTTTCGGACTCGATCCAAATATTTGTACACACTCGCGAATTAATTAGTGAAAAAAAGGCTTCGCTCGTGAATTTCGAAAATATGTCATTACAATTCGAAGTTAAAAGAAGAATAAAAACATTATTTGAAACTGAAAATATTGCTTGCGTTCCCATACCCGTTTCGATGCGCACAACCCACAATGACTATTTTTTAATTCGTTCCCCATGTAGAGCGAAAATTTTGTTCGATTGTTAATAATAAAAATAATTCTTAAAATAAATATGTCTCTTTAAAAATCAACGATCAAGTTAATTAATATTTCGGATCGTTGATGATTCTCTTAAAATTGTGTTATTCATAATTTTTGGTGAATTATTGTTTTCGATTTCGTCTCGATATTCAGACGAATAACATTCTGTAATTTTTGCACCGCGTTTTGTTGCTCAATGTTTTCCCATGCCCATAAAAAATTTCGTTTAATTCATAAAATAATAAAATCTGATTTGCAAAATTTCCTTTTACGATTCTCCGAGCGTTCGACGCGTCGTGGAATGAAAAATTCCAAAATTCTCTATTTTTAGATAAAAATATTGCGTATTTGCTCGATAAAGAAATAAAACTTTGAAAATATGTTAATCACTAAAATTTCGATAATAATCCGATTGCGAAGAATTTAGAATTCTCGCTAAAATCTCGATGATTGGAAAAAATATCGAAAAATCATATTTTCTGTTCAGAGTAAAACTTCGTGCATAAAATCCTGAGGATTGATACGAATTTTTATAAAGTTTCAAAATTCCATTGAATGGTTTTCTCGAATAATAGAATTTGCCAATGATTTTCATGAATTGCGAACGCCCTGGAAATCCCTGGACTATACAGCACTAGGGAGACTAGGAATGTTTTTTTGTTTTTCCATCGAAAACTGAATTAACCCTCCGTGGTGACCAGGGGTCAAAATGACCCCAAGCGCAACTTTGAGCTAGAATTGCTACAAGTTATTGGCGCCCGAGACGGTTGGCATCCTCTCCAACGGTGCTTTGGAGTGCCAGAAGAAATTTTTTTTTTTTGTACATTTCCTCCTTGCCGATTTTTTTTCGCCATTTTGAAAATTGGATAAAAAAATTTTGGCACGATATTCTCGTTCTGAAAGGTTCGAACTAACGTCCGAATTTTTATGTATCGTTCGGAACGATCCTGGCAACGCGGCAAGCGTTTAAACGCATGGCTGGGGTCATTCGGACCCCGTGTGACTGACGCGTAACTTCTAGAACGTGTGACCACGCAGGGTTAAGCAATAATATATTCATCTTCAGCCAAAAGCTTTCCTTGCTCGAAACAATCTCGGATCCAGTTGCTGTTGACGATTTTTATTTCTGTGGTTCCAGTGCTGTTGATTTTTTTGTAAAGATCAATCAAGCTGATAGCTCTCCCATTAACGAATACGTGACTCACAGCAGGCTCGATGTCGTCGCTGACTTTTCCCCTCAAAAACTTGAAATCCCAAATCCTCGTGTCCGAAGGATCGTCGAAATATCCGATTATTTTCCTGAACAACGAGAATGGAGAAATACCATCGTCGAAAAGTTCTGTCTCGACTTCCTCGTGCTGAGGATTTTCTTCCTGCGGAAAAAATCAAAGTTTCTCAATGAAAAAAAAAAAAAACTCCAAAAACCTCGTCGAATACGAAAAAATTCTCATAGCAAAAAATCGAAAAAACTGCAGCAAATTTTTCATTTCTGACGAGAAATTTTTCCTGTTTCTCGAGGATAAAAAAACAATTACCGGCTTTTCTTCTTCCACCTTGTCGAAGGATCGCTTCAGACTTTCCACGTCCGCATCGATTGTGTAGCTGTCACCATATCGGTCAAATAAATCAGTGAGACGTTGTTCCGTCGCCTGCGTGCCGGAGATCATTTCCCAGGGTGAGAAATCGGTCTCGCGATGCCAATTTTTCTCATCGGTGACACGCTTCATCCAACTCAATGAGACGACGTCCCATTTTCCTGTTTTCACAACATTTTTCACTCTTTCCTAAAACGCGAAAAACGTTGATTATTATTTTTTCTTTCGAGGCCTCAAAAAATCAAAATTCAGTCAAAATGTAAGAAAATGGAACTTACGGATTTAGGGTTACCGACGATTATAGCAAACGTTTCGTTTCCCGGATTTTGCACGATTTTTCCGCCATGTTTGCACAAAATTACTTCAATTTCGTTTTTCGAGAGTTTGTTTTTTCTCGGGCTGCCCTCCTCGCCGTTCATGACGCAAAACTCTTTCCCATCGAACAACCGCGTGAGGCGAGTAACGAGCGAGGTCTGTGCCCCGAAATATTTAGCGTCAATCCGCATCGGTGCTGGTCGCACTCTACGAGACATTTTGGGATTCACTCCATCGCGAATATCGCTGCTGGTCGCGTGTCGTTTTGTCGCTTTTTGTACGAAACCGCTGTCCTGAAAAAAATCAAACAAAAAATTCGACAAGTGTTTTTAAAAAATTCTGCAAATATTTAGAAAATCAAAAATTCCATTTGCGTGTTTGTGCGCTGAGGATAAAATTTTGTTAAAAATCGTCGATATCTCGTTGAATACGATAAACTAAAGATTTTTTTATAATTTCAAAATTTTCGTTATTTTGACAGTAAATTTTGTTTCTAACGAGATTGTCAGCGAAATTTACGAGTGGAACGACTAAAATTTGCTTCCGAAGAGACTCTCTAAAATATTTTTTGCTGCAATGACACAATTTTTCGATTTATTTAAAAAAAAAACGTTTAGTCGAACGTATCGAACGAAATATCCATATTTTTCAACAAAATTCTCTTTTCAGTGTGTGCGTTTTTTTTCAAACTGATTTTTCACGGAGAACTAAACGACTATTCACACCTTGACCATGGCTCGTAACTCTCTGAGGGTCCATGCATCTTCCCAAGGCTTGTCATCCCTAATTTTGACAACCCTAGGAAACCGGAGAGTGTAGCCAGCGGGATGAGCGTTGCATCGAGTCAGCTCCGTAGCTCGTAGTTGCAAAATGACTGAATTTTTTGGCTCAATCCATGCATCGGGTTGTTTCTATTATCAAAGAAAAAGCCAACAATCAAATGAACTGTTTAAAGGTTCAAATCGAGGGAAAAACTTCCCGAAGAACTAAATTTAAAAAATCGTTAAAAACCAAATGATTGCAAAAGAAAAATCGAACAATTTCTGACCTTCGGTCCAATCACATTGCCGGGACATTGCTTGGTCCAGAAAGGTTTAAACTTTGCATCGAGTTCTTTGATTTTTTCCATGCTGAGGCCCGTGCTGACTGAGCCAACGGAGTAAAATTTCGTTGTGCTCGTTTTCTCGTCTTCCGCAACTCCGACGAGAAAAGAACTGAACATTCCGCCACGTTTGCCTTCCCCGTAATAACCACCGAGGATTAATAAATCCAAATCCTGAATAAGACTCTCGGAGTACTGCGAAAAAATTGCAATACAAAATAAAAACGTAAGCTCTGCGATTTATAAAAAAACCCTAATTTCTTTTTCTCGTATTTTCAAGTTTTTACCTCCGCCTTGATCTTGTAACATCCGCTTCCCTCGCGCGTATTCGGTTTGTACAAACCATCGCTCCGTTTCAGCACAATTCCTTCCTCCTTCATGTCGATACTTTTATTAAAAATCTCCAAAAGCTCAGCGCTTGAAAGAGAGAAAAAAAATTCTTTCATTTTTTAATCAAAATCGTCACTAGATACTCAAAAAAAAGGAAAACTGTTGCAATAATTAAAAAATGGAATTCTGCATAAAAAATTACCAAGAAATGAAAAGTTATTATTTTTTTTCACATTTCATCGAAAATATTCAACAAAAAATATTTTGTCCATCAATATCCATTTTTTTTTCAAATTATGAATAAAGTTTTGATCAGCTTTGAGGCTCGTGATTGATTTTGACTGTTGGTAACATTTTTGCTTGAGCTTAGAGGGGGAAATACCTCGTGGAAATGCTGTGTATTTCGCTTCTCAACAAAACGCCTTCTTGCTCACGGAAAGCTGCATTCAAAATGGGCAATCGATCACGGTACGGCAAATTGACTAGTAATCGATCGTTGTACATGACGATATCGAACGCCACGAAACAGGGTTGATGTCGACTGTTGGCAGTTAGTTTTTTAACATCGTATGGCATTGCTTTTGAGCCGAGAAGTTTGCGGTCCTTGTGCCAGCCCATTAATTCGCCGTCCAAAATGATGGATCGACAATCGGAATTGAGGAGCGAGGATATTTTTTTGGTGAAAAATCCATCAGAGTTTTTGGATTCTCCGTACGCTGGATTATTCGTTATGTCTGTTCCGTGCCTCGTATAATATTTAAATTGGCCGTTTTTCATGTGGATTTGACTTCGCTCACCGTCGTATTTCGTCTGCACAAAATAAGTCTCGTTCTCCACGAAAAATTTGCCGGTCTCTTCAATGCCACAGCGCTCTAAAAGCATCGGCTTGAATGGCGAGAGAACGACTATACTCGAGCAACTTTTTTCTACCCTGTAATTTTCGTCCAGCAGCAAATCACACGTCTCTCGCAAATTTGACTTCTGGCCGAATAACTCGTCGGCGTTGGGATGGTACGCTGAAAAACGAAATGAAAAAAAAAATCTTGTGAATCTCGAAAAATATGAAAACGTGAAAATCCGTTTCAAATCTGATTTGAATAGAATTTTTGATTGATTCGAAAGTAAAAAATCCGTGAAATTCAACGAATTTTTACCGGAAATATTTTCAAAAAATTAGAGGATGCAAAAATTATTGAAATTTAATCGTCCGGACGTTCGACGGACGCCGAATTTTCTTTTTTTTCGTTTTCCAACAAATTGATCTAGATTTTTAATCTTTAAAATTGATAACGTTAAAAATTGTACCTTCGAAAACCTTTTTCTGGCCCATTCCAAGTTTAACGTCCTTGAGGATCGTTCTCGTTAGCCATTTGAGTTCTGCTGCCCCCAATTGTTTCATCAGTCGCAGAAAAATCTCCTCTTTGCTTTGGTTTTCCGCGTTCCGACGAGCGATCTCGTCCAAAGCTGAATTGACATTTTCAATGCTTAGCGAAGAGCAGACTCCATTGGAGTGTCGTCCTTTCAAGACCCAATACAACTTTTCAGCAAAATCGCCCATGCCCGATTCTCCTTGATCCGGAGCTCTAAATATTCGAAAAAAATGAAAAATCTCCAGAAAAATTGGCATTTTTAATGAAAATATGTGAATTTTTTTCGTACTTATATTTCAAGAGTTTCTGACCATCGGAACTATTTTTCCCGAGACAGAGAATCCGCACGAATAATTCGGCCAAGGACTTTTCCTTCAAGCCATGAGGTCCGCGTTCTCGATCAGCACCAGGCAAAAACAGTCGCATTATGGGGAAAAGCGAGATGTCCTTGAGAGTAAACACACGATAATGCATTTTTCTTCATTAAAAAAAAANAAAAAAAAAAAAAAAAAAAAAAAAAAATTTAATTGAAACTCCGATTCTCACCGAAGTGGAATTCCGACATTTCATTTCTCTGCCAGTGCGACGACAGGAATCTATGAATTTTCGCAATTCCTCTATTTTCTTGTTTCCTTTAGCTTTCGAGATTTTTTCATAGACTTGGCAGAGCTCGGAATACAGAACTTTCGATGCTATTGATTCTGCCATTTTACTATAATTTGAAAACGAGGCTGATGATATTTTTTGGACTTTGAAAAATTCATCAAAGTCTCTCTCTTAAAAAGAAAAAAAAAATTACTCTTAAAGGGCGAAAATTGAGTGATTTATTGCTTCGAATTGGTCGTTGTATGAAGTTGATAAAATACGAAAAATATTTCACGGTTTTAAGAGAATAAAAAAATCTTTTATTATTCTAATCTTACAGGGAAATTCAAACGACGACGTAATCTTCGAGATAACTCGCGGCCAAGTCAGGGTTTCCCGACTGCATGTATATCAGGTGAAGATTGAAAGCGGCTTCTCGTTTGAGGTCCAAGCGTTCTGGATGTTTCGAGGGGAGTTTAGATGGTGGGCTTTCCAGGACTAGTTTGTAGTGATGAACTGCACCAGGGAGGAGCCCAAGCTGATGGAAAGCTCGAGCCATATTGTAGTCGCACTCGTGTCTCGCTTCGGTCTCGCGAAGTTGTACATATTTTTTGAAAAATGCGAAAGCTGCAAAGTGCAAAGAGAAAAGCAATTAGAATTTCTCGCCTGGAGAGGTTGAGAATTATTTTGAAAAACGCAGAAAAATTTAGCACGTGTCCAATGAAAATTCGACTAAAAAATCATCTTTGCCTCTCCATTTTTTGTTTTTCATCCAAACGCAAAGATTCTTCGCTCAAAATTCGTCGCAACTGGCGAATTACCTTGAGAAACGAGTTGATGTTTTTTACTAGCAAATTTTTGACAAGCCATTTGCATGAAAATTACGGCGATCAGGAGAGCGAGTAGTCCGCTGGGTTGAGCTTTGAACAGGGAGACGTAGTCGTTGAGAGCATATTTGTAAGTGCCAGAAAGGAAGCAATTGTTTGCGTGTAAAATTTGGAGGTAAGAAAAAGCGTCTTCGCGGCCAAGGATGCGCATGATGAAGCGATTGTGTCTAGTGTCTTCGGCCCTCTGGATGACAATGTTGAGAAGGTTCCAAGTATTGGATCGCGGGCAGACGCGTACTAAGTCACGAACCAAATTCCAGCCATGGAAGGAGTCGTTGTTGTGGATGCAGGCGATGAGGCACAAGTAAATAATGTGAGAGTTTTTTTTCTCGAATTTTTTCGAAGTCAAAGCACCGAAGCAAATTCTTTGGAGGGTGCCAAATCTCTTGAGCCTGAAAGCGAGTCTGCACATGCGTAGAAAGAGTGAAAATTCGCTTTTGACGGGGATGTCGTTGTCTTTGCTGAAAACGGGTGGATTTTCCTCTTCGAAATTCTCTCCGAGTGATAGCCGATAAAGTTGGAGAGCGTCTCGCCTCTGACGCACACCGTGAGTCTTCGTCAACGCCGTTAATTCAGCTTTTGAACGCAAAGTCACGCAATGTCGAGACAATAACAATTTTCCGGATTCGAAAAACTCGTCCCAACGTTCTGTGCGCAGGAGCAAGAGCGTTCTTCGATAAAGCACCGAAGAATCGATCACGTCGACTTCCGGATCTTGATACAAAACTTCGATAGCTCGATCGTACATTCCAGCGAGTTTGTACAATTTTGAGAGCTCGATCCTCGCCCCGAGATGCCCGGGAGATAATTCTCTCACAACTTCGTAAGACTCCATCGCTTTTCTCACGTTTCTACAGCCGATCCAACATTCCGCATGTCTGAGCCAAACTGCGGCTAAACTGAAGTTTTTGCTGTGTACCAAAGCCTCGAGAACCGTCAGGGCACGTTCGAATTCCTTTTTGCTCATCAACGATTCCGCAATGTCGAGATACAAGTCACCAGAGACTTCAGGATTCTCGTTTTCCAAAAGTTTCTTCAAGTGCTCTTCAGCAATTTCGACGTGGTTCAGTTCCACGAGCGTCACGATGCATTTTGCTCTCAAGTCAACCACGACGTCGTTCTCCATCTCGCAACCTTCAATTTCTCCATTTTCTGCGCTCGATTCTTTGTAAACGATGTTGATGTTCGTGTAGGTCGTCAGGACACTGAGAACTCGACGAAATTGCTTGAGCGCAATCAACAATTCAGTCATTATGTTGACTTCTTCGAGAGTCACTCTTTCTGGACATTTGGTGAAAATATGATCCATCGCCTCCAAAGCTTGTTCGTTGCTGTCCTCTTGCATGTATTTTTGAGCCAAGAGTTTCGAGTAATTGACAATGTGCTGACCGTCCTCCGGTCCTAATTGGTTTATCAACCTCATGTACCCCTTCAACATAGCTCGTTTATCTCCGGTGCGTTCCTGCAGCTTCGCACGCTCTTCGTACAAGGAAATGTCGGTTGGACTGGCTTGAATCGCCCTGGAGTAACAAGTGATGGCTTGTTTCAAATCTTCGGATTCCAGGGAAAGATTCGCCAGCCTCAACCACTGGTCCGCATCTTTCGGACTAAGATGAGCAGCGATCAGCGAGAATTGCAACGATTTTTCTGGCTGGTCGTTTTCGTAAATCATCGAGAGCGTCTGGAACGGCTCAGGGGCGCTTGGCACTTGTCTGCAAAGTTTTTTACACAACATTCATTTTCATTGTCTCAGTTCTAGGACGGAGGTTCCAAGGTCAAATGAGTTCTTGCCTTATTATCTCCATGCACATTTGCACGGCGAGATCCACCTCCCCTCGAGCAAATCTCAAATTGGCTTCACCCATCAAACCCTGGAGAGCCGGCGGAAGAATTCTTCTCCGTCTTTTGCCACGATTTCCAGAAGCATTCCAAGACTTTTGCACACTTTTTCCTTCTTGCTCGTTCTCCGTCTTTACATTCTGTGCTACAGCTCTGAAAATTAAATTCTATCATCCCTGCTCCATTTTTGTTGAACACCAAAAAGTTGTTGTGAAAATTTTTCTATTATTTTTTATCGAAAAATCGTTCCAACTTTGGCGAAAACAAACCTGGAGCTTTCTGTTTCTGTTCCTTCGAGATCCAAATGTCTGTCCATTCTACTGGAATACTCGGAAAATGTTAATTCTCCGTTGATGAACTGATGCGTCAACATGTCTTCTTCCGTCGCGGTCAAATTGTCGTGATCTTCCATCTCCGTCATTTCGAGCCCCAGTGTACGAAGCTCCGCATCGTCGTTGTCTATTTCCATACTTCTGTCGTTTATAACTTCGTGCAATTTCAAGGCCCTTGCCTCCACGAATTCGCTCATGTTTACGTCGTGTATTTGACTCTCTTCGAGTTCTTCTATTATTACTGGAGCCAACGATGCTCCGTCGCCCATAATGATCGAGCTCTTGGACGAAGATGCCGGCAAATCAATCATCACCGAAGTCTTGTCGTCGGCTTCTGTGCCGCTGGCTCGAGTCTCAGGATCCATCGCTAAAGTCGCAGTTCCAAAATTTCAGTCTTGCCGTTGGACGTAGTGCGATTTACGAAAAATAAATTTCCGCTGAACGTTTCAATTTTTTGGGACGTTTGCGAACAGAAATCTTTGTTGGAATATCAAATCCGTTCTCGTGATGAAATTATTTTTTAAACGGGTACGTCGATCTGCGACTTTCTAACCTCTTAATGTTCTAACGACGGAATTACGCGTTTCAAGTACTGTGAACTTTCGAAAGTAATTTTTCGCTAAACCCTTCGGCTTGTCGGTATGGAATGCAACAAATCAGTATTGAAAGGGGACGGTTAGTTGTGTTTTGTCGTCAAAGAAATGTTTTAATACTCTGCGGTGTCAAAATCACGGAAAATTAAATTTTTTGAGGTTATGTTTTCCGACATAATCGCTGAATTTGAATTTTTTGTATCATTGGAAACATTTTGCGAAATAGTCAAATGATTAAGCGATAATAAAAGTTATTTTCCATGTCAATAAGTTAATTATTCTTACCTGTTCTTACTTTTTTCCACCGTGAAAATGATCGCGTTTGAGGTCAAGACAGCTGAGCGTTTAAAACGCTGAAATTGACCGGGGCTGCATCAGCTGTTTACGATCGACTGCACCGCTAATCCGTATTTTTCATTACACTACATACAACAACGAGAACTAATGGAAAAGGATAAAAAATGTTCCGCCTAATCAGCGTTTTGTCGACGGTCAAAATGCGAATTTTGTTTTCGATGCACATTTTAGAAAACGGGTGTGAGATTACGACTAGCAGCAATGAGTTCCCAAAGAAACATGATCATCGTTTTAACGAATCAAACATAACCACGTCCGAAAGGCTTCTTTAGTAAACGCGCGATGCCCGTTTTTTCACGCGCTTGATGTAAAAAACGTGCATGTTCGAACGTGTGCATTCCGAGCGCCCGCGTCTCGGGCAATGAAATATGAAGTTGAATAAGGGAAACCAACCGATTCCAAAGTGAGTGAATATATTCAATGAGTTCATGAACGATTGTTTAACAACAGAAATAATAAATTTTAATAAATTTCCTCGTTACATTGCATGACATCGCAAACTCGCGATCTTTTGGGTTTAGAAATATCAATCGATGTTATTCTTTACAAATTTTACTCTCGCAATGAATGTGCAAATTTCATGGAAATATTCATTATCATGCCGAGTCAATTCGGTTTTATGCCAAGCATAACCTCACTTTCAAGGATTTGACCCATTTTTCCGCCATTGATACGGATGCATTGATATATTGAAAGGATTTGAGGGTGAAAGTTCTCAAAACAAAAATTGCGCAATGATATTTGACATTTGGCTAGGACGGAAAATCGCCATCTTTGAAAAAAAAAGTCCCACAACAACAAATAACAAAACTTCGAGCGCTGAATATTCAAATTCGTTTTTTGTAAAAATCATTATGCTGCATCACCAAACACTGTTCGGGCAATAAATATTTGCGAGAATCCTCGAAAATTATTCGAGTTCACGAAGGTTAGCCTTCAGATAATGTCGCGATGTATAGTATACTGTAAGATACCGAAATGACTCACAAAATCATTACGAAATTTGTTGACTACGATAATAATAGACCAATAGAAAAATTACCTTTTTGTTTTACTACTTCAAATCCATCGTCAAGAATCTCGTAAGAAATGAAACTCCAAAAAACATTGAAAAATCACAGCACTCTGTAATAACGTTCGATTTACATTGTTGTTTTTCCACATACTTTCTATTAACAAGATGACAACTCTCCCCCATTCTTTCTCATATTTTTGAAAATAAAATATTAAAAAATCGATAAACAAACACATTAATTAACAATTCCCTCATTTACGTTCGTGGAACCATTTTTGCAGAGCAAATAAATAAAAAAAATGCTCATGGCCACACTTCTCAATCTTCTCTAGTTTAGACTTGACACAGAAATAATTCTGAGCTCCCACGGCTAAGGTTTTTCAAGTCCCATCCTCTGCAGGGCTTAATTACTAAAAATAGAGAAATCCCCGGGCTTGACAGACCTTTATGTTCCAAATTTTGCGTAGGTACCAATAGCATGAAGCCGTGTCCACGATGGTCCTCAATTTCCATCCTGCTGTTGCTGGTCGTCGCGAGCCAAACTTCCCCAAATTCGACCAACGGAGCTTTCGGTGGATTCCATGAAACAAAGTTGAAAAATGGGGCTGCTCACAGTCGTTGCAACTCTTCGTGCGAGACGAGCAACGTCAAAGTGCAGTTCACGGCGACGGTTGTTAAAAACGAGTACATTGTTGCGTTCGCCGGTTATTACAAGCCTCAGACCCGCGAGAATTACATCGGAGCGGCGCTGAACTCGTCCGGCGTTCACAATTGGAAAATCCTCTCCAGGGACAATCCGGCCAGTGGATTCCCCAGCGATTTTGACGTTGTTCTTCTCGAAGAAACTGACAAAAGTAACGGACTCGTCGCACTCACCGATCATCCTTTGGTTCGTCGTGTCACTCCACAGAGACTCGTTTACAGAAGCTTGAAATATCTGAATTCGAGCGAAGATGCCGATACACCAGAATACAAGAATTTCAAAAGAAAAATCAAAAACTACGTGAGTTTATCTCTTTTTACTGCAATTTCCAATTTCTGACAAATGTTTCCCAACTTTGCACTTTGGTGTGAGAAAATTTGATAGGAATCGAAATAAAAATTCGACATTTAAGTCTCGTCGAAAAAAATACATAAGAAAACGTTGTTCCGAATTTCCGACTTTTATTGCCGAAAATTTCATTGCAGGACAATCAGTTTGCACAGCCGGGAAACCGACACTCATCCCGAAGGTTATTGCGAGCCATTCCACGACAAATAACGAGTATACTGCAGGCAGATGCTCTTTGGAGTATGGGTGTGACGGGGCGAGGTGTAAAGGTGAACATTTCGTTCGTAGATGAAAAAAAAATCTCAAAAAATATTCTCAATGCTAGAAATATGTTTCTCCATCAATGTGGCCATTTCCCTTAATTTACTTTTCGTTTAGGTCGCAATATTTGACACTGGATTGGCGTCGAGTCATCCGCACTTCAAGAATATAAAAGAACGAACAAATTGGACGAACGAGAAGACTCTTGGCGATGGACTTGGGCATGGAACTTTCGTCGCAGGCGTCATTGCCTCCTCGTCTCGCGAATGCTACGGTTTTGCTCCAGACGCGGAACTACACATTTTCCGTGTATTCACAAACGAGCAGGTAAATAGCATCGGAAATTTTTAAGTAATTAAAAAAAAATCACAAACCACATTATTATCGTAACTATCGCTGCTGTTTTTGAGAAATATTGGGAGAAGAATTTTTATTTCTTTTGTGTCAATCGAAATTAATAAATCGCAAAAATTTTGTACGAGAAATTGGCAGTAACTAAAGTTTACGGTTCCGTTTGTTAATCAAGGTGTCGTATACCTCGTGGTTCCTCGACGCTTTCAATTACGCCATCCTGGCCAAAGTAACGGTGCTTAATTTGAGTATCGGAGGTCCGGACTTCATGGACCATCCATTCGTCGATAAAGTGTGGGAACTGACAGCGAACGGCGTGATAATGGTATCAGCGATTGGGAACGATGGTCCGCTGTACGGAACGCATAATAATCCTGCGGATCAGATGGACGTGATTGGCGTCGGAGGAATAAACTGGGAAGACCAAATAGCAAATTTCTCGTCTCGAGGTATGACGACGTGGGAACTGCCTCACGGCTATGGACGAGTAAAACCAGATTTGGTTACTTACGGCTCCGGGGTTCGTGGATCTGCTTTGAAAAACGGTTGTCGAACGCTCTCGGGCACTTCGGTGGCTAGTCCGGTCGTTGCTGGTGCGGTTGCACTTTTGGCAAGTGGATTTGTCAGCCAGGATGAAACTCGGGGCAACAAACACAAAGTAATTCCGATTTTCCAAAACTTGCTTCGCTAAATTTTCGTTTCAAATCTTTTTCGAATCAATTATTAAGCCAGAAACTTCCCACTGGCCCATGGCTCTTAAAAAACATTGAAAAAAATTCGTTTGCATTGGAATCGCATTTTGACTTGACAAAAAAATTGATGGCATAATTTTCAACTATCGAAAGATCACACCAGCCAGTATGAAGCAAGCGCTCTTGAGTTCGGCGCGACGTTTGCCAGGAGTCGGGATGTTCGAACAAGGAGCCGGGAGATTGGATCTGCTGCGAGCATTTCATTTCTTGAGATCGTACACTCCGCAGGCTACACTGAGTCCCAGGTACTTTTATCATTCACCACGCAATAATGAGCCATTCGCATTATAAAATTACAAAGAAAAAAAAAAATTATTTATGTTTGGGTCAAATTGACCCAGTGTGTCAACAGAAGAGTTTCAATTTTTTTCATTGAGCCAATAATAAGACATTAAAATCACAATTTCAAAGAAAACAAAAAATTATTTATGTTTGGGTCAAATTGACCCAGTGTGTCAACGAAAGGGTCGCGAATTTTTGTCATCATTATTTCTTCGATGAGCCAATAATGAGACTTGAATCACAATTACAAAGAAAACAAAACATTATTCATGTTTGGGTCAAATTGACCCAGTGTGGTCCATAGAAGGGTTGTAAGTTTTGTCAGTGTTATTTTTCAACGAACCAATGATGAGACTTTTGAATTACAATTGCAAAGAAAAAAAAACATTTATGTTTGGGTCAAATTGACCCAGTGCGTCAACGGAAGGGTTGTGAGTTATTTTTTAAAATTTTTATACCTTTTTTCAGTTATATAGATCTGACCCAGTGCCAATATATGTGGCCATACTGCACGCAGGCGGTTTACCACACCGGAATGCCAACGGTGGTTAACGTGACGATCATAAACGGTTTAGGAGTGTCAGGACACGTGGCAAACGTCACATGGCATCCATACACGAACGAGGACAACGGCGACAAAATTCAAGTGGCTCTGACTCACAGCGATGTACTTTGGCCTTGGTCAGGATGGCTAGCAGTCGCTATAACTGTTCCTGCCTCCGCTGCAGACTGGCAAGGCATTGCTCAAGGTATTTTTCACCAATTTTCATTCTCACTGGACCATCAAGCTCGTGATTTTATAATTTTCCATCGTCTGAGCCTCGGCGCTGATTCAATTTACATTTAACATCGTAGGACGCATTTCTTTGGTCGTCGAATCGCCTCCTGGCGAAGGAGAACAAACACCTCGACGTTCCACCATTGATTTGCCTCTCAGGGCCAAAGTTATACCGACTCCACCGAGACAGTACGTAGCCTCGATATTACAACTGCTGGTTTTGAAGGAGTCTCAATTTTCAGTTTTTTTAAAACGAATTTTTTTGGAAATATCGCAATTTTGCGGACTTTTTCGCTTTGTGACAATTGCACGATGCCAACTTTTATGAATTTTGCATAATTTTGCAGTAAACGGATTTTATGGGATCAGTATCACAACTTGCGTTATCCTCCGGGCTATTTCCCACGCGACGATTTGCGAGCGAAGAACGATCCTTTGGACTGGAACGGTGATCACATTCATACGAACTTTAAAGACATGTATCAACATTTAAGAAACGCTGGTTATTATCTCGAGGTGCTCGGTACGCCGTACACGTGTTTTCAAGCGAAAAACTACGGCACGCTGTTGATCGTTGACACGGAAGAGGAATTTTTTCCCGAAGAAATTGTCAAGCTCAAACGTGACGTCGAGGAAGAAGGATTGTCGCTTGTTGTTTTCGCCGATTGGTACAACGTCACCGTCATGCGGAAAGTTCAATTCTACGATGAAAATACTCGCCAGTGGTGGGTTCCCGACACCGGGGGAGCCAACGTTCCCGCTCTCAACGATTTGCTTTACGCCAATTGGGGCGTCGCCTTCGGCGATTGGGTACGCGATGGAAAATTCACTCTGGGCCAACACACTCCTGTGAAATTTGCTTCTGGCACAACGATTGGACGGTGAGTCAACAATTTTGTGATTTTATTTTCTCCGATGCACATTCGTTGCATTTTTTTGACGCAAAGTTTCAAATTACCAAGGATTTTACTCACATTCTGTTTTTCCCGGTCTAACGAAACTCCAGATTTCCATCGGAGGGAATAGTCGTTCAAGCAGATCTCCGCGATCAGGGCGAAGAACTTTTGATGGAAAATGACTCGGGCTCGTCGTCGCCAGTACCGATTCTTGGCTTGCTCCAAACGAAAAATCATCGTTACGAGGAAAATCCTCCGGATATTGAAAATAACGTGAAACCTGAGATCACGGACACTGAGAAGGGCAAAAACGATTTCGAGAAATCCAGCAACAATGCAGGTCGCCTCGTCGTCTACGGAGATTCCAATTGCATCGATGACAGCCATCTACAGAAACGTATGATTTTTTATCATTTAAACAATCGAAACGAATTTTTTGTACTGATAATTAAAAGTGGCGATGATAAGTTTGCGAAAAAATCGAATGCAATAAAAATATTCTCGATTTAAAGTTCGAGGCGATATTAATTTTTTGAAAATATTTGACAGCCGGTTGCCTTTGGATGTTGGACGCAATATTGGAATACACGACGACCGGTTACGTGCCATCGGTATTTTTGGAAGAGGAGCATCGTTACAGGCCAAAATCGCCGTCGACGACGGGCAACCTCGAGATCGGAGAAATGCCAAAACGAATGGAGGGTAGTCACTTGAATCGTCACAGCAAAGTCCTTGAATCCGAGGGTTTGAACGGAGTTCGTGTTCGATCGTTGCCGCCGTGTCCTTCGCCTATTCTTGCGGTGCCAAGTCCGCTCAACGAGTCAGCTCCGACGTGAGTGTTTTTTTTTTCATTTTTTTTCAAATCACGTCCCGAAAAACTGCCAAAGTTTTTATATTTTTCTCGGAAAAATGGCGATCCTGTCGTTTCTACTTTTTAGTCTATTTTTCGTGTAGAAAAACAAATAAAATTGTCTTCTCGCTCTTCGTTCTCTTGTAATTTCGACAAAGAAACCGCGAGACTAACGCTTACGATTAGTTTTCTATGCGTTTAAAGAAACAGCTGGACCTTTCGAAGGTTTTCTTAGTGACGAGACGAAAAAGTGTATTTTTTCAATTTCTAGCCATGAAAATGATGTTCAGAAAAACGATCCGTATGATTGTAAATAAATTATTTTGAATAACCTTTCGAAATCCGGGTCAATGTGTCGAATCACGGCTCGACCTTAAAACAGCTCCAATTTTTTTTTCTAACGGTTTTTATCACTCGGCAATGATGTACCATGCAATAATATACTGGCGCATGGTATTCAACACCATGGAAATTAAAACACCATGAATCGTGAAATTAATGAAAAAATAAATGATGAATTTGTGAAATTTAATTATTAATTATTATTTTCATAATTATTAATTAAATAAATGAAATAACAAAACAAAATATGAAATTTTGCATAAGAATTGAAAAAGAAGAAAGAATTCAAAGCAATCTGTTGATGAGTCGAAAGCAAAAATCCCAAGAATAAATTCCCGTGGCGAATAAAACTGAAGGTAACGAACGGAAAATTTCAGAAATTTGTACAAGCCTCAAAAGCTGCTATCGATCGCTGATCAACTTGCAGTGGGAGCAGTCCCGTATCCTGAGGACTCGGATTCGACGTGGTTCAAAAGAAGAGGTGCTGGCGGGTTGCCAGTGATTCATTACGAAGTAGTGGACGTTGTTCAAACTGCAAAATCCAATCAGCCGCCGATTCCACAGGGACATTGGACCGAGGATAATCGATGGGTCTTGATAGCTTTTGGAATCGGAATGTGTGCTATTTTCCTCTACGCCTTCAATAACTGGCTCTGCTGTAACGCCAAAAGGCCAACGCGTAGAAAACGAGCCATTGGACGATTACGCAGAGTCATACAAGCGATCGCTGTGCGCAGAGTGCCTCAATTGTGATTTACAATTTTACGATTAATCGAAATCCAGAATGATGTTGGAGTCTGCATCATCGGAATGCAACGACCATTTTTTACAACAAAATTCAATATCTCGATGTTTTTCTAACCAAAATAAAAAATTCTCAACTTTTCTAAAAATCAATTTATCGATGAAAATGAAAAAAGAGACAATTTTGCCAATCATGCAAACAGCTTTCGTTGCATCCGAAGGTTCGGAATTTCAATGCCATTGTCAGAATGCCTTACCCCAACGTGATTGCTCGAGTTCCCAAAAAAAAACGAGGAGAAATCGTGCGAAACACGAAAATACGTAGATCAAAGAGTTTTTTTTATACATATGTTTTGGTTTCGGAACAAAACGCGCACTGACTTTATTTGTAGGACTATTTTTACCGGTAAGTAGGGCCTGCCTAGAAAGAAGCAAATTTATGCTCTAAAAATACCAAAAATTTGTAAAAACAAAGCAACTACATTATTAATGGTGATTGTTACAATTGTTACGTTTTAGTTTTTACGCTTTATTTACACGAGTGTGACGAATTATGTTCAAAGGATTTTTTTTCATCGGAATTGAATTAATTCCGAGCTACGAGAATGCAAAAGGATTTCATCTGGAATTTGACAATTGTGTTTTTCATTTTTCGAGCGTAGATAATGTGACAAATCGTTAAGGAGCTTTCTCACGAAAGAGTGGGACTCGAAAAATCCGTCAGTCGGAACTTTATATTCATTACTATTTGGTGTCCTGTGATTGATGCTTCAGAAATGTACTTTTTTCAAAGCCACTAACGAGTTTTTTCATTTCCAAAAAGACGAAAAACTTTTTTTTTTTCCATTATTTTTATTTTTTCTCAGAGAATTTTCAATTTTTTCAAAACAACGAAGTTTCTTCTCGTTTTATTTTCGTGAATATTTGCAGTTTGTGTTTTTTGAACCAAAGACATATTTTTTTTCGAATTTTCTTATCAATTCAATTAATTCAATGAAATATCGACTAGTCTAATTGTAAAATGGATTGTACGTGACCCAGTGTGCTCGAGTTTGCTCAGTCGCGGATTTGTGGGTGGTGAAAATACTTTTCAGAACTTCTGTCGCGTTCGGATCCTTGGCGACGCTGTAATCGTCTTTGGATTTTTTGTACGCCGGATCTTCAGCTTCGGTTCTTCTGATCTTTTCCTTTCCTGCGTTGGTTTTTTCCTCTTTTTTCATTTTTTTCTTTGATACTTTGTCGCTCTCGCTCGTCGCGGTGCTCGCTCCGTCCGGATTCGCCCGCTTTTTCTTTCCTTTCTTTTGCGCCTTACGCGCTAACATGTTTTCTTCCATTTTGTCAAGATCGTCACCCTCTGCGTTCAGTATTACCACGTCGTTGGGCTCAAAAGCCTGTTGACATCTGTGACATACCTGCAAAAACAAAAAATCATTGTTTCGTCACTTTTCGGGCAATTCGTGTATTTTGAATGGAAGCAACGTTTTGGAGAATTGTCACTTACCGGAGATTTGACCTGTTTCAGAGCTCTTTCGCTCATGACGCATCCGCAAGTCCACAAAAAGCAGAATTTGTATTTTCCGTTCATTTCCAGTCCAATGACGGGACAGATGTAAGGGCTTTTGCCTCCGTCGACATAGCCGTCACCTTTTTCTGCCAAGTTTGCATCGTACGCTGGATTCGGTGTCAAATTCAAGTCTTTTACGTCTTTGAGATTTTTTATGTGTTCCGCGGACTCTGGGAGCGTAGAACGGTCCAATAAACCTTCCAGAACAGCCTCCTTGCTGTAAAGATGACCCAAGGAACAAGCAACTACCGGCTGCTGCAGAGGCAGTTGCCGAATCGAACAATGACGCCATCGGAACGCCCGTTCTGCATCTTTGTCTTTCTGCAATTTCGAATTTTCGTCAACTTCGATGTTTATGGATTTTTTTATCTCTATTTTTCTCCCTTCGTGGAAACGAGGTCACCTCCATTTTTAAACGTTTTACGAGCTGCTTGATAATCGTGACAACGAGACCCTTCATGTTGACGTGTAAATAAATAATTTTCGAGAAAAAAACGAAATTACCTGTTCAGGTTTCTTCTTTATTCGTACGAGCTCGTCTCGACGTGGGATCGTACCACCATCGCAACCCATTGCACTTTTAGTATCAAATCGAATAACCAAGTTTAGAAAACGAAGCACTGAACACAATGAGAATTAGCGAACGTCAATTCAATCAAAATATCACAAATGTCTACAAAGAGATCGAAGCAGCAGCAGCAGCAGATGACGAGAAAAACAAAGCGTGGAGTATTGATATGCCAGACGGGACGATCGACAACTATTCTTCTGTCATCCAAATTTTTGTAACGAAGAAGGAGAATGTTTTTCAATCATTTGTGCGAATTCCTGTTTGATCTACAAACAGCAATGCCTGTAAATTTTCCCCGAAATCCCCTAGATCTAGGGAAATTGTTTTCGTCATATCCGCGACGAGTGTACGTTCATTGGCTTCGCTAAATGCACGTGATTTCAAAAATACTTTACAAGGCAAATTTCGATCTCTATAAAGAATAATTATTTAAGATTATTATTGTACGATGATGGAAACAATAGTGACTTTAGGAAACAAGAAGGAATAAATTAAAACGATAGGTAATCGCATGGAATACGAATTGGGCTGAGGACGAAACTGGAAGTTGGCAAGCTTGGGATTGGTGTGGTCATCATCAAGTCAGCTGTTCGATTTGCTTAGTTGTCGGGCGGGTCGAGAGACAGCAGCACTCCCATCACGTGAGAGACAATGGTATCGGCTACGAACGAGTAGGCAAATAGATATATTATTACGAATTTCGCGTGGAAATTCAACGAATTACGGAGTCAACCGGAATTCGAAACATCGCTAAGAACCACCAGGTACAAACGAATCATAAATTTGTGAGTGTTTGTTATCGTATTAATTGTAAAAGTGTTGCGCGAAGTGTTTGCGAACAAGTTTGCATGACGTTAACCCAAAATCGTTCGGGATCGATTGTATCGTTTCGTACATATTTAGCATCTCGGGCAATGAGTTAATAGCCGAGAAATCTTGTTGAACAGTGGAATGGCGCGTCGTTTCGAGCGAAAATAATTCCAAGGGATCGCGAATCGTTCAGCTCCATTAGACTCAACGCGTTGAAATCGTAGTGTGTACCAGTTATTGATTTTTCTGTAGCAAGCCCCAGCCGTCAGTCAGGCGCCATCGGCAGCCACGAATAACAGAGAGAAGGCGGTTTTCGAGCCTTCCCAAACACACAACATCTCGTCTGCTAGCGCTGTACGCCTTTCAAGGACACTTAAATCCGCATACGTCGTCACGCTGTCTCTTGACATTTTTTTACTCATTTTTTACTCTTATTGACTTATATCGATGAAAACGGCGACTTTGGCGCGCGCCACCCTTTCGTATTAGGATTTTTTGGGTCACGTGGGCAAACGGAGCTCTAAGCGCACACAAAAACTCACCACCTCGTGATTTATACTTTTTTTTCCTACAAAACTGTTCGACCGTTCGAAAAATAAAAAATATGAGTCTGTGCAGAAAAATGGCACAAAACTACTCCAATTTTTTATCATTCGATGCCTCGTGCCATTTTGACGAAAAAAAATTCTTAAATTTTAGACTTTCTCTCTCCCACCCATTACTCCTCAGTCGGTATGTCACATTGCCTTATAATTATGTAATAATTCACGAGGGTACGATCATCTGCCACACCCCGTTCTTCGATCGATGTTTTTTCATTAAATATCACGATTTTCGCGAGAAATATATTCTTTACCGTACGAAATCGTCGCCCATCGATTCCCTCTATTTTCCTCGAGTTTAAAAATCATATTTAGCCCTTTTACACCATTTTATCATGTTGGAAAGATTAGACAGGTGGTTGTTTACCAACCGAACCACACTGAAAACTCTGCTTTCTATTTCGAAAGTATATTCACAATCCGGTATTCGAAATATCGACGATCGAAGATTTTACAGTTTTACACACGGTTACGTGCCCATTACTCAATACTCGCTCATACTCTGCCTGTCCATACCCAACCCTCTTGGTTCGTATACAAGAGGGACAGCCAGGTAATTAGCGATTCGACTGTAGTAATCGTCTTTTCGGCGACTATCCAGGTTCGCCTCCTACTGCTCTGAAGCCATAAACACCATTCTTCCTGAATGTTTTCTGCAGGGGATAACCCCAAGCCATTGAAAGTCAATTTGCAAGCCTGAAGCAATGGGGGTGGGGGCTGTCGTAGATTTTACACGAAAAGCTTCATTCGTATCGCTTCCCTCGTGACGAGTAGCACATCCCTCGTTGCTGCAGAACAAAATTCTTTTCGGTATTTCAAAAACTTCCGAACTGAACTAAATTTTGATATTCAAATTATTTTGCTATTGCAATTGAGGGAAATTTAAGAATATAATAATTTTTCAAACTTTAATGTCATTGAGCTGGGAATACGCTGTACGATGTCCTGTACGCAGTAACCAATACATATGGGCCATTCCGTGCGAAATCGACCAACGAATAAACTTTGTTCTCTACTTTTTTTTATTTTCGATTTTCTCAGCCCATAAGAATCAACTCCATCGACTTTTTTTAATGGATTTTCGTGTCGACGAGTTGTCCGAACTTTTTTTATTCGAATTTTTGGAAAATCCATTAAAAATGAAATCGAAACTAATGTTGGATGAAAATTTTCGTTTTGAAAAGTGTTTCCTGTCGAATGTTTCGATAATGACTCAATAGTTAATGATTACTTGCAAAATAATTGGAATTTTATTGATTTTCGACGTTTTTTTTTAATGTGCCGTCGCGATAATTTTGAATTTTCCACGACGTACATATGTTTCAAGGATTAAATATATTGCAGGAGATAGCGGCTGACGATCAGTCAAAGCAATCGAGTAGAAAATGACGGAATACTGGTTAATATCAGCGCCGGGAGACAAAACTTGTCAGCAGACATGGGAGACGATGAACAATCTGACGTCGAAGCAGAATTCGCTCTCTGCGAATTACAAATTCCACATACCAGATCTAAAGGTCGGTACGCTCGATCAGCTGGTAGGTCTGTCCGACGATCTTGGCAAATTGGACGCTTTTGTGGAGCAAGTTACTCGCAAAGTAGCTGTTTACTTGGGCGAGGTTCTCGAGGACCAGAGAGACAAGTTGCACGAGAATCTTATGGCCAATAACAGTGAGTACAGAGAATTTACCCGTCGAGCAACAAATCTCTGATCAATTCCTGACGTAGATGTTTCATACTCGTTTCCATACAGAATATTTTCTTTTTCTCTCTTTCAATTGTTATTCCCTTGCCACATTCATAGTTATTCAAATTAGGTATAGGCAGGGGTCCGAATTCTGTTGAAAAAATAACTCTCAAAAGCAACAAAAACTTGTTGAACAAAAAAAAACAATAAAAATTGAGTTTTTTCACAAGCATGTTTATAGCGACTCGCTATTTTTTAGATTTGTGCTAAACACGTGCATTTACAGACTCATATTTCCAGCCGATACAAACGTTTGCCTGGAACTTTACCTTTCAAACATCTCTCATGAATCTTCGCTCATAGTCTCGTTTTTCAATCGATACATATATGCCAAATATTTCAACAGCTATTCTAGAATAGGCTCTTTTTAGTCGTCACACATTTCTACAAAAGATTCAACTGGCGTTGGCTTCCAAACGATTTTCGGAGACTGGGGAGCAAATATTTTTTGTAAATTGGGCACAAAGTTTGAAGAAATTTCAATGTTGATCCAGTGGAATCTGATTCGGATTCGTGTGACGTTTTTATCGAACATTATTGACTCTTATCGGACCCTTGCTCATTGACAATGATCTATTTCTTGTGTATGGTGTTGGAAAACTAATATTTATATATCGTTCGTATTTATATATTAAATAATTCCTCTAATGCATAACGAATGGCACTAATGAGACTAAAACACAACACAAAATATACAAAGCACACTAAAACGTAATGATTTTTTTTTCCTTTTTTTTTTTTTCTTTGATTTTTCGTTCGAATCCAAAAACTTCATGTAAACGAATTTCTATCATTTCCCAAACATGAGAAATTCTATTGAATCGATACATCAAGTTTGGAAAATTGAAACTTGGATCGTTCGTACTCGTCCCAATCATCCCCTTGTACAAAGCATCCAGGTTTCGAGCCCAGGAAACAAAACTGAAAAAATGTAGCGATGTCAGGGTCAGCGGGAAAATAACCAATAATTATTTTGATCGAAAGAGAGAAAGAAAAACGAAATGCTAGAAAAGTTGGCGATGTTTGTTGTTGTACGTGAGCAAAAAGTATTTTTAATAAATTCCGCAACGTTGGAAAGCAACGAAATGATTTTTTTAGAAATAAATTGGAAATTGGAAGAAAAAGTTATTTCGTTGCATTAAAAATCTCTTATTGTTAACCGTGTACACACAACGTAGAACGAAATAATCAATATATTGATATATTTATATATATTTTTGTAGCTTGCTTATTGTCCTTAGTTCGTGGTTATTTGATTTTTCTTTGAATATTGAAAAGTGGAAGAAAAGTGGAGATTACGCACATTATTATTTGGTCATGTTGCTTCGCTTGCTTTTAATTTCATTCGACCACATTAACCCTCATCCCCTACCTTACTTTTGTTCTTTCATTAATAAAATAGCTCAAACACGCGCACAGCCCAAATTGTCGAAGAAAAAGCTTTGGAAACTCGCGGAAAAGAGTTGAAAAAAAAATGAGAATAATGAAAATATCGCGGGTCTGAAAAATAAAATGGTCGTGAGATTGAGGATGACGAAACGTTTTCGATAACGTCCAAAAATCAGGACCACGTGCTTCGGTGAAATTTACCGAAATATAAAGAAACGATGAGGATGATGAAGAAGACGATGATGATGATGATGATGATGAAGATGATGACGCTGATGATGAACGAAAGGCGTTAAAGAGGAGTTGCTTGGGTTACTGTGGTCACCAAGCTCGGATTAGCCACTGTATAGGTTTTTCCTTTCTTCTTTATTTTATCTTCAACGTTTTTAGTTTCTTCGTTATTGTTTCATTTATTCGATCGATTACCGACCGTTCATTTTATTTTCCGAGTACTTGTTTATTTTGCTCATTGCGTTGCACAATACAATTCTTCATTTGCAGCAATTTTGTTGACTTTTTTATCGTTTGCTAGTTTAGTTGGTTGTTTTCTTTTCATTTTTATTATTTCTCTCGTTCTGTTCCTTATACTTTGGTTCTTACGATTATATTCAGTTCGTAATTTACGTTTGCTTCATTCTCACGAACGTTTTTTTCTTTGTTCGTTCGTTTGTTTGTTTTTCTTAGTTGATTCCGTTACTCGCCATCGTGGAGTATTTAACGAAGCAAAATGCGAAGTTAACGTGATTGAAATTTGACTATTTTTCACCGACACAATTTTTTTTTTCCTCGTCAAAGAACAGACTTTTCCTGGTCGTTCGTTGGGACTTTCGTCCCGCAAAATTGACTCGATCTTCCAGTTAAATACTCCAGTCTGATCGCTCCGTTGTTTTTTTCGTTTTCCATTCGTTTTTCGTTTTGTTTATTTCGTCGGCGTTGTCGTTAGGTACTTTTGCGTAGGGTGCAAATATAGTTGAGCGTATGAGGTGAGAATGAGGCTTTAGCTACGTACACACTCGACGAATCGTCACAGTTCCGGCTCGAACTTGGGCCTGTAAAGAAAAAAGAAATGCTCTTTTGTGTTTCCTATTGCCAACTCTTTTACACGTTTTTCTTCTCTGTGTGAGAAAAAAGTTTACTAAGAAATTGGTCAGTTGAAAAAATGAATAAAGAAAAAAAAAAGTTTGATTCGGTGAATGTGAACGAAGCTTCGAAAGGATAGAAAGGGCGTGTGAGTGTACGAGAGAAAAAAAAAGGAATATACAAAAGGCGCGAAGATTGGGACTGGGCTATAATGGATAGGTCAAACGTCAGTGGACGGAGAGACCTCGAGTCCCGAAGGGGGTCCGGACACCCCGCCAAACACCCCTGTCACTCCATCACACAAGACTTCCAAGGAACATCACAGGCTTTGGAGGGACTCGGAGAAATCAGAACCAGAACCAGCAGCCAGCTTAGGTCAGCATCATCAACGACATCATCATCACCAGAACCAAAATCAAAACCAAACTCACTATTACCAGAACCAATATCATAGCTCTTTCCATCATGATAATCTTTACCATTTTCCTCATCCCGATAAAAAATCATCATCCTCCAATTGGCAAGGAAGTAACGAATACCGAATACCCAATGAAACCTCTTACTCTTCATCGACAACGTACTCATGCTATCACACGCATTGGTGCGCTGCTGCTTCATCAACTACCCCAACAACTCCAACACCCTTACCAACCCCCACAAGCCCTTCCCCATCCTTCGCGTCAGACTACAGCAGCGATGGAGACCAACGTCCGAATCATCATCATCATCCGTTTCATCAGCGGGTCGTCGATAAGTTGCATCGCTCTTCTTCTTCGTCCGGTTGCAAAACTCCCGATGATCACGACCACGACCACGACGACGGCGACCTTCAAGACCAATTTCACGAACAAGACCAAGACCAAGACCATAGCGGCAATCTGCCCAATCCAGGTACCCATTCCCCCTCATCCGCCTTCTTCTTCTTCTTCTTCTTCTTCTCTTCTTCTTCTCGAGTCAATACAAGTCCACCCAAACTTTCTACATTTTTACTTTTCAATACCCTCTCAACAATCTCTTGCCCCGACTCAATTCCTCTCTTACGACCTTGCTGTACACCTCAGCAAAATCGCTCTTCTTCTTTTCACTGCCCTTCTCACCAACAGCACCAATTACCTTGTGCGCTATCACTCTCCATTTTTCAATTATTATTTCGTCCTTTCTTCGGTTTTTGTACAAGAGCGAATGTACTTTTTCCAGGATAAATATTTCCTACGTGTTTCACCTTGAACTACGTGGCTTCCCGTCGCGATTCATTTTATCAGTTTCCTGAGTGCGAGCAAGTTTGCGAAAAAGCAGATTATCTCGAGTACTTTTCGACGTTCCGAGAAAAATCAAAGTTACACTGTTTCTTCTGGCGAAAAGAGAACAACGTGTAACTTTCTATTTTCTCCGAGCATTCAGCTTGTTCGCAAACACGTGCAGCAGGCCTTTTACTCACTGCACCCTTAACCATGTTTAGCGACGTTTTGTGGAGTTTTTGAAAACAAAAATCGCTAATTTGCTGATTCACGAGATTTTGAAACATTGGAATTTGTTAATCTACTGAGAGGAGGATTTTTTCACGAAGAATTACAATTTTCATCTCACGGATTCGGCTCATGACCCGATCGTAATGATTTTTTCATTTTTTTCTCTTCGAGTCGAGCGACGTAGTTCACAGTCTTGCATATCGAAAGTTTCTATTTCGTGAGATACGAAATCGATGCTGTTTCGACCATTGGAAAGATATTTTACTTGTGAGCGTTTCAAATGAAATTAAGCTGATTGGGCTGAAGCAAAAAGTACAATCGCTCGAGACTAGCCAAACGTCCGTTGCACAATGCACGGTCCCAATTACATGTCCGTCACAAATTCCACGCTTCTTCGCTTTATTTATTCGGTCGAGACTAATTTTTCGTACCGGACATTTCCCTCGTCTTCGCACGGTTTTATTTTTCTATTTTTCATTCGTTTTCTTTCGACTTTATTTCTCGTTTCTCGAAGTCATCGTGTGAGGGAGCATCGTTTGAATTTTCAGTGTCAACTTTCTGTCGTTGACGAGGTCGAGTCAAAAATCGAGCAAGTTCGAATCAATGGCGGGATTCGTAAAAAAAAAAGTATTCAGTGGCTATTTTTGAATGATTTCGAACACGGAAAGGAGAAGAATTTTTACTTTGTTTTAAAATTCTTCGATCTAATTTTATAATTCCATCAATTTTCAGCTTCGAAATAGCTTTTTCGTTGTTAACACTGAAATTTGTTTTTCCACAGAGACAATACTGCACAAACGGTACATAAACAAATCCACGATTTAAAAAACTCCAGACTCGAACTTATACATCGAAAACAGACTACAGCACAAAACACACAATTAACAAATAAAATAATAATTAGTTGATTATCGTGGAATTAATTGGGACAATGAATTCCTCAGCATGCTATTTTCCCTGATGCAACCCCCTTAAAATCGGATATGCCGCACGTTAGATTTCTCTCACACTTCAATATTATGATGATGATGATGATGATAATAATAATAATAACCTGAATAACAACGCGATTGATTGACTGCAACTAACGTCCTGATCTCCTTATCCAATTGCCACACACTCGCTTCGACATTTTGTGGACTTGGCTTCATTCTCGAACCTTCTTTTTTTACTTTTTGTCTCAAATACGATATTTTGCGATTCTTCACTAGCGGGTGATGGATCACCGTTCTTCTAGATCGTTTTCAATTAATGTTGCATGTGTTTCGATCATTTGATGTGTCAACGTCCGATACAGCTGATTATTTTTATTCGATTTTTTTTTTTCATTTTTATTAAGGCGGAATTCCCATGACATTCGGAAAAACTGGCACGTCTCGATCAATTCGTTTTTCGAATATTTTTTCGTCATGACACAAAGAATGAAAAAAAAACGAAATTTTTCGACTTTTTGGGGCGGAAATTTTTAACGAATGGATGGAAAATTTTCAGATACGTCGGAATTCTGTTGTTGGAAAAAATGATCTTGTGAAAATTCGTTCTGGCAATTCCCCCTTAAATATTTCAGGATTTTTTGTTTGTTTGAACAATTATTTTTTTTCAAATTCCCGATGAAATTAATCCTAGAGGGAAAACGCGCACTTCGACTTTTTTTAAAAATTAATATAGAATTTTGATACAAAAAACCGAACTACAAAATTATTTGCGTAACGTTTCCGAATTTTGAAAGTTGATTTCTTCAGAAAATTTGGATTTTGAGACCAAAATTTGATCATAATTTACTCGTAAAATTCGAGGCTCAATCAAAATCCTAATCAACATCAATCAGCGTTTGTTGAAACTCCGAATTTTGGGTTTTCATGTCGAGCAAACATTTTTATCATGAAAATCTTTTGTACCTTGCTTTTTGAGACTAATGTAAGAATTTCAAAATTCGTATTGCTGCTGCTTATGACGCTAAATTGCACGTTGCATTATTTAACTGATCACAATTAATTACGTTGCTCTGCATTGCATAATAATCGAATCATGAAGTTTAAACATAATTTTTTTCTTCATTTCAATTGATTTTGAACGATATCTCGAACGAACATTTATAGAAACTCGAAAAACGTTATTTACTTTTTTCTTCATAATATATTTTTCTCTGTTAGCATCGTTATCACAAAATCATTAATTTTCGGAGAGCTATAGAATTATCGTAGCCCACGACTCATTATGTAACAAAATCCCTGAAAAGAATGAAGAAATAAATTTCTTTACACATGCTTTTCGTTCGAAAACGAAAAATAACGACAGTTGACGAAAAAAAACTGTCGTTCTGTCGTTCTTTTCAGGGATTCTCGTAAATAATCGTACAGACATAAATTAACATTATTGTGGAAAATACTCATTAACGTACTCGTCGTAATAGGTGATTTGCCGACGTATATAACACGCTTCCAGTGGGATATGGCGAAATATCCGATAAAGCAGTCACTGAGAAACATTGCTGACATAATCAGCAAACAAGTCGGACAGATCGATGCCGATCTGAAAACTAAATCAACGACGTACAACAACTTGAAGGGCAGTCTTCAAAATCTTGAGAAAAAACAGACGTAAGTCTCTTTTTTTTCCACATTTTAGTAGAACGTGAAAAATACATTTTTCCGATTTCCACGATAATTATTTCACAATTATTCTTCGTAAAATTTACAAAACTAATAAACTGAGAAAAAATGATGAATTTATTAAAATTGTTTATATTTTTTTTAACAGCGGAAGTTTACTGACGCGTAATCTTGCCGATTTGGTAAAGAAGGAACACTTCATTTTGGACAGTGAATATTTGTCCACGTTATTGGTTATTGTGCCGAAGTAAGTTTTAAAAATTCATCGCTCGTTCGAGCGAAATTCATCCGCTCGTATTATAAAAAGCGATTAACGATATTAACTTATTTCCTGGATTTTTTGTTTCAAGGGCAAACTTCCAAGAATGGTACGCAATTTACGAAAAATTGACGGACATGATTGTGCCTCGTAGTACCCAATTGATAACTCAAGATGCCGAATACGGTCTTTTCACTGTGACTCTGTTCAAAAAGGTCGTTGAAGAATTCAAGCTTCACGCCCGAGAAAAGAAGTTTATCGTGCGAGACTTCACGTACAACGAAGAGGAACTTGCCGCTGGTTTGTTCCTCCAAATTCTTTCGATTTCATGTCCTCGAATTTTTTTTATTAATCGTTCTTTTCCAAACTTTAGGAAAAAATGAAATAACGAAGCTCGTTACGGACAAGAAGAAGCAATTTGGCCCGCTGGTTCGTTGGCTCAAAGTCAATTTCAGCGAATGCTTTTGTGCCTGGATCCACGTCAAAGCTCTCCGCGTTTTTGTCGAATCGGTTCTGAGGTAAAAAAATAAAATTTCATTAAAACAAAAAAATAGTTTCTCAAAAATTTCTTCAAAATCAAGCAAAACTTTGATTTTTCGAATTTGGGAATTGAAACGTGTTTCCATTCGTGTTTAGGTACGGATTGCCCGTAAATTTTCAAGCTATATTGCTGCAGCCACACAAAAAGAGTACCAAACGATTGCGTGACGTGCTCAATCAATTGTACGCGCACCTCGATTCCTCGGCCACATCGGGTGGGCAATCGGCCAATCAGGATGTAAGTAAAAATTCTCAACTCAATTTTCCATTATCTCGAGTCAGCTGGCAGATGATCCAGAGCCTGGGTTACTACCGTTGGGTCACTGGGACCCAGGCCAATAGAGTTTTTGCAAAAGTTACTGGCACGTTGAGTTTTCTGGGATTTTCTCAGTGAGAAAAATTCTCACTGTCGATACAAAAGTGAATACATGAAAATCATTATTTGGAACAGAGCGTGGACATCCCGGGACTGGGTTTCGGCCAGAACGATTATTTTCCATACGTGTATTACAAAATAAATGTGGACATGGTCGACAATAAGGTTTAGTCGGTGCAACCGATTGGACAAAAACTGAGGCGCACAGCCAACCCAAGATACTTTCTGTTCGTTAAAAATCGCAATTGTGCTGCATCGATCGATCGAAGAAAAACAAAACCAGATTTCCGGCGAGTGAATCAACGAAAAGGTATTAAAAAACAACAAAAACGAAGGAATTGTTCGACCGTTTGGACACAAGACCAGGCAAAGAAATGACTCGAAATACGTCGCGCATGAAAAGCTTGAAAATAAAACAAACACACATTTGCAAATGACTTCCGTAAAAGGTGGTTCTTATGCGAGTTTCCATGTTGATTTAAATATATATTTTTGTAGCGGACTATATCGCGAATCAAACGACGGCTATTTTTCGGTGCACTCACGCATACACACACAGACAGACAGACACACAAATACAAAGAAAGAGAAAATGAAAGAAAAAAGAAAGAGAGAGGAATTCCGTGCATAATAGAGAACGCAGCCAACATTTGTAAATACATTGCGTAAAATTCACCTGCGAACGGGCTAGATAGAAAGAATGATTGTTTCAATTTTATTTTATTTTTGTGAAATAGCAGAAGAATAGATATATCCATGTTATCGGCGATCGATCGGCTTAAGAAAATGTATTGGAGATCTGACGCGTCTCGTCTGTATAGCGACAAAAACGTTCCGGCTAAAAATCGTTAAAAACGCTATTTTCGAGTTTGCGAGAAACCAACGAAATTTCTTGTTTTTTCATTTCTTCTTCTCGATATTGCTCAAAATTTTGGAAATTCTGTTTACGAAAATTTGATCAATGTTCTATTTGATGAAAAGCACTGAAAAAATGGCGATCGATAAGAATTTTCGTTGCATTTCAACGATGCAAACTTTGAAAAGCATGAGAAAAATTCTACGTTGCTCGAGCATTTCGTACACAAATTGCAGTCGATTTAAACCTGCGCTATTTTCTTCTTTATTTTTAAAAAAATCGTCGTGTTCGAATGGCGGGCCTTTGAACGTCAATAAAAAAAAAAAACGGCAAAATCATTTTTGCCATTATTCCAATCGGTTAAATTGTCTTTCCAAGGATATTCGGCTAGCATTTTCAGTGTTGTACACAATTACGATTTAGATCTATAAGAAAAAATAAAAAACGTTATGTTTTATTCTACCGGATATTTCGCCGAGAGAGCGAACACTCCTCTCTCTTTCGTTCGTGCAATCTGGAAGGTCACTGTTTATTACGAGGATCGAATTTGATAAAAAAAGGGAAGGAAAGAAGTATTATCTAATGTTAACTAAAGAAACACTGCTGTAGAGTTATGGGTTGTCCAATATAAAAAGAATTTTATTATGTAGCTGATTGTAAAAAAAAAAAACAAACCGAAGGATTTTTCGAAAATGCAAATAATTTCTTGTTCTAATTAAGGATTTTTTTACAAGAACGTTTGTAGGTGAAAATGTTGGATGAAAATTCTAGTAGCGATTGACGAAAAAGTCAGAAAAAAATCGAATCTGTAGACGTTTTGGAGATTATAATAAAATTGTTAAGGAGTTTCGCTCGGATGAGATTTTCGTCTGGAAATGTGATTGTGAAAAATCCCTAATTTGATAAAGTTTCGTTCCAAGTATCAGGTGATTGTTCAATGTTCTTTTTTTTTGGTTTATACAGTTTTCGGAATACTTTTGAAAATATATTTTACCCTTAACACGATTACACGTTTGAGCGCTAAATTGCTGCTTCAATATTTCTTGACATTTCCTCATTTCATGCCGTTTCTCATAGCGCGATTTGCCGTTTTTGAAATCGTATTTTTTTCCTCTTACCCTTCTCTCATTTGTGAGGTAAACGCAGTCGTGAGGATGATTCGTTGACTGAATTATTTCCGACAGTATCAGCATCCGTTACCGATCATTAATCTTCTAAATTCTGTGACGGTTATTTCGAACATGGCATCTGTTTATTAATTTTGTGAATATATACATCCCGGCGGTTGAGACGTTCACCGAATTATCGTCCACGTAGAATATTGTAAATTGTAGATACGCGCGGGAGAGTTTATTCGCTCTTTCGGTTCAACGATTATAAGATACCCTGTATAATAATAAATAAAATACCACGTTCCGTTACTGTAACATTAACCTCGTCCACCTTTATTCGCCCTCAAGCGTCCCTCATAGTCTAATTTGATACTATTTTCCCTTGTACACCGTTGTAGGACCTCATTGCTTCATGAATTTGATTTTTCTGCAATCTTTCGAATTAATCGTGTTCTTCGTACGTTTCGGCATGATTTTTGGAGGTTTTTTGGTTTCCTGTCCGTGCTCATCTGGTTTTACGGAAATTTTACTATCAAACGTTGCGAATAACGTGAATTCGAATGAATATTGAAGAAAATAATTGCAATGGTATGAATTTGGATATTCAATTTTTTCTTCGTATTGCTTCATAAATTTGATTTTTCTGCCATCTTTGGAATTAATCGTGTTCTTCGTACGTTTCGGCATGATTTTTAGAGTTTTATTGGTTCCGTGTCCGTGCTCATCTCGTTTTACGGAAATTTTACGATCGAAAATTGCAAATAAGATTTCTTGTGATTGAGGATAAAGGTCGATGAGTAATAAATATTGAAGGCAACGATTGCAATCGTATGAATCTTATTATTCAATAATTTCTTTATATCGTTTACATGGAATCAATTTTTCTGCATTCTTTGGAATGAATCGTTTTTTTGGTACGTTCTGTCACGATTATTTGAACGAATAGAGTCCCCCTCTGATTATCACGTAGAAACCACTCCTTCCGAGACCAATTTCTGCAATGTAGGAATGGAAATTAGACACGACAAGGCCATCGATGTGGATAAACGAAGAAATTGGCGTTATACCTTTAAACTATCGATGTCCTCGTCCCAATTTTGTTCGCCGATTAGTTTGATCGCGTTCACGAGGACGGGGGTCACTTTGTTCACGTTCTCTTTAAAGACTTTCATTACGTCCGCCACACACACGGATTTGTCGGATTCTCTCCAACAATCGTAGTCCGTAGCCATCGCGATACTCGCGTACAGAATTCCTGCCTCTTTTGCTAACATTACCTGCGAGGAAAAATTCGATTTGAAACCAAATTGGACTTTTTACATCGATATTCGTTCATAATTAATTATCGTGGCTAAGTTTCGTGGAGATGAGTAAAAACGAAGAACTATTGGGCCTAGAGGATTAAATTTTATTTATTAAATTAAAAAATTTAAAAAAATAATAACGAAAATTTTAAAAATTAGATTTTCGTTAAATTTTCGATTAAATATTCGTTTTTTAATTGGCTTCACCTCCGGGCACGTCGTCATGTTGATCAAATGTCCGCCCCACAGCTGAAAAGCTTTGCTTTCTGCTTTAGAAGAAAATCGTGGTCCCTCGATAGTGACAATGGTAGCTCCGTGCTTGAGATTCGCTCCTAACGTTTTGCCAGCTTGGACCAAGATTTTCGAAGTCCGAGGATGGAAAGCCGGCTCCATGGGCACGTGGCAAACTCCTGGATATCGAGCAACCATCGAACCATCGAAGAAGCTGCTTTTCCGCAGGTGAGTCCGGTCTATAAAACTATCGGGAATAACCAACTGGCCCGGGCTTATCGATTCCGTCAATGAACCACAGGCCGTTGTCGCCAATATGTGGGTACAGCCGATCGACTTCAGGCACTCGATGTTCGCCCTGTAGTCCACGTTGCTCGGACTTATCCTGTGACCTTCCCCGTGCCTGATTCATTCATTAAAAAAACTTCATTCTCTTTGCCCGCGACTTCGTCCATAACGCGTTGCTACTGTTTTCGTTATTTCGTCAAATTCTTTTTTTACTTTTAAAATATGCATTTCAGGATTTTATTTTTTTTTAAACAAAGTCCCCGAGGAGGAAGGCGGAAAAATCAAGTCAACGTGGCCATTCACATTATTTTCGTTATTTTTTTCCTTTAAATTCAAAATTTCACTAAAAATTGATCCAAAAATTCAAAATTTTCGGAATTTTTCACTTTTTTGCAATTTTCAAAAAAATGTAATTATTCTGCAGACAATTCATCTGAGCAAATCCAAAATTTCTACTCAGCGGTGTCTGACCTTGAGAATCAAGAATAAGCGTTTCTTCGGTTGAGCGACATTGGGTATATGGTTTTTGCTTGCGCTCTCAATTTTTTCAACTCGCCTCAAAATTATTGCGACGGGCACGCCTTCGATGGTCCCTTGGGTCACTTTACTGCTCGGTGATCCGACTGACGAGCCGGGAGAGGACTCGGCTTTGGTGTTACCGTGAGAAATATGTTTTGCAAAGTCGTCCAATCCTGACCCTCCGATGATTCCTACCTGGGAATTAGCACAAAGTCATGAAGGATTTGGGAATCGAATTCCAATACTGCATGAAAAACGGAAAATTCAATTTCCTGTCCATTCAAAGCCAATAATTTTGATAATTGAATCTCGTTAATAAATTCAAATTATTCAAATATTGATTAAAATAATTATCACGAAAAACAGTTTTGTCAGCAATGAGAAAAAAAAAATATTTTCGTGGATGATTGAAACGATAATTCTCCAAAAATCTATTCTGCAGGAAACGATTATTTCAAGAAATTTTTATGCTCGAAATAAAAATTCAAGAAACATTATTTTTTGGCTCGTAAAAATAATTTTTTTATTTTCATTTTGGTCGTAGAAAAAACCAGAATTAGATTTTTGTTTCCATAAGCAAAACAACCAGAATTTCGATGTGTGTTTAATTGACGAAAAAATCAATGGAAAAAAAAAATAATGATAATTTCGCGACATAATTAGAATTTCCGAAATCGTTAGCAAGCGTTAATCGTCATGATGATTTTATGAACGTCATAATGAGAGTTGATCTTAATTGGGACATTCAACAAGTTCATAAAAGTTTTGATTGCATGGAAAACACGTGACACCCAGCCCAGGGAAGATAATAGATTCGTCCTTGGAGAGTTTGCGTCTCAACAGCACGAGTTATTTATTCTGACAGCTGAAGTAAACTTCCTCGTACCTTGATTTGATATTTGGGCATCGTGATCGAGTTTTCCTTTCAACCTTTTGCTATTCTGGGAACTATAACAGATGAAAAACACCGAGAAGCGCGGTCGGGCTTTTCGCGAATTTTTTCTATGAAGAAAATGGCCGCGTGACACTATCGCCAGCCGGAGACGATAAACATTCAACACACGTACGTTTCTATTTCTATGAAAGTTCGTTTCATTCGAAAATCTGAAGCGGCAGAGCAGCACCTACTGTTCGCGAAATAGATTAGGAAAGAGACAAAAAATGGTCTTGTCTAGCATGCGTTAGAAATTTCGAAGGAAAGTATGATCGAGAAGCCGATAAGAACTGCGATAAGCTGCGATACATGTGGAAACATAAAAGTAGAGTCGGAACTAGAAGCAACCGGCGATAACGGTGATTACCGATTCGTGGAATTTCCACAACTTTTAATAGATCAGCAGGTAATCATTTTTCAAAGAATCGAGCATTCTGAGTGTGAACTTTCTCCATTTTTTAATTTAAATATTTCTCGGAAATCGAAAACGCAATACGTGTAGTTGTACGATAGAACTTTCAAAAGATAGCGCCACCGACTGGCTCAAAATCGCCATCTCTTGACCTTTTTATTAAAATCTTCACCAGACATCACTCTTTCCAATCTGTGTCGTTGTAACTCCCGGTAGTTGCTCTAACCTCCATTAATGTTTTGTGATTTGTGTTATATGTCAAACTCGTATCGTTCGTTTTGAAAACCCATACAAATAGTGAACTGTTCGTTAATTTGAAGTGTCATACGAAACTGAAAAAGCTTTTACGACGCCGATGTTTTCGTGGGTCTGATGAACAATCGTGAATAAAAATATTCTGAACAAAGGTAAAGTTCCATATTTAGTTGTTGATAAAAATAATTGTAGGTTAGGACGCAAGTCGATTCGCAAGCAGCAGAGTCCAGGAAAATCACGAAAATTCGATCGTTCCGCTTCTAAAATTCTCATTCTCTTTACATATTTCGAAACTACAAAAATCATTAAAAATTCCTATAAAAAAATGAAAATCGATCAGTTTGCGGAATTAATCGAGAAAAAAAGTCGAAATTTGCAAATTTATTTCGCAGAAGCTAAGAAAATTGCTGAGGCTCTTGCAATACGATTTATCCGCAAAATCGAGTTTATAACTCTCACAAACGACGTTGTCTCGTGTTGTTCCCCAGATTAGAAAAAAACTGCACCATGTCGGGAAGCAAGTGCAGGAACTGTGGCTCCACGGCCATAGAAACCGATCCGGCGCGAGGAGATGCAGTCTGTACGGAATGTGGTTTTGTGCTGGAGGATCAACTCATTGTCAGCGAGACTACTTTCGAGGAGGGATCCTCGGGAAACATGATGGTCCTTGGCCAGTTCGTAGCTAACGACAGCACCGGCGGAGCCACAGGTTTTGGAGCAGGTGGGACTAGATTTCTCGCTAAAATTAAAAAAAATCTAAACGATCCTTCCCTCGGATTTTCAAATTCTCGGAATCTCGATAATTCAATAATACCAAAATTTCGTTATCCAAGCAATTGCTGCGTTACAAAAATTCCAAAACTTCTCAATTGGATAAAATTAGAAAAAATATCACAAATTGCTATTTTATTTTCTTCATTTTCAGCGTATCACGTTAATGGCAAGGAATCACGAGAAATCACCATACAAAATGCAAAGAAGGGTATCACTCACTTGTGCATGCAGCTACAGTGAGTTTACACATTTTTATGGACTATGCATCGATTTTGAAAGTTGTCACGATGTTGCATGCCTAAAAAATGTTTCTCTGTAACTCAAAAGGATCAGAATAACGTTGAAATTGGTTCAACCCTAGAACAGTAACCTTATTATTTTTCTACCTGTTCCTGAGGTCATAAATGACTCGAATTTTGAAAATTCATATCTCTGGTAGAATTTAACGAAAAGGGTTCAATTTGGGCTCATTATTTCGTTTTTTTAATGCAGCAACACGTGAGCCTGTGGCAATTTTGTTGGCAGTGAAAAAAAATTAGTCAAAAATGCGGTAAAATGATAAAAAACGGGTGAAAGTTGCCCAGGGTCGTTTTCGACCCCAGATTACCGGTCGAGGGTGAATTCGGAAGTAACGATTAAAAAAAAAAAAAAAAAAANNNNAATTAAAAAAAAAAAAAAAAAAACTGAATTATGAGTGCATCTTAATCCTGCGAACGTGAGTCGGTTTCTTTGAATAATTGCTCTCGTTTTTTTTTAAAGCTTGAACCAGCATTGCATCGATACATCAGTCAACTTTTACAAAATGGCATTGGCTCGCCATTTAACGAGAGGAAGGAAACAAGCCCACAATCACGCAGCTTGCGTCTACATAACTTGTCGAACGGAAGGGACAGCTCGTATCCTTTGCAAATCTCAATATCGCAACAAAACTTGGTCGAGATAAATTTCAATATTTTCGAAGCGATTCGTACCTCAAGATCCAGCATTTTCAATCTTGTCTGCGCGGTTTTGGCTTCTCCAATCGTTGCCAAAGTTTCGACATTGCAAACGAACACAAAGAAGTCACGATTTTTTCTCGTTTCATTGAACCTTCGCATGTCCCATTTTTCTGACTAATATTCGCCCTTGATTCGTCGAATAGATATGCTCATCGACATAAGCGATGTTCTCCAGATATGCGTTCACGAGCTCGGACGAACTTACTTGCGTTTCACACAGGCATTGTGTATCAACATACCATCGATGGGTAAGTTTTTTTTCTGATGTTTATAACTTTACCAAGTCCCACGAAGAAATTCACCAAGTTATTGTCTATTCCGTTTGCAAAATTTATCGGATACTGAAATTTCCATCGTTGGAATACAACGAAAAGTATATTTTTTGTTCATAATTTTGATTTTAATAATTAAACAATTATTTTATTTAATCAATTAATTAATTATTAATAATAATTAATATTAATTATTAATAATAATTAATAATTAATAATAAATAATTTTGATAATTAACGCGATCGTTGCAATTTTTCTAATAAATTCAGTTTTCCAATGGCAAAGAAGACTGTCCCATTATCTTTGGCAAATGCCGTACGAAAAATTTCTCGAAAAAATGATCAATTTTCGTCGCATTCCAACGACGCGAACTTGAAAATCGTTCGGTATAACATTCCGAAAGTTTGCTCGCGTTTCCTTGAGAAAAAATCACCGAAAAACTTCCTAAAATTGGATAAATCAGTTTTTTCTACATATAAAAAGTTGCGCGGGTCGTTTATCTCCCCGATCATGTCCCAAGTTCGGCCGCTTGCCTATGGCTGTCCGGAGAATCGATCAAACAATCGAAAATTTCATCGAGAGTTCTGTGCACTCAGTAAAATTAGATTTTAAGCATGGATTGTTTTTTTTTAGCACATGTGTACAAAAGATTCGAGTTTTAATTTAAAATATTTCCAACTACAAGTAGGTATAACGATAGCTTGAGAATTTTCGTACTTATTCAGATGTCACAGTTCTAAACATGCAGCTAAAAATGAATTTGTTGATGAAAAGTACTTGTGCTACCTTAACACGATATTTGTACTTTGTAAAACATAATTCTACAATTCTATACATTTTTTTACACCGTAACAAATGAGGGATCGGGATTAAAGTGCCTGGGAAAGAAATTCTGACGAATTAATTTCGTCAGAGACTTTTTGGCAACTAGCCAATCAGGTTGACGAGTTGTTCCACCTTTTACGAATAAAAATCGAAATTCTACGTTTAAAGTTTTCTTTTCCCATCGATCATGAGCTCAGGAACGATCCAGTGAAATTTTTCATCAGGAAATCAGAACGAATTCATAGAAATATTGTTACAAAGGTTCTTTATATTATGGGAACGCAAATTTTTTTTCTACAACGTAATCAACCACCTGCCACACGCAGAACTTTGTCATATGTAAAAAAAAAAAATTGGCTCGAAACGTCAGAATTGACGGTCGACGATGACGTTTGGAGTTTTATGAAACGGGGAAGGGCGATCAGATCTTTTTTTCTGCTGTGATGAGAGGCGTTTGGAGAAAAATGATTAATCGTCGACGGAAGGACCGTAGAATATCAACTCGGGAATTTGTCCTCCTTGTACGCCTGTGCCATTTGTACTTTCCGAACTGCATTGAAATTGAAAATTTACACTACCAACAGTGGCTTCGGACATGCCCTCTTGTCCGAAATAACTCAGTTCTCCACCATCCAAAATAGCACTCGCTGTGTAAAAACTTTCGGGCTCTATGCGTATCGGACTTTCGAAATAAACGTGAAAGGTATTGCTCGAGCCATCGGAAAAAAATTTAGTGTGATTTTCCGAGAGCACGCGACCCAGTCTTTTCAGTTCGATTCTGACATTGTAATCCGCTGCACCCGATGAACTCCCGTATAAACCGAAACCAATGACGAATATTCGCTTGTCAACGCTGAATTGGATCGAGTCGCATCGGCCTCTGTAACGCCACTGATTCGATCGATAAGCACACGACAAAAATCTGTGACAAACCTGGCCAAAATAAAAATAAGTACAATGAGTACTTGCTCTTTATGCAACTTGCAGAGTTTCATCAAGATTTTTAAATTCTCTGTAAACCTCACCTGAGTTTTCAATCCTTGACGAGCCTTTATTGGATAACGCAAATGAGGCTTGGTACTAGCGGTAAAGTGAAGAAAAAGGTCGATCGTTTCTTGTTGCGATAGGATTCCTGTCTGCGCGACACTATTCGCGAATTCTTCGACACTCATCGCCGGTATTCGTATTAAATTTAAGGCAGAGCCTGCAAATAACGTTCTCATTGAATAATTCGTGTGAAATTTAGTCAAAGTTTGCATCGTTGAAATGCAAACAAGTCAAACTTGAAAAAACAACTCATTTGGCTTTTCGTTCAATTATTTTTCCTTCTTCCGAAAACCCACCCGCTCGTAAGTCACCAAGAAGCCTGACCATTTTTAGTCAACCAATATTTTTGCATTCCAATGATCCAAACTCTCGTACGATCTTATTTTCGTACGAATTATAAAACCGCCTGATCGTACCTAAAAGCCGTCTTTGATTGACTGGTGTAGGCTCCAATTCTTGTCTGATACATTCAGCAGGAGCCCATCTTAGTGCAGCTTCCCACAAATGAATTTCCTTGCAATTCAGTGTTTCTCGAGACAAAACTGATTCGAGGGTATGAATATCAATGTCTAGAAAACCGTCGGATTTCAGCGCCACTTCAGCCTGTCGACAAATGTTTATTACAAACATTAAAAACATATTTTATATCAATATATTCATTTATTCTTCATCAATTTTCACCGTTACTCATTTTTCTATGACGTTACATATCAGTTTCATTTTTTCTCCATCATTTTCACGCATCCAACAAGTTAGTTCGTTACAAACAAGTTTTTCCCTCTCTTCATAGAACAAAATCTTCACTACATAGAGAACAACGATCGCTAATAATTCATCATTTCTATTTTTTCCAAATTATACCTTCGAATTAGTTTATTCAATTAACACGAAGAATCACACCGTCGTTAGCATTAATTGTACATTTTTGTTGCGCAATTTGTTCGCATGGCATTATATTTTGAGCAAGTGTCAATAACAATGTTTGCAACATTTTCGGTTGTTTATTTAATTCGCAAGCTTAGTCGAGCTCGAGGCTTTTTCCCAATTTTCACTGTTAATGGCTCGACGGAACAATCGGTTGTTTGATATTCTCATTAAAGTTTTTTAACGAATTTACATCGTTGGAATGCAATCTCGTTGCTTGTTTACTTTTCCGGTTGTTAATTTTTCAAATTTTCAATTATTCCTCGTCCATTTTCTCGGTGGATTTTAGGAAGAAAGTCAAAAGAATGCTGGGTCCGTTTGAATAATTCAAATTGCTAATCTCGACGATTCGACAAACAGGTTTTTCTGAAATTTTTCTTATCGAGGAATTTTTTGGTTTTTTCGTAGATTTTCGATTTACAAGAGAATTAAAAAAAAAGTCACCAGCGAAATGAGCGATTTTTCCAAAAGTGAAAACTGTACGATTTGTTCCAGAAGATTTATTCGAATAACTTGAGAAACATCGTATGGATTGATTTTCGTAATTAATGAAATTTATATTACAAGTTAGAGAGAAGCGACGAACGGCGAGGAAGGACCTGCAGAAGGATTTTATTTTTGGCATACAGATTTATTGTTATTCCGCCGTTCTATCTGTCCTTTATTTATTTAACCTATTAGAAGGATCCCCTGCTTTTAACTTACTTGAGCATCAATGACTTCCCAACATCGTTGCATGAGATCAGGCTCTTCGAACAGGCGCGATTGGCTCAGTAGTAAACACGCGTTTTTTGCTGTCAGACTTGTTTCTAAGTAGCTGACACAAGCACGTGCCAAATGTGGGACTATGTACTTCTTGGCTACGTACAGTGTAGCCAGAACTGTGTCTGCTTCCAAATGAACTTCGTCGCAATACATGTACCTGGAAGAATATATTTATGGTCGCGAATTCTTTCCAAGGCAATTAACTTCATGTCTTTTTGAATCTACGACATTAATGACGAATCATTAAAAAGAAAAATCTGTTGGATGCGTTCGATTGAACTTTTTTTGAAAAATCACAAAAATGTTGTCATTGCAGCAATAAATGTTTTAGAAAGTCTCTTCGAAAAGCAAATTTTTGTCATTCCAAATCCGTCCCCAGGAATGTCCGAGATTGAAAACAAATTAAAAACTTACTTCAACAGTGCGAGAAATGCAGCAGGTTCCACGTCAGGCACTTCTATGTCTTTTTTGTTTTCCGCTAAGCCGCCGTAAAACATGGCGTAAAATACTGAACTACCGGTCGCTAGAACGTA
This sequence comes from Hyposoter didymator, assembly GCA_037952995.1. NCBI lineage: Eukaryota > Metazoa > Arthropoda > Insecta > Hymenoptera > Ichneumonidae > Hyposoter > Hyposoter didymator. The sequence goes on from JBAJMU010000007.1 coordinate 12,450,766, forward strand.
CTTGTGAGCCGGTATGGAGCGAGTATGACCTTCAATCAAAATTTTTCCCTTACAGTTTTTGTCTTCCAATTATTTTCTTGGAGTAAAAACATTATTTTTTATTCATCATTCATTTTCGAGCCGATTGCAAAAAATTGAATATCAGAATTTTTGGCACGATATTTATAGTTGAGCCCACAGCAGCCCCAGTGAAAATTTGTACACAATATTTTATCCTAAAATTAAGGAGCGATGGAAAATCGCTGTAAAGACTTTGAAATCCTTACCTGGACTTCCGACGATAAATTGAATGTCAGCCATGAGATGATTATTGAACATGGCAGCATTTCGTTCTCGTACGGTAGACTTAGTCGCTTGCCAGTTGGGATCTTGGGTACAGTCTTCCAAGGTGGGTAAACTCAGTTGCGAAATTGGAGAAGAAAGCGAAGAGAGCGGAGATACGGGAGCACTTTGAGGCTGATTTATAACATCTTCTCTTTGGAGAATCATTTGTGGCAAGAACGGAATGACCGGAGGCGGAGAGCCCGAAACATTATTGCTGGGTGACTCCGCTGAAACATAAATCGTTCCAGTTGCCGAATACATTTCGTCGTTTTGGAGTTTTTGTATAGAATTTGGTTTTTCCAGATTGTTGCAGAGTCTATTACAAATTAGAGCAAATGCCAAAAAGATATTGATCATTGGATTCGTGTTTTTTGTTCTTTTTACGAAAATTTGGAGGTTAGGTTTCGAGAGACTTGTTTTTTCTTGTCAGTTTGGAATTCTGCTTGTAAATAAAATGTCGAATAAAGAAATAAGTCAGTTTTTACCGTCAGTAAACATGATTTAGTGAACAACAGTCAAGTTGCCGAGGAAATTAGCCACGAATTTCCGTATTTTTTAAGCTCTCGCTACATATCGCCGTGCGCGAGCCTTCGGAAACGACACGATAGTCCAAATTTCTTCAAGCACAACACTTTTTTCTCCTGTCCATCCATCAGCACCGATATCAACTTTAGTTGTCAATTAATTACCGTCTCATTAGTATTATTTATTCTTTCACGGTGGGATCGGATACTTTGACACTGGACCACCACGAAGAACACACAATTATATTTATCGTCCAAGTGGTGCCGAAGTAAGCCGAATCTTTTCGTACAAGCTCGTTCTTCTTCGGCTCAAAACAGAGACTTCGTCATTTCGAATAATCAATAATGTTTTTCTGACCAAACAAAATTACGAATCAATCACAAGTCGCTGACTCATTAATTACCCGGAAAATCTTTTTAACACGTTTTTCATTCCTCTTTTTATTTACGCATGTCTAGAAAATTCACAGTTGCTGGAAAGGTTGTTGGCCGTATTATCCATGAGGGTTATTTTGCTCTTTGCTGAACGACGCAGGCGCGTAACATAGTTTGGAATTGCGAATTGTTTTTTTTTTCGTTTTATTGAATTTGGAATATCAATTTTCAAAAACTTGCAAAAATATCCACTTTTTGCGGCCACACTCCACAATGTAGACTGAATTTTAATTCGATCGGTGTGACGCTCCAAGAAAATTTTAATTTCATTATTTTGGAGTGATTTTTTTTTTCAATCGCTTTTTCGCGTTTTTTTATCGATCGAATGGAGCAAACAATTTTTCTACAAAACCTCTTATGGCGTTTGCAATGACTTCCGAAGTCTTTGGTCTTACCATTTTTACGTTCGGAATTTACTTTTACAAGTTTCGGAATCTGCGTTTTGGAAAAAAAAAAAAATTCAAAATGAAAGCAAAATCTCTGAATATCTCGAGATATTATTTTTGTTGAAAAAAAAAGAAAAATCGTTTTCAAAACAACACGCAGCTTTTACTCATTGCAGCCGCAAAATAAATAAAAATAATTCAACTTTCTTTTTTCTTCGTAAAAATAAAAAGAACAAATTTCTAAAAAGCCCGGAAATCCACAAGCTGTCGCGGAAAGTATTTTGGGCGTGTTAACATCGAGTATGCAAATGAATGTTCGCTTCCGGATGCTCGTGTGTTTTGCAGAGTGCCGAGATGCGTTTATTTATCGTAAATAATTGAATATCGTGAGGGAAATGCAACAGTCAATAATCCGAATATCTGATGAAACAGGAACACAGCGAAAGGGTGGAGTTAAAACGCACAAACAGTAATGTTATCTTACCATTGACCCAAGCATTAGTTTGGGTTTCAGCGAGGCTGTTATCTTGAAAACGTTTCACTGGTTTTGTCGACATTTTCGAGTATACATTTGACATCGCCATTATTTTTAAAACTACACGCGAGTTTATAATTCCCGCCACCAATTCACTCGGGTACCGCGTTGTGCTTTGTGATTAACGGCTATCAAACCTGCAGACAACAGCTTCGTTGCATTTTCGGTAATTGTTAGGATTCTCTCTGCTATCACTACGTATATCTGACGCTCGATAAATAGGAATCCAACTTTCGCGCACGCGTCCTCGCGCAGCTCCCTCGAATTCGAAGAAAATCCTACGCCTTTTAACCCACGTTTATCATGACCACCATACTCAGTGCACGTATCCCTTAAATCCAGAATTTTCAAAAACATTTTGAAACTATCGCCTATCGATTTTTTTCAAGAATTTTTCTTATTTTTCAAATTTTATATGATTTTTATATTTATATTAATATTTTTTGAATATTTCAACATATTATTTCATTTTTATTCAATATTTTAATTAATTAAATTTATTTAATTAAATAGTTAATTAAATTAGTTAAATAGTTAATTAATTTAATTAATTAATTAATTCATTTAATCAATTAACGAAATTCAAAATTTTAGCATAATGTAATAATATTTTCGTCAGTCGATGAAAAAGTTGATTGCCAATTTGATTCTCGTAACTCGAGCAATTCGGTGATAAAAAGTCTTTCTGACGAGCTCGATTCAAAACGTTATTCCCGATTTTCTCAAAACTCACAAAATTACGGTTTCTTCATAAGCTTCCTTTTTTATGTCGGACGGGAGATACTTCCCAAGATGGAAGAGCGTCGTAAAAAAAAAACATAAACAAACATCGTATCATATTTGTACATGGACTTTGGCCAGAGGGTTTAGGAAAAGATCGAGGGAGGAGAAAAGATTCTCCAGAATCCGAGTAAACGCGTATAGTCAACTTTTTTCTTTCGTCCATTTTCGTACGAGTCGTAGATTTCGAAATATTTTGTGTACTCCGAGAACCTTTATGAACGAGCCTCAAATTTCAATTTTTCGTGCTCAGCTTGCGGAGAAACGAATGCTGCACGAATAAAAATAAAAAATTTAAAAAATAGAAATTTCGCGTCACTTACAAGTGACACTGCGCTTATTAATTTCCATCGTCCATCAGGTTCGCTACCTTTGCGATTGTAAGAGACAAGATACTTTATTATAAGTTTTTTGTTGCTATAAAAAATCTGTCACCTGCAGGCGACAACTTTAATCAATGGCTCGTGGCGTTGGTTACACAGGATCTTGCTAGACCGCATTTCTATAAAAATTATAAAGATGGAAAAAAATCAGTTCCACGAATTGTTTTCTGATTAGTTGTCGGATTTTGAAAGAATGCACCGTTTTGGATTCGAGACATTTTCTGTTAAAGTTTCGTTCGGAGCAGATTCACGAGGACGAGAGAGTAAACTGCGAATCAGAAATTTTGCTTTCGAAAACTCGAGCTACTGAGACTGGTCCATATCCTTAAGGACCTTGTATGCAAAATTTTCTATCAGTAGAATTCCCTCAAATTTGCACCACAGAAAGAGAATAGTGATATCTAATAGCTCGCGCAATTTTAAGAGGATTCGCTACGTAGAAGTCGAGATATTTATTTATAAAAATCACAATTTTCAGTAATTTCTCATAAGAGCGTGTGTTATATGTTCCAATTTCCAACATTAAATTATTTCGATTTCTAAATGGTGAAGCCTCTTGAAACTTTGCATCCGATTTTTTCCGACCGATTTTTTCAAAAAAATCGGTCGTAAAATTTTTTCGAAATTTTGTTTATTATACAAAAAATACAGATTACCTCGGAAAATCTTGGATTTAGAGTATGTTGTTCTTTAGTCAATTTGTAACAACTTTTCCCAATGAACTTGGACTCGCAAAGCATTTTGTATGTAAGAAAAACTGAAAACAAAAATTTAGACCTGACTGTCGCCATGCAGCGTCCTTAATACTAATTTTTTGTTCAACTTAACTTTAGGAATTTCTCATGTTATTGACGTTTCCTTTTATTATCGTGTTTAAGATCCCTGCCTTTACATCATGAGATTCGCCAATAAACTCGAGTTTGGAGAAAAAACTCATGAAGTTTCAATGACAGCATTGCGATTGGTACAAAGGATGAAGCGTGACAGTATCCACAGTGGCCGAAGGCCATCAGGATTATGTGGAGCAGGTGAGAGGTTTCGTTGATCCATGAATTTTCAATTTTTTCCATTTTCTAAGATTATTTATCTACCTGTGTCTTTTTTTTCACACGTTGCAGCTTTACTGATGGCTGCTCGATTACACGAATTCAGTCGATCCCCAGGTGACATCATCAAAATAGTCAAAGTCCACGAGTCGACGTTACGAAAAAGGTAAAACAAAAACAAAAAATGTCACTGAATGTCGTTGTTGGATTTTGTTGCATCGAAATTGATTAATTGCGACGAATTGGGACTGTGATTCAATCGGCGAATTTTTCCAGGCTCATAGAGTTCGGGGATACTCCTTCGAGCGCATTAACCTTGGAAGAATTCATGACTGTTGACCTCGAAGAGGAACAAGATCCACCGGCCTTCAAAGCTGCTCGAAAAAAAGACAGAGAACGTATGCAAAAGGTGCTGAATTTATATCTTCATTCGTAATCGTTAATTTTCTAGAAAAATGACTTTGACCCTAGAACGTCCAAAAAGACCACAGGCGACATTAAATCCCGCGCCCGTTTTCCCTTCGTTTTCCCGTTTTTTTACCGTTTCATCGCATTTTTGACTAATTTTTTGACTCCGAGCAAAATCCTCCCAGGCTCGAGTGATCCTGCGTAAAAAAACGAAAAGAATGAGCCCAAGTTGAAACTTTTTCGTTGAATTTTACCAGAGATATGAATTTTTGAAAATTGGGGTCATTTGTGACCCCAGGTCACCGGAATAGGTAAAAAAAATGAGGTTACCGTTCTAGGGTTAATTTCCCTTGATAAATGTTCGAAGGTCATCAACACGTCGAAGAAATTTTCAATCATAAAAAACTTCACATTGAAATTAAATTCCACATCATTTTACAGCTGGAAAACATAGACACGGAGTTGAACGATTTGCAATCGGAAATCGACAAGCAACTGGAAGATCAAAAGTTCGTCAAAGTTCATCGCAAATTGGACGGTAATAAAATATAAATCATTTCCTCAATAAAGACAAAGGAAAAAAAAAGTTGAATTGTGTATACAAAACGAATGGCTGAGCAACTGAATTTGCAGAATCAACAAAATCTCGCGAACGAGTGAAATTTTATAATTAAATTGTCATACCGAGCAATATTCAGTTCAGCGAGCCAATTAAGTGAATCGAGCAATCGAATCGATGTCGAAACGAACGGAATTTGTTGGTCAAACGAATTTAGAATTTCTAGTGAAATTTTTATCACTAATGCAAGTTTTTTTGAAAAAAAAAAAAAAAACAATTATTTGCCAATAATCACCGAGAAAAATTCTTTTTCTTGTAGAACGAAGAGTCGAAGATTTGGAAACGTCGAGGTTCATCAAAGAAAGCACCCTGAGTGTCGTGGATCATTGCATCGAAAGTGACCCCGATGATCCAGCTGAGGCGTCAACGATACCGAGTTCTGCCGTTATTTCCAACTCCCTAATGACCGGACTCGGTAAGTTATCAATTTTGTTCGTTGATTATTCACACAGAGCGTGCTCCACATTTTTTACCGAAAAATTCAAATAAAGCTCAATGAATGTTCATGAAAAACGTAATTCTAAGGGCCGGACATTGCGTCGATGGGATTGAGCAGCCAACAAAAGGACAAAGACAATAATCCTGGCGACAAAACTCTGTCGGCTTTTGAAAACGTAAGTTTTCTCAATCTTTTCTTGGATTTCTAAATCCTTACAACTTCGGACCAACGATTGATACCAAGATTTTCAGGCCACTGGGGAAATAGACATCACTGATCTCGACGACGAAGAACTGGACAGTTACATCATGTCCGAAAGGGAAGCCAATTCGAAACATAATTTGTGGAACAAGATTAACGCGAATTATCTCCAGCAACAACAAGGTGCGTATGGAATTTGGAGTGAAAACATATTGACGAGTCAACGAAGCCAAAATAGTACAAAATCCAGATTTTCAGAATCGAAAATGTCGGAAAAAACCAAACGCAAAATCCGATTTTTAAGAATTATTTATACAAACTCGATCGATCGAAAAAATCATTTCAATGACTTCAAAATGCACAAAATGAAAACCAAGTTTTTGTGATTTGATGTAATTCTCGTTTCGCAGAAAAAGAAGAAAAACGCCAAAAAGGAAAAGAGGAAGGTAAGCCGGAGAAGAAAAAACGACGCGTTGCTCCGAAAAGAAATAAAAATCAAGGGGCAGCTAGCACAGCAGGTACGTTATTTGCGTTCGAGTCTAATTTCACGATTTGCAAAACTCAATTTTTTTTATTTATCATTAATAATTGTTCATCTATGAAAATAAATGTTTTATCAGGCGAAGCCATCGAAAAAATGTTGCAAGAAAAACGTATTTCTTCGAAAATCAATTACGAGGTTTTGAGAAGTCTCAACGTTGGAGTATCGAACAACGTTTCTTCTAGCAGCGAAGTGCCGACGCCCGTTGAATCGGATTCCGAACGTGTAAAGACGGAGAAAACGCGGTGAGTGTGACTTTTCGTTGCAACGCGTCATTATCAAAGCTTTTTGCAAAATTTTCTGCAATTATTTGAAACAGCGATAAACTTGTGAAAATAAATATCGCGTTGTCCTCAGAACCAGCAGCCAAAGGTCGTCAACGGTGAAGGAGCCGGGAACAGCGAAGAAAAAAGCGAGATTTACAGAGACGCCTCCAAAGGTAAAGGAACCGGAAAAGCCGCCTGGCTCGCCTAAGCACGAAGCACAAGTTCTGGACGAATCCTATCCCCCCGAGACACCGGATGTCGGTAAGAATTTCATAATTAAAAACTTTTGAAATTCCGTAAAGTTTCACGTACTTCGCACGCTGTATTTTCATCGTTTTTTCATTATTCGTCAGAATAATCAGATTTGCACAGGAACATGGAGAAAATTGAGATCGAAAACTCGCCCTACGTTTACAATTTTTAAAAAGCATTTCAAATTCTGTTTAATTAAATAATTTCCTCACCACAACGTGTTTTTTGTTTTCGAAATTATTCCAGCCACAGAAAACGAAGAGCTTGGTGACGAGGAAATAGAATTAAATCCGCAAGAAATGACAGTGGGCCAAATGCTTGGTCAGTACAACGAGGACGATGGCTACGCTTACGATTACGACGAGGAAGAGTATTGAACAGAATATTGTAACGTTATTTATTTATGTAGATGATTAGTACATGAAAAACGTATAAATTATTGAAAAAAAATGAAAAAGAAAAGATTGGAAAGGGAGGAATTGTCGATAGAATCGTCCAGAGATTTTCTCCAAGTTTCCAAAAACGTGAATCCCAGTTACGGAGAATCTCCCGAGATTTCCAAGTTCCCAGTCCGTGGGAATTTTTAGTTTTTTTTTGTTGTTGTTTTTTTTTTTTAATACGTCAAAGTCTGCACATTTTCGATGCTTTCGAAAACAAATAATTATGGACTGTATCGTAGGTTCGAATATCATAACGTTTATAGCCATTATAACATTTTTACGAGTTTTAGTTATTTCGTCGTACGCTCAATAAAGTACTCGACTATGAATTTCGAAGTCGGGCTTTTATTTCTTCCCTGACAATCGTCCGCAATTCCTCTGCGTCGTTTCCTCCTCGTAAACTCATTCAAGAAAGAAACAAACATGCAAAAATGCCACGAGAACATGACTGACTTGCTCACCTTGATGAACATCATGAAAAAATTGGATTGCTCGATGATTATCCAATGGGGAACCGCCCCTTGAGACGAAAGTTTAAAAAAGAGGATTTAAAGGAAAATTCGAGAAATTTTGGACATTTCAGTTGGAACAATTGATGAATTTTCTCAGCATTATTATTATTAAAAATCAATAGTCGTTGGTAACATCTCGATGGTGGCTAAAAGTTTATCTTTTTCGTACTTTATAGTAACACGATCGAAAACTATATTTTATAATAACCAAGTAATGTATACGTAACCGCTGGTTTTATTAACAATTTACATCAAAAGGTAACATGTTTAAAGTTAAATGTATGTAGTAAGTGTGTATATAAGTTTGTTGTTGTTTTTGCCTTTGTTTTTTTCTCCGTTTTTGCTTGTCCTTCGCAATTTTATTTTCGTACATTATCGTCGTTATCACGATTTTTTTATTATATTTTTTGGTTTTTTTTTCGTTTTGTTAAATAATTATTAGTACTAGTCGTTGACGCGAATGTTCTTGTTAAAAATTATTCGTCGTCTATCTACGTCATATATAGTTAACATATATAACTGGAAGCCCTAGACTACTAGGTGTTTACATGGACGATGTTGATCGGATGTTTTGTGGTTTTTTGCTGCNACCCCCCCCCCCCCCCCCCCCCCCCCCCCCCCCCCCCCCTCTTCTCTTTACTTTCGGCTCTTCTCTTCTTTCTAGACATTCCTTTTTTCAAAACCTGGCCAACTTGCAATGAGCTACCTTAAATTTACAGCCGATACGATCAGGCTCCCACTTGTGATTATTGCTCTTATCAATCCTTCGGGACTCAGCACCGTTGTCATTGCAGCATGGCCAACACCACTCGAACCTGAAATATTCGTGGAAATTCGTTTTTCATTGACGAAATTGGAGGCGACGATTATTCAGTAAAAAAAAATGTATCGATTTTTTTTTGCCATGTCCACTTTGAGCGTATTTATCATCGGAACTGTTGGAGATAGGGGGAAAATGCAAAGGACCAATTTTGTAGAGGATCGAATTTCCTAGAGAAAAGTTCTCGGAGACTTTCTTGCAGCTCCAGCCGTTTAGCCTGGACAGCGGCTCTAAGATGAACTGCGTTCGAGGATTTTTTGGAGGAGCGTTTTTCGAGCCGGTTTCTAGACTCAAATACTGGGAATACGAAAAAAGCGCCGGGGACTTTTCTGTAGAACTTTTTGTAATCTACAAAATTGGTCCCCTGTGCTTTTTTCCTATCTCTGACGGTTCAACCGCTGTTCGCGTTTTATTAAACTACAACGACAATTTTCAACATCTTTGTTGAAAATCTCTTGTCGAAAATATATTCCACTGTAATGAACTTACGGTGACTATGCGCCGAAGCATCGCCGGTTATTGACGCGATTAGGGGTCTATCCTCATTAACATCGATCTCAGTAGTCGCAGTATAAACGTCCGAGATATCAGTGCGACAACGAAGTCGGAATCGACCGTCTTGGAACATTCGACCAAAAACTTTCAATTCCAAGCCTGAGCGAGTGAACTCCATTTTCCCATGAGCAATTCTTCGAGTCCATGTTTTATATTGCATTGTTGTATCATTCAACTGCAAAGAATATTTTTCCAAATTACCAGGAAAAAAAACAAAAAAAAATACCAAAAAGGTAAAAATTTTCAATTTTTGATTTTTCTTTCGCATTCTCAATTTTTCTGCATCAATTAGAAACGTAATATTTGAAAACCGAGTCTCCCGGTATTTTTTCCAAAGATTTCAAACGCAAAAACTATTTTTACTCGTTTTTAGAATTAAAAAAAAAAAATTATTCCAGTTCTCGACATGCAGAGATGAAAAGTTTATTCCGGTTCAAAAAAAATACATTTGCACTAAAACTACGACAATCAAAATACAGAGACGATGCATTGAGACATTCTGTAAATTTGCATGACCCACAAAATGATAAAAATTTCTCTAGCTCTGAAAAAATGCACACGAAGAAAATATAGCAAAAGGATACTCACGATTTGTCCGTTCACACTCCACGTAACGTTAGGCGCAGGATGGGCAGTGCCCGACGTACAATTGGCTCGAAGTGTTTCACCGATCGGTAACCTTTGTCTCTCGATTTCGATGACAGGATCCGTTTCTGGGATATCTAATGATCGTACACGTAATTAGTGTCAAAAAACGTAGCAAAACAATTAAAAATTGCGAAACAATTAACAAGCCTCCCAAATTCTATTAAAATGACACTTTCGAATTATTGTTAATTCTCAAATTGGAATTCCACAGACATTTGCAAAACAAACGAACGTTTTGTGCAAAAATTTGAGTGACTTTTTAATCGCCAAAACCTCTAGCGTCGAAAACAAATATTCGTAATCCAAAAATACAATGAAGGAGTGCAAATCCTAATTACGAATGAAAATTGTCACACATATTTTTATAATAATCAAGAAGTAAGGAGAACAAAATAGATATCGAGTGCTCCCAAGTGCTCAACTATTTATCGTCGTTACGAAACATCGAAAATCGGTCACGTGGGATTTGCCCGGATTTACCTGCAACTTGCATCGCTTGTTTTTGCGTAACTGTGTGGTAAGTTGGAGCATCTTCCGAAACTTCGCATTTGTACATGCCAGCGACCTCCCTGGACACGTTACGGAGTGTCACATCGTTCATGTTAGAATGCAGCGCCTGTTTTCATTAAAGTCATGTGTAAATTAAGTATTCGAGCATGTTGGAATAATTAAAATGCACTCACAGGAATTTCGACATGCGTTTATTATAGCGAAAGAATTCCAACTATTATTTTTGTCTCGCACGCTCATATTCTAAAGATTCCGTTAATGAGAATAATTACTGAAAAGATGATGAACTTGAGGATAAGCAACGCGTACGAATTATCAGTCGAAAATTTTTGAGCCTGCGAAAATCATCGAGACTTCCGAATGTGACAAAGATTTAAAAAAAATTCAGGCCTGCTCCAAAAAGTACAGAAACTTTTTTGACTCTCAACAGTTGAATGACTCGAGAAATTTTATTTTTATTGTTAACAATTTTTTGGCACCGTTCGGAAGACTGCAATACACACTGGGTCAAATTGACCCAGCAGTTCATTCGATGATTTTCAGGGAAAAAAGAGAACCTAAAATGCATCTATAAACTTTGTGACGTCGGTGTGCGAGTCACGATTTTTCGTAACTGCACAAAACTATTCAAAGCTCGAAAGTTCCTTGTCGTTTTTAGCTCCTCTAAGAGCGCGACATGAAAAGCAAGTTGAATTTCTCGTCGAGGTAATTAAAATGGAATAGTTGAATAACGAGTTGAACATCGAGCTGGAGAAAAAGGATCGCGGAGGTTCATATAATGGAAGAGGACAAACAGTGTAACTTGAAGATGAAACGTTTGACAAACTCACATCAATTTCGATACCCTGCACAGGATGGATAAGCTGGGGTGGTGTCTTCTTTGGAACGTAGCGATAAAACTCTTGCTCGCCAAGATACCACTGGACAGTATATAATGGAGCACCCTCAAGAACGTAATGACAAGAAAGTCGGGCGGAATCTCCGGACCGTACCATCGCTGGCACAATCATTTCAAGATTTCTTACGCCAGTTGCACCTGAAATCCGGTCCATTCGTTTTCATTTAAAAAAACATTCGTTTATTTTTTCAAAATCCATCAAATACATTGCACGAAAAGGATTTCCCAAAATCTTTTGAAAATCTTGGCACATTGACGAAAATTCGCTTTTAGGAAATATTTTTTCTCCAGAACTCATTCGTCAAAACTGCACGTTGCAGCAAATGCATTTTTTTTGTGCAATCAGTTTGTTATTTCGATAATTCAGTTTTTTTTTCCTTCGCTCTCGATGTTTTTTTTTTTTGCACGATGTGATTAAAAGCTCTTGATTCATATGCACTCGTCGTATATATCGTGATTATAATCCAAATGCATTTAAATCCTCTAGAAATATTTTGTCTCACAGCTGTTGCTGAAGGTGGTCGTTTTTGCTCGCATTTGGTACATTAGCAATGCGCGTGAAATTACCATATTAAACTACAACTCGAATCGCGGCTCCCATGTTCTCAAATCAAAATTACATTGGGTTCGTTCCAAATGAACATTTTTTGCATCACCTTGTAAGGGAGCAAATAATTTTCCAACTGTGAATCTGAATCTTAATATCTCATTGAAAAAGGATCACGTGCCGAGGCCCACTGAAAACGATATAATTGTTTTTTTTTATCTTTACGATCGATGGAGAGACGCGAGAAGAAAAAAAAATATTTGCATTTATTCGTTCAATCTTAATCCAGAGGATTAACCCTTACTTTCCATGGGGTACAAACTGCCGCAGGGCGCTCAAGGAAAATAGTCATTTTTCCACTTTTTTTGGTTTTAGAATTTTTTTTAGTCAACTCAAATTTAATTTTTTGCTTTATAAAGCGAATAATCTTTAAAAAAAAGCTTTCAATATGTTTCACAACAATTTTCAAGACGAAATATTTAGCAGTTCATTTTTTATAACAATTTTCGTCATCGGGGTACAAATCTACCCCATGCCAGAAAATACGTAATTCCACAGAGGTGTGGCAAGTGAGAGTTGATGTGCAAGTGAAAAATAAAAGTTTGAAAAATTTTCTACGATATCTTGCACAAGAATGCCCAAGTAATTTCCTGGAGTTTCGAAGAATAGTTTCGCCGGTCCCCAATGCGCTTGGAAGCTTGTCTAATTCTATTCGTTTGCACGCATGCGACCAAAACTTGACATTACGTCGGAACACATTTCCTTCGGAAGTTGTAACGTTGTTACTACGCTGTCGGCAAGAATTTTATCGTGAATGTATTCAAGTAACTGCAATCTCTATCCATTGTGGCAGCGAATTCCCCAAGCCCCAATGTAATCTGACAGCATTATCAACTGTGTCGCTTTATCGCAGGCATTCATCCTTTCGCATTTTGGAAAACCGCTTTTTCCGACGCAATCAATGAAATTCTCTCAAAAATATGTGACAAATTTTATTTTCAACGGGCAACACAATTTCCTGCCTTTACGAACTCAATTTTCCAATACGTATCGTTACTTTTTATAAGTTACGAGAGATCGAAAATTCTTACGAACTCTACGAACGAAATTATCAGAAAAAAAAATCGACGAAATAAATTAATTTAGTAATTTTCAATTTCTCGAAAAATCATTGAAAATTGAAGATTTGGAAAATTTTGAATATTTTGGTTAAATTTGTGTGAGTAAACATTTGCAAAGAACAGCATTTGTTGTGAAAGGAGATATAAAAAGAATGCGAGGTAAAAAAGGTTGTTGGCGGCGATAAATCTGCTCGGAGGAGCTATAAAAATAACTCAATTTCCTGGACGGATTCACGTTGCATAGCGTGTAACAATGTCAGAACAAGTGTAAGATATGCAAGCGTTCACCGATCGATCGTACAGCTTTGCCAAAAAATGTCTCCCTCTACAAAGGATCCTTAGCCTCATACGCTCTAAACTCGAAATCACTTGTTGAAACTTGAAGAACCGAAGATAGATCATTTTTCGGTTGACTGGTGAAGCTCTCAATTATTTTCTCGGCTATATTACGGCTCATTAACTGCATCACGATTCGCTTAAACGAGTGGGCGATGTGCTTCCTCTGTAAAATTGCTTGTTAGGAAATAGATGGAGAAGAGAAACTTTTCAAAAGATACTCGCGAGTTGGAAACTTTTAAAAAGTCGTGCGGAAAATTGTTGCATCGATAATGATGCGAAATCGATATTAATTGCTGCATCCGTAATTATTATTTTCCGCGGAAAAATCCCCGAATAGCGCGTGACAAATAATTGGCAAAAATCGTGATCGATCATGGAAATCGATATCGATTACTGTATCGATCGTGTTAACGATTCTCCGAGAAACTGACGATATTTCCGCACGTCCATAAACTGCCAACGAAACGGTTGATCGAAAAATCTTTGAATTTTATGAATAGCGATGAAAAAATACTTGGCCTGGTTCTGAAAACTAATAAACTCGAAATCGAATATTTATCCCAAACCTTAAAACCGAAATGATTTTGGCGCAAAATTTCATTTGGCACTTTTTGCCAATAATAACAAAATTACGACTCCCGCGGTGGATAGTGAGATTGGGATTTTCAAGAACGGAGCGTTTCTCATCCAGCTCCAACTTTTTAATTATAACGTAATCAATTCGAGTGTTTGTTATCGGAAATTATAATCTTCAGTAAAGAGAAGGAATTAACTCTAATCTTGTGAGATTAATTTCACAGGTCCGAAGCTTTAGGGTTCGAGTCATAAATTCTCAGACGAGTTGAGAAAAATTTCTTGATCCAATAATTAATCCCAAGAGTATTGAACAATCCGCAAAAAAAAAAACGAAAAATGATTGAAAAATAACTCGCCGTTTGTTACATTAATTGCAAATGATGGCAGTTCGTACTGTGTCAAATTTCGTGAACGCCTTAATGAAATTACGAGAGGGCGTGTTGCATGAAACTTGTCGAAGTGTAATAATTTTGATTGCATATCGTACAGAGCATTAATTTCTCTAACGAGAACACGTTTGCTGTGTCGATTGGTTTAAAAAAACGCTTTCGAGCCAATTGCGAGAATAGTGAGATTTCGTTAAAACTATAACTGAATTTTCGCAGTAATCTGATTATCATCGGGAACCATTTCAGTCGCATGCATGCATGTTGGTTTAACGTGGGAAATCAAGTTTCGTCATTAGCAGAAAACAAATGAGCGTGGACGCAATTTAGCGAGGAAAATTTGATTATTGGAGGAATGACAAAAGTTTTTAAATTCGTATACAAATCGCTGATAAACAAATCATGTTGAAACTCACCGCCGATGAGGGCCAGTAGATAAATAGTGGCTCTTTGAAATCTCCCGCTTTTACAATCCATGATTCACTCGAAAAAATCTTGTCTTTCTTAAAAATCACTTTCACAATTATATTTAATAAATAATCCTACAAAAAAAATTCACTTTTCACATTGACTTGCACATTTCGAATTTCCAATAAACTTAGTATGTTGTACAGTTTATTATTTATAGCCAGAGTAAAAAATGCACTTAAAAACGAGTAGCGCACACAGTCCACTATATTGTCGACTCACGCGAGATTCAAAAGAGGGAACGCGCCAGATAAAAATATTTTGATTGATTATGAGCAAAGTTTTGTAATCCTATATAAAAAAAGGTCGAGGAAGTATCAAATGGACGGTACGATTAATGGAAAAATATATATTTAGTTAAATGAAATTTTTAACATCGACGTTAACCCGCCGATGTTACTTGAATTTATAATAAAAATAAGCTCTCGCGCTCATTGGGAGACTGGGCGAAGTAACACTTTGGAAGCGGCGAGAGAAACGTTGGCGGGGGGTCTGGGGGGAAAAGGTTGATGTGGAGCCCCAGAGTGATACAACGATCAAAGTGAACACGACAATATCTGAGTTGTAACTGACGGGGATGCTGCACGAAGCGGTTGCGCCATCTTGGCGCCCGCGCAACAGAATTTTCGCGTATACACCCTCTCTCCTTCTCTCTGATTGCTCTGTTCGCTCTGTCAGCTTCTCTCCTCGGGGTTTCCCTTCTCGCTTTCGACTGCTTCTACCCTCATATTCGCATCCCTACGGTTTTGTTATAGTCGTTACATATATGTGTGTCTGTGTATTGACACACATATATGTATAAGTCTGGAAAGGGAGAAAGCGAGAGAGAGGGAGAGAGAGAGAGAGGGATGGAGAGAAAAAAGAAGGAAAATGAGGGAGGAGTGGGAGAGGAGGGTCCAAACCCACCCAACTGCTCGAGCAGCGCTTGCTCGCGAAAATCCCCTTCCTTCCTTCCGTCGTCTTCGCGCTTGCATCAACGTCTCTGAATTGAGAGGCTGAGTAAGCGAGACGTACCGATACGAAAACGGGGACGAATATATACGCGTGTGTCTGTGTCGGTATAAGGAAAAGAGAAAGAAAAAGCATTGAGGGAGAGGAAGAGGTCGAAATAGAGGACGAAACAGGCTAGAGCGAGAATGAAAAAGCTACCGTAGCCTCTTTTGGTACATACCACCCCCTTGAGAAGATCGACTCGGCGTTGAGGTAGTCGAGAGAGGGTAGGTTCGGAGTTCACCGCCCTTATTTTAGTTTCTCTCTCCTTTTCTCTCTTATACTCGCCTCCCTCTCCCCTCTCTTTCCTCTTTTCACCCACATCCTGCCTCTACCGATTGCATAATATCCTCAAACGCTAAAGACTTTCTGTAGGAAATTGAATTGAATTTCCCCGGACTCTCGCCCTCCACTTCTCTCTCGCTCTGTCCCGCTTTCTCGCTCTCCCTTCATCCTCGTTGCAAGGGGACACGTATGCGTAACCGGACTCGCCAACGATCACAGCTGCATTCCCGTTAAGCGGCAATTTATATGTTAACTCAAACGGGATGGAGTCCTCTCGCACGCTGCAGCTAAATTGATCGAAAGTCATGCATATAATTGATAAGCTTTCACCCATCCATTGATAACAACGTTTGTAATCATTGACCCAACCTCGCCATATATTAATTGTGTATGGTCAACCAATGTCGTTATCTTACTTGCGATGCTATTCAATTTGTTCTGTTGCAACTTGGCGTCCAGTCGAGGCTGTTTGCTCCTTTTTCTTTTCATTGAGGAGCGCAATGAAAGGGAACGTGGCCAGGTATCGAATAAAATTTGCATTCTGCAAGTTCGTCGAGTTGCCTCATTTTCCATGCACTCGTATTTGTTCCAACGAAGCAATCAAATATTTAAAAAAACGCTCGACAAAACATTGAAAGAAAAAATAGCAACAATGGAATAAAAAATGAATAAAAAATACGAAAACAATGTCACGCTTCGCGTTGTCGGGTTCGTTCACAAACAGATTCGTGGCTTACATAAAAATGGAAATGTATAACGAGTTTACCTGTTCGTAACCGCAAGTACGAGCGAAAAGCACGTTCTGTAAAAATGATTGAAAAAAACTTTGTTAAACTTCGATTCAGTTACGCAAATGTTACAAACAAATATACGAGTCCTTCGTAGTGTGTGATCCTGTGAAAAGCTCTCGAGCTTTTTTTAATTCATGCATTGCCATGAAAAAAAAAAAAAAAAACAAATTCGCTCATGCAGATCGCACCTGACAACGCAGTGTCGAAGAGCTCAATTATTCCTGATTGGAGTCTTGTCTAATAAAACCGCGGCAATCGAGCGAGTGATCGAAAGCGTATAACGAAGCAGCGCGATCCCTTTGAAAATCTACCGCGAACGAATTCTCGCCCTGCTCCTTTTCATCGGTACATTCGAGCCGAAAAATACATAAATCTTGGCTCATTTCTGGCAAACTCGTGCACGCAACTTGCTCGAGTAACTCGCGCGTAATATCTCCACTCATAAAAGCTCGCTGCAGAAAACATAGTTTCGATGAGAAGAAGCTGGGAGTTGACGCAAATGAAAGTTGAAAACAGCAGTACGCTTCGTGCGCTTTCCATCTCCTTCACCCACACACAGTCTTTTACAAACTTTTTTTTCCCAACTCCAAACGCTGAGTTCTTGGAGGAATTTGAAAAGTTACCAATATACTTTTGTGCAGTGCGTATACGTTGTACTACGCGCGCGGTTACATAAAAGTGAGTCAAAACCTTCGTTTCCTCGTGAAATAGCATCGTAATAAGATTGAGAAATAGTTTTTTTTTTATCTCCATAAAACAACTCGCTGGGAGCTCAAACGAAATATGCGAAACGTTCATCCCTTCGCAATCGTACACGTTTAAGCACGTGTTGTATGGCGACGGTCAGAACTAAATTTTTGTTTTCAGTTTTTCGTACATGCAAAATGCATTGCGAGTCCAAGTTCATTAGGAAAAGTTGTTACAAATTTACTAAATAACAACATACTCTAAATCCAAGATTTCCCGAGGGAATCTGCATTTTTTATAGAATAAACAAATTTTCGAAAAAATTTTACAACCGATTTTTTTGAAAAATTAAATAAAGCTTCTTCGATGTTACATAAAAGTGGATGCAAAGTTTCAAGAGGCTTCGCCATTTAGAAATCGAAATAATTTAACGTTGAAAATTGCAACTTTTAACACACGCTCTCATGAGAAACTATTAAAAATTTTGATTTTTATAAATAAATATCTCGACTTTTACATGGTGAAACGTCTTAAAATTGCGCGAGCTATTAGTTATCACTGTTCTTTTTGTGTGGTGCAAATTTGAAGGAATTCTATCGATTGAAAATTTTGCATTTAACGTCCTTAAAGCCTCGAGTCCTAGAGTTTTTCACATTTTTTTCAGAAAGGATTAGAAACAACGTACAAAGTTTAAGAAATAAAGAAACGTAATTGCGTCTTTGTTTATGGACTCTGAGGACGGTCTTCGGCCTGCTGCTCAAGGTTGTGGGCAAAAGTTTCTCGTACATGTGAAAATCAGCGAGAAAGTTAATATAGTGAACAAATACACGTGTTTAATTACGCTGTGGCCTACGTGCCTGTAAGGCTGCGTGCTCGGCGTGTGGCTCAGGCGATAAGCAGCAGCTCCGGGCGAGGTTAACACTTTGTTGGGTGACCGCGTTCAGCCACACACGTGCTCGTCTATCAATCGCGACGGGGAAGGAGAAAGCGTTTTTCCGGATTTTTCATCGTGTATAATCAACTTGATTCGGAGTAAAAACGTAGTTGCCTGGATCGGCCGAGTTTTTCACGCTTTCCCCTGCGACCTTCTTGCGAATGTGCCTCCGGAAAGAGTGGCTGTAGCAGGCAACACACTCCGGGGGGTCTCGCAGGAACAGTAGAGGGAGTCAAAGTGATGAAATGGGCTCGTAAAAGCCTTAGGGACATGAGCAGGACGAATGAAAACACAAACATTACACGGAGCAACTAAATTGGCGGATTCAGGCAAATCTGGCAAAGAAAATAAAATTTCTTCAATCATTTGAGTTAAAAAATAAAAGATTCGAAAAAGTTTCTTTTTCAGCCTTTCGATTTTTTAATTTTTGAAATTTTTAAGACGTTTAATCTTTGTTAACTTTAGTTTTTTTTTGTTTCGCCACTCGGATGATGGAGAATGTTGAAAAATCTTGGAATGCATCCGACGAGATGAATTCGACAAGTGTGTGGTGTGTGTTATTCCGCCTGTTCGCATATTCACCTTACGCGCTTTATATATATATTATTATTTTCTCTGTTTTTCTGTTTCTTGGCGCACTCCTTGCTTTCCCAATCTCGTATTCACCGAAATGGCTTTTGCTTTATTTATCTGCTTATCGTCATCGCGCTTTCCTGGCGCCGGAGATCGCGTATTTTCAACCTCTTCCGCTTTTCATACCTAGCGCACACACACTGTACACACACACACCGAGTATATCCTATCAAGAGTTCTACTCCTCCACGCCGTCATTTTTCCAAACTCATACACACTTTTCTGACTATTGTGGTGGAAAAATTTCAATTCCCGTTGTCACAGTCCACTGCGGCCGTCGTGAAAAATCTTGTACTTTCGTGGCATACATCATAAGATATGTTGCACTATTCTTGTGTGTACGTGCAACTTTCGTGATCGTACAGCATCCAAAACTCACTGCAGTAATAGCACCTTCGATATCCACCCCAGCTTCCCTCTCCGCGAGTAGCATTTGACGCTGACAAATGCGTAGTAGGTTTTGTATGAGATTGCACTGTACCGATACTCTGTGAGACTTTTTTTTCATTTTTTTTTATTTTTTTCCAACGGCATATAAATCTTGAGACGAAATGGATGCAGGAGCTCGTGAGCCCTTAATCATATTTTTGGAGATATTAGGACAAGGACCAAGTCAGCAATTACCGAACACTCACGAAGCATTCGTTTTGCTAAATCTTTTTGACAAGTTGCGATGCTTTTATGTGTTTTTTTTTTTATAAAACGTCTCGTTTCGAGAATTTGTAAATCTGACTTCGTAGAATCGCAATTTTTCAAAGTTTCAAGTGAAACGTTTTATTCCAATTTCCGCAGTGGCTGCTGCACTCTTATTGATTAGAAAACTCTGCGATTCTATTTTTTCACTTTTATCTTTATTTTTCATTTCTCGAATGACGCAAACTCTCAAGAAATCAATCGATGACAAAATTGAAAATATTCGTTATGGCGATGTTTTGCAATCTGCCAAAAAAAATGTATAAACGATCGTCCTGTTTTCGTGCGAAAAAACAAATTCTTTTGTTTCTTACCTGTTTGATCGGCTCATGGGATTCAAAGAAGACTGCGTACTTGACAAAAATGAAAAAAAAAACTCGCGAGTATGAGAGAAATTCCAGACACAATATGAGTAAGTGAGGGATCAAGAAAGAAATAAGATAATGCGGCGAAGGAGATGTTATTTACGAAAGATACGGGTAGAGAGGAGAACAAAGCAAAAGACAGTAAAGTTCGGAAACGATCAGCAGCGCATTCAAAACAGTACGAGAGGAGCAAGAATGTCCCATCCTCTATTCAAGAGTTTCAAGGATGATATAAGACCACAAAGTAAAAGAGAAAAGGGAAGACGCGGGACAGGGCAGCAGCAGCAGCAGCATGCACATAGCGAGGGTTGGACATTCCCAAAGTAGACAGCCTCCCTATCTGATATCTTCCGGGTTAAGCAAGAGAGAAAGCACATGCAATCTGAGAGGAAAGAATAATGGTTAGAAAAATATTATGCCGGTTTTCATATATACCGAGTGCGAGTGTCCAACTATCCTCATATTTTTTGGAGGGCTGGCAATGGTGGTGGCAGTGGAAACGGAGCTGGATGAAATAAAGTTTTCTTCAGCGAAAAACGAAGTGTAATTTAAAAAGTTTCTGCACCATGACATGCTGCGATAACAAATTATCCTTGCTCCATTATCCCCAAATGCGATTATGATAAGAAAGAACTTGCTTGAGGTAAACTTTAATGCAGTGCACGCGCGCTTTCAGTTTAGCGTTAATACAGAGAGGAGCTTGGGATCACTCGAGTCCGAGAGAAGAGGCAGAGAGAGAGAGAGAGAGAGAGAGAAAATTTGGGCCTAAATTTTATGGTCGAATAATGTTTAAGCACGAAAGACAACAGGAAACACGATGTACAGTAGTCAGATACTTGACAGTGCACTTGAGGAGTTAACGATATTTGCCAAAGGCACGAAAATATGCAAGGAAAATATGTTGAAGCGAGAATATGATATGGACTGCTGTTGAAATTTCAAGCCACAGCAGCCGGTGCAAATCACTTCTTTTTATTTCTTTCCTTTTCATATATATCCCAGGAGCATTTCATAACATGCTGGGGCACACACTATACACGGGAGAATGATACACCGCGAGGTCCTTTCAGAGTTAGTCGTTAGCTTCGTCTTTCTCTCCATCGGCGGAGCAGCTCTCTTTTATTCAGTTCAATGTGTACAACTAAGCCCGAGACCAAAACCTCTCTGGGTTCCAAGCCTTCGAGATTCAAAACCCACCAAGAGCAACTTTTGAAAAGGATCCTTGGCTTGCCTACCTCTAATTAACATCGCCGGTTATTCAAACTCGTGGATCATAACCATTTCTCATGTTTCTCCAATTACTGAAATCTCGTTACTTGCTAGTTTTTTTTCTCTTCGTATCTATTTTTTTATACGAAGTAACGACATACAATGTGCCATTATATTTTCAACCCTTTTTTTCTGCCCCCAGTTATTTTACAAGATTATTCGTTCTCGCTCAATTCGTATTCCTTATCGCCTTCCGTGCAGCCTATTGATTAAAACATTTCGTATCACTCGGCCCAACGAGAGCTCGACACACGCGTGAGAAGCAGAGGTGTGAACCACTTTTCTCGCCTGCTCAGCTGGCATTGATTGCTCAATGGACGTGACGTTACAGTTCCTACAGGAAGAAAAAGTAATCCGACCTGTTTCTCGTTCTGAAACTAAAATCTCAATAGTTAAAACTCTTCCAAGGCCCTACAATGGGACGTGACTCAAGCCATTTATTGGGAGTGAATAAAGTTCTTCGGAATAAACGTTTTTCCAGACTTTGTCAATTTTTTCATCGTCGTGAAGCAGAAATTTCTATTCATTTCATTTTTTTTTAACTTTCTGGCGGAAAATTTGACTCAGTTTGTTCGAAATGATAGTTTGGGTCTGTCTGACCCCATAGTAGTGAATTTTAGAGGGTTGTCGTTGTTGTCACTCATGGCTTACGACATTTAAACTTGATTTCTGGTTTTCAGAGTGAAAGAAAAATAATAACGTAGAAATTTGAATTTCCCCACAATTTTCTATTCCAACAGTGACGAAGAGTTTTTTTTTTTCGTTGGATTATGTATCGCGATGTACCTGAAGAGCATATGATTGTGGAAAGGTATTTGCAGGTTTGATACGTGCCTCGAATTGGAATGAAGATTTTTGAGGAGGTGTCTTTGAATTATGGATACGTATTTGGGCAATACGAGTACTAAACGTGTTTCTATAAGAGTCGCTGTTTCATTGGTGTATACTTGAGGAAAAGCACACACTGGGTGCAGCAAAGTGCACGTACATCGGAGCAGCGCTAGGCGCTTGGAAAATTGTGCCATCGTTACGGTCGACTCGGTGGAAACGTGACAATTTGGATTTGGCGAGCTGTGTTGGACGACGTGTACATTTACAACGAGTAAGAAGAGAAGAACTCCAGGCGATAACTGGGAACTTGCCATAATTCTTCTTACAGCCACGTTCTTGTGCTTAGACAACGTCAAATCGTCCAATATTTTTATTTCACACTTCTCTCCCGCTCATGTTTTGTACGCGTTCAATGTTTTTATTCAGAAACACATGCTGGATAGATCGAGCCACGGACTGTAAAACATTGGCCAAACTTCAAAATTGATATCGCAGTCGTATGAACTTTCATGGCTTTTGCGTTCGTTGACTTGAGAAGAAATGATTATACGCGCGATCACGTGAAAATAATCATCCTCGTAAATTGGCTGTCAACTGTCACTGTCAATGAAAAACATTATTTTTATTGTAATTTCTCGTTTTTCCCATTTTTCTGTTTGCCTTCGTTTTTATTGATATTTTCAACGACGCAGATGAACAAAATCCTGCAGAGAATGTTTTAACAAATAAAAAATAACACAATTGTGAAACGGTTACTGTTCGCTCATCACAATCGATGCCCCAGATGTAATAAATAATGAAAGTTCGTTTTAATTTGTTGGTTAACAAAATGGTATCGAGGTTACTCGGCAAGACTTAGCAATAGAGCTGTTCCACGCTTGACCCAATGATCGGCAGGCTCAGCGCCAGATTTGAGGTCAACTGCTACAACGAATGATGGACGACCGTCGCTACCAGCTCTCCGTGGATAATAATAGCACGGACAATTGTACATTCCTGAAATTTCAATCCCAAAACCCCCGAAATTTAATTTCAACGAATTTACCATTGTGTGCGTTTTTTATTCAACGAGCAAAGTACCTTTAGTTTTCTTTTTCAATATTTCCATCGGTCGAAAATGAATAACAGGCATGTTAGTGATGAGTTGCAAGGGCAACGGTTCCATGAAGCAACCGGATTGCTTGTCCCATCCGGCTCCTTCGAGGAAAATCGATCTCACGTAGACCCCGTCCTACCAGACGATAAACAACTACATTCGAAGTTTCGAGTGTTCACAAAAAACCCTCATCTATTTATAGAAACAGGCTCGCCGAGACCCTAACCCTCGGTTACTCCCATTGGGTCACGTTGACCCAGGACGAAACGCGTCTTGTCTGAAACTGATATGCCTGTTTTTTTTTCTTTTTTTTTTACAAACTTTGAGAGAATTGGGGTGAAGCGTTTCCCTACGTTGAGCCCTGTGCCATTCAACTAGTCAGAAATAGTTCTGTTCTTCAGTAAAAATCGATGGGAGAATGCCAATTTTCCGAGAGTTATGAGCATGCAAAGGTTCCTGGGTCGTAAAGACCCGAGGCAATAACGATCGTGGCAGTAACCGAGGGCTTTCGAGATTCCGGAGATATGAGGAAAAAATCGTTGGAAAGGATGCACATAATTTGGTTATTTTGGCGATAAAAAAGAGACTGAAGCGTCTTTTCGTACTTTGTCACATACGTAGAATATGTAAGATGTTATTTCAGGAGTTTTGGAGTAGCTTAAAGACTTAGCAGGAACTAGAAGTTAAAATAGAATTTCGAAAAGAGAGTAAAGCAAAGTAGGTTACCGTAGGTGGTTCAACAATGGCGCTGGCTTCAATCGCGATGACATTAAATTCCCATGACAGTAAATCAATCGGAAGATTCCAGAGCCTCGCGAAAGTCTGTAGTACAGCAGTGAGAAATCCAGTTGGAAAAATGTACGCAGAGAGCCAGAACAAAATGGGTGGGTGTGTCGTTTGAGCCCAGTTCGCAAAATGTTCAACTCGACTGATGAAATCTCTGGTCCAAGAACCCAGAGGTTTTAGTGATGGATATGCAGTCAGCCAGGCACTGGGGACTCGGCCCTCGTGCATACAAGTGAATATGTCTTCTAATTCCTCGCTCATGAGAACCAAGCCCTTTATAGCTCCATCCAAATCCATCAGACTGCTTTTTGCTTTCATCAACAATGTATTGTAGCAGCTGATCTCTTGCAGGAGGACAACGTCCAAAGGGCTTTTATTCGGACCCATTAACTTTTCAGTATTCTCGTAATCTATAGTTTCCGGAATTTTTGACGTCATGTCGATAACCAGCTGCGTTATCTGTAATGAGTTGGAAGCACTGTTCATCGCTTCGGCTTAAAAAAAAAAAAAAAAAAAAACTCTCATCACGAAATCACTGAGAGAATACCGTCGACGACACATCCTCATGAAAAAATATCCCCAGACAGAATATTCCCGAGCTCATTATTGCATAAAATATATCAAGTCCGGCATTTGTTCTCACTTTTCACGTGCGTAACGCAAACCGAGGAAATGAGATATTAAAAAAAGCACAGACTACATGAGAAATGAGACACCTCAAAATCGCAGGGAAAAGTGGAGCACTGCAGACTGCGAGAGCAAAATGCAACACCTCAAAAAACTCAAATACTTTGTACGAGCAAAATAAGAGACTTGGAAATGTGCAGATTTCCGAAGCATGATGTAAAGAGCATGCAAAAGGCTACAGGACCCTGAAGGCAAATTGGGACACCTGAAGAAACTGAAGCGAGCTGCAGAGACAAAGTAAGAGACTCGAAAAATTACAGCATATAAAAATTACCGTTGCTCTTTTTTAGAATCATCTTTTTTCTTTTTTTTTTTTGAAATTTTTTACCTTTTCTGCTTTACCCAAATCTTCGTCGCCGGAATACTCTCCAATTTGCAAGCTCATGAGGGTCTGAAACATGTCTTTAGTGTCGGTAATAAGTGAAGCTATGTAAGCGTTAGCGTGTTGGCCAAACACTTCCGGTTTATCAGTGGCCGGTAGCATCGTTATGAAATCTCTGTAAGATTCTAATGAGCCATCACGAGGCACGTAGTAAGTGGCTAATGGTGACAGCCTGTAATACGGTGAACTTAGAACTTCTTCGTTGAAGTACTGTTGAATGTAAGCCAAGAGGAGTCGACGATCCCAATTGTCAGTAACATGCCCTCCGTAACACACTTCCGCGATCATGTATTTCAGGGATTCCCAAGGGGTCTCCGCGTACTCGTCCAGGTACGTTTGTAACAAATTCTCCGACACCTGTCGTACGAGGGCTTTTGAGTTCACATGCCATCGACCATTCGATAATTACTGTCCATACATCGTTCATTAAGCGACGTCAAAACATCGTGGAAATTTTTTTCTCGAGTCTTTGAAAAATAAGTTCGATTCGCAATTTTTCTTACTCTCTATGTGACGGTGAAATATCAAAAATTGCTGTCTAGAAAAAATGCGAATTTTACGGCATTTTTAAATTTTCAAAATAAGGACGTCGACGCTCTAACTTCTAAAAATTTCAAGATTAATTGCTAATTTTTTTTTTATAAATTACGTATCACAATAGGAAGGTTGGTATTGAATTTGGGAAATATCGGTTGAACGGTTTAAATTTTATGATTTTTTGAATTTTACGAAATTCTGAGTTTTTTGAAAAATCGTCCAACCGCTGTAATTTCTAAAAAAATTTCAAGATGTTGTGTACAAGTCTGCACTTGCTTTTCACTTTCTATAGTTTTGCAATTGTACAGTTTTCCGCGATCGTCAATGTTGAAAACTGAAAGGATACAGTCAAAACTTGTTTACCTCGAAATCCGAGTCGTTGAAACTGTAAATAACGTTCCAGCCAAGCTGTTGAAATTTCTTCCGTTCCAAGAGGATCGAGTGAAAGAATACAAGGCTGAAGAACAGTTTTTTGTACTTGGCTTTAGCCTGACAAACGTCGAACGCGCTTTCTGTCATTAGACCGTAAAGACGTTTCATGTTGGCCTTTAATCCTTTGGGAGGTTCGGTGGTCATTTTTATTCCCGCTTGAAGTATTGATATTGGAAACTGAGGTGTTGGACTTGAGCTCAGCCAAAGCCTGTGGGATCATTGGACAAACGTTGAATCCCCATGAACACCAAGAGTTTCGAATTATTCAGTTTGAAATATTTCGAACAATTTTCGAGCAAATACTCGACGCCATTGGTTCGTGGAGTAGCGTTTCAAACATATAAATTGAGAATCTGAATGTTTATTATTTATTTATCAACGTTAAACTCGCGCGAACAAGAATTACGATAACGAAAGTTTGTTACTTATAAGTGGAGCGTAATTCTACCTGAATTTTGGATGAAGTACTTTACTCGCTCCGAGAATATCAACGATTTTGTCAAGCTTTGGCATCCAGCTCAAGGATAGATGGCAATTTGCCAGAAACACCCAAGATCCTTCCTTTGCCCCGATTTGTATCATTCTATTATAAAACATTACGACATGGTGGTTACGCACTTCGTACAAGGAATTGCTTTCGAGCAAGTTAAGAACAACTTGATTAATTTTGACTGGAAGAAAAAAGGGGCGGCGATGTTATTTGTAACGTAGATGAAATGAGATTTAGAAGGTCGTGGAGGAAGAAAAAGAAAAGCGTGTTTTATTGTGAGATGTTTGGGAAGGGGAAAGCGCATGGTTTCTTGATAGCGAATATAAAAAAGAATAATGCGTTAACCTGGTTGCAATTGGGGCTTGGCCTTGCCCAAGCGACAGAGACATAAAGCGTCCGCGCATGTTCTGATTCTCGACGAGCTGCATCAATGCATTGGTCGGATCCACACCGGGCGATAAGACGAATATCAAAGGAGACTGTGCCACAGAAATTTCCAAAACTTCCTTGATATCTAGAACCGGTGGTTCGACAAATTTTCGTCCAAGATTGTGGATGATGAAGGATGTTATGCAGAATGACAATCGATCCAATCGGCAACTTCGTACGAAGAGCATCCTTTGAAATTCATTACTATTTTCTTCCCATTCGCCGACCAGAGTTTTAGTTTCTGGTTCAGCACTCAAGTACCTGCAACGATTATTGGCATTTAATCCCAGGATAGTAGCACGGGTCTCCGTGACCCAGTTGCCTCATGCGCTCGTATAACTTCCGAAGGCATCCGCATTATTCAGGACGTCGATTTACTTTTGTGTATCGGTCCAACAGGTTCTGACCAAGCCAAACCTCAATACCAACAAATGGAATGAATATCAGCAGCGAATTGAATTGATTACTGAAACGTTGTTAATTTGTTGGAAAGTGTGGAAAGGAACGAGTTGGAATTGAGTCGACAATGAGCATTTTGGCACGAGTCGCAAAGACCCTATGCAAGTAAGTTCTCCTTAACACATTGATTGACGCTGATCAACCGTTGGGAAACTAACCAAGCGTGCCAATCGCGCGGAAACTGTTCAAAGGAGGAAATGATTCCATGGAAACCCGCAAGTTTATCGAACGCTATGATATTGTCCCACGCTTCGTCCGGTAACCAGCTACTAACTGGATTATCCGGTTGGTTTTCCCGATCCAAAACGATTCCCCCTTTCAGTAAGAAATCGTATTCACTCGCGATTATTTTGTTTTGGTCTTCGAGAATTTTCATGCACATATGAAAGGAGAACAAAAGTTTGTGATGCTCGAAAAGTCCTCGGCAAGTGTTCCTGTAAAAGTGGAAAGTCATTGGGAAGTTGAAACATTTTCGATGAGATGACTAGCAAGAAATGGGTGAAAATTGAAATCATAAATCCATTTGCCATTGAACTCACTTGTAAACGGCGTAAGTATGGTATTCGTTAAGAGCATCAATTCGTTCATCAAGATTCGCAATCTTTGGGCTTTTTTCAATGGAATTGTTGAAGATATTGATGTAGGAGTCGAGGGAGAACTGATACATGGGATCGATAAAGCTCATGTCATTGAGAACGAAGAACAAGATTGCTGCACGCTTGGAACACGGTCGATAGGCTTCTCGAGCTCGATCGATTTCAATCTCCATATTTTCTGTTATATCCAAAGACTCTTGTACCGAAATACACGTGGTTTTTGATGTTTGTAAGGTTTTCAGTAAATCCAGATCATCGAGAAGAGAGCCGGATGTAGCGCCCAACAAGCTGAGTAATTAGAGGAGAAAAAATGGGCCATGTGAACAACATCTTTTGTTAAATTATTTCATAACTGATCGTGTCTTTTCGAACTTCTGAGAAAGTCTTAACTGTGCCACATTAATGAGAGCAAACTCTCTCAGTCATTACGATTTGTCTCGAAGGACGCACAGTCCTTCTCGGACGCTCCGTATTAAAATAATCGCCATAATCAGGCTACGCGAAATACTAATGAAATAAATGATGCTCACAAAAGGATTTTGTCCTCGAGTTCTTTGAGAGTTCTCTTGCCATTAGCAATGGTAAGGACCAGAGTATCCTTCTGTTCTTCAAGCTGCGGTTTCTCTTTTCTTACGACTATAGCCAAGAGCTGTGCCTCGAGGCCTGAGAAAAACGGAGCATCATGATTAACCACACCGAGTACGAAATAGGAAAATTATTCTTTTGATTGCCCAAAAATTACGAAACGTCCAAGTAAACTTTCCTTCAGAACTCAGTTCTGCAGGATGGATCAGTCGCTGAACCTCACGTCGAATTTTCGAAATGAAAATTCTTCGATGTCGTTGGAGTAATTAGAAAAAGGCTCTGTACGCAGGAAATCGTGTCGAAAATATTGAGTTTCAAAAATTGCAGATTTTTCGCTCGCACTCACAATGGCAAGATAGCGACTGATCCTTCACCTTTTAATACTTGGAAGTTTAATTTTATGGACTTGGAGCGATACTTGCCTTGTTCTTTGATGGCAAAATTACACAACGTAGTATTACTCGCTATTTCAGGAGCGTAGTGAGGATTGGGAAGTTTCGTTGTGATGAATAATCGAAAGTTGTGATTGTACTTGACCATTTTGTCGTCGAACTTGATCATGACGATGTCGCCTAGAAAAATCGTAGATTTAGAGCGTCTTTGTTGGATTTTTGCATGAGTGGAGTCCAGAATTGAGTTTTTCGTTAGTTTTACCTAAAGTAACGAAAGCTCGTTGTAAAATTGGGTTCAGTACTGAGTCCAGAGTCTCGTCAACGTCCTTAATCAAAACTGGTTTACCGAATTGAACAGCCTGATTGAGTATTTGCGTGAAATCGGATTGCCCGAAATCAAGCACTTTTAAACCCTAAAAGGCAACTTGATGAGACGAATATTGACGAAAAGAACATTGGCATGGACTTAGAAAACTCGGTACGAACGTTCGGAGACTCCATGTTCTTAATCCACTTAATGGCTTGACATTGAGGATCAATGACGAGTGGCCACCGACTGCTTCTCGTTATAATTATTCCATTCTCGGTACTGAAGCCATCGGACGGTAAACCTTGAAGGTTCCATTCTCTAATCAGCGCTGGATCACCGAGAAATTCTTTGATGTCGAATTTCGCAGAGAACGGAATGCCCAGATCGTTGACCTTTGAAAATTACGATTTCATTGTCGACGAAGTCAGTAAATCCATTTTCTTTGGCTTGTTCTTTGAATTAACTTTACCGACTCATCAACTCCGAGTTACTACCATTTTTTTAAAACTAGCCATTTCCACCGTGGGTCTCCCAGACCCAGTAGAACTTGTTCTCATGATTCTTGGAGCAAACAGTAATTCCAAACACATTTTCCTTCCAACAGTGAAAAACAAAAATAAAGGAATGAAGACAATTCCGTGCAATGGAAGTTTCGAATAAGTTACTTTTCATTTTTGGCGGAAATGACGATATTCGTCCAGGTCAAAATCACACAATGGTACTAACCCAGGGTTAAGGTCCATTGTGGGAAAGAAAAATTGCACTGACCTCTCGAAACCAACTCCGAACTAATTCGTCTCGATAATTGGAAACAAAGGGACCGAGGTAACTAACAAAAGCTGTGGATATTAAACAATCGCCAGGAAGATAATCGAAGTCGATGCCCAATGTCTGCACAGTCTTCTGCCAGCGTATCCTTTCACCGGATAAACCGTCAACCAATAAAGCTGCTCTTTCCAATTTCAATTTCAAAAGTTCAGCCTGTCAAACGAGCATTAAATCAAAGCACCAAATTAGGCAAACGACCTTACGCTTGTACATTTCCACTACAAATTATTTTCGTCCTATCCAGCAAAACTACCAGTCTAATTAAGTCTTCCTTTTCCTTCATCTTCGCATCGTACATTTGCTGCAGTCTCTCCAATTCTTCGTGTAACTTTTGTAATTGGGCTACTGCTTCTGTCAACTCTTCTTCCTTTTGGCCAAGTGATTTCAAAGCTGCTTCCAATTTCTCCCGCTTCGGGGCTACGATTCTGTGTGCGAAATACAAAATAAGCAAATTGAAAAACACGTCTCATGTTCTCTTGCATCCTACTTTTCACGTCGACACCGTTTTATGCCTAAAATACTATTAAACTCTGTGATCAAACGTTCTTTGTTGGTTCATTCAAAAAAATTTGTTTCCCCATCGTTAACCACCGGCTATGGGCGAGAGAATTGAAAAACAAAAAANAAAAAAAAAAAAAAAAAATGATTTGCGTCTGAAACACGTGGAAAGTCCTGCTGCAAAGAATTGGCTGAAAATTTCAAGGAAACCGAATAAAAACGATGGAAATTTTTCCAATACTCAAGGGAAACTCGTTAAAATTTTCATATAACATGCTCTTGCGAATCAAACCAAAAGATCGTCCTGATTCAGAGCTTAGTTATAAACTTTATCAACCATCTTTCCATCGATTACTTATTTACAAACTTAATCTCATTTCCACGTACTTGTAAAGTTTCCCATATTGTTCCATCGCGATCACCCACATGCATAATGATTTAGCAGCGATGGAAACAACTCCAACTTTAACCGGATCGAAATCTGGGTTCGACGTGTATTTTCGAATGGTTTTCAAGATTTTATCGGATATGTGATCCTTGTCGAAGTCGCGTAGCTAAAAAAAACGTTATTTCAAGAGATTTTCAACATCTGGACTTCGCATTACTGCGGATATTCCTCACAATCGAAATAGTAAATAAAACAAGAAAAAATAATTTACATTATAAAAAAAAAAACTCCAATAAAAAAAAAAATTGGAAAAAAATTGCTAATCAAATCGAAATAATTCGTAATCTAAGGAATCGGATATGTGGCTTACTTGTCGAAGTCTCGCAGATAAAAAAACGTTATTTCAAGAAAATTTCGAAGAAAATGTTAAAAAAAAATTGACACTTTTGGAAAATGTAAAAAAATAACGAATAAAAACATTGGAAAGAAAAGCTTATCAAATCGAAATACTTCGTGATGTAAGGAAGCTCATTAGAATTGATATTTTAGGCAATTGGTATTTTTTTGACATAAAATTTGATTCGTTGGAATCTTTGAAAGGATTTGATACTTCGATAGATCCGATAATCGACCTCACCGTATTTAAAAAATTGACATCTCCAAGTTGCCTTTTCGATTCGGTCCAGGATGGCTCTGCATTTTTTAATATCATTACTGCTTCCATTACCATTTCCACTTTGGCTGGAGGACGAGTAAATGACTTGATTTCTGAGAGATCTTTCTTGTTCAATGCATCGAGAGCCTGATTAACAAGTTTAATAATATATGAACTTGCGACAGGAGGATTTATTCTTATGAAGAGAAAAATAAAACCTTATGAGTCCCTAGCTCGTTATCCTTCGAGAAAAAATACAATTATTTTTCTTTGATTCATTCGAAACGTTAATGTCAAAACCATTTTCCCAGGAAAAAAAGCACAAAAGGGAAGCACTGTAAGTCAAAGCTCAAGAGAAACGGTGAAAAATTCAACCTGAGAACGTCTCGAATGATAGAGAGTATGAGAATGTTGTTGGGAACGAGACGACATTTTTTTCAACTGGACAGAAAGAAATGTACCGAAGTCTGGGCATTCTAAACTGCAGAATTGCGTTAGCATGGAATTTTTATTGTAGAGAAATAATATAGACGTTGAACTTTGCGCTAACCCTAGAACGGTAACCTTATTTTTTAATTATTTCTAAAATGCAGTAAACCGATAATAACCGGGAGAACGAAGGGAGTAAGGGTGCGATATTTAACTCTTACTTGAAAAAAATTGTAATAGAAAATGAACTACTGAATATTTCTACTTGAAAACTGTTGTAGAAAATATTGAAAACTTTTTTCTAAAAGATTTTTTACTTTTTACAGCCAAAAATTAAATTTAAGATCATTAAAAAAAAAATCTAAAACCAACAAAAGTGGAAAAATGACTATTTTCCTTAATAGGCGTAGTTTGAACCCCAAGTTTGGGGTCGTTTTTGAGCCCAGGTTACCGTTCTAAAAATGTTTGGAGGAAAATAAAAAAGGTGTGAACCTTCATAGCTTCGTCGAGAGCTGGTTCGACCATCGCGAGATCAGCACGAGCAATTTCCTCCAATCTTTTGCAGTCTTTTGATTCCTCGGTAATGCGTATCGATTTGGCAGCCACTAATTTTTGTGTCTCATCGGCATCGCGTCGCTGATTGACGATCGTCAACAGAAACTCTTCGCACTCTCTCGTCGACGAAATTACCTGCTGCTGCGTAATTCCCAACTCTACAGTCATTTCCTCGACCTTTTGTCTCGTGTCGTCGATCTTGAACAAACCACCTCGCAGTTTGTCCGCTTGCTTCACCAATTCTTTTCTCTTGGTGCTCAGCATTCTGTTTATCAATATTTTCGATTGCAATTGGTGAATTAAAAATTTACTCAAAATTAGCGAATCGTCCTTTCAAAGAAAACGACTGCGACAATGAGGAACTTGTCTTTGATCCTCAAAATGTATATTCACGTCTTAATATTACTTCGGATACTGTTTGCGATGCAATATTACATCAGAGGATCATAATTTACATTTCGTAGAAAATGAGATCACGTACTCTTTGTACTGGGTAACAAGCTCCAGAAAGTTGGTAGGCGTGACATAATTGTAACGCTTCAATTCAGTCGCCATTCGGCGGGAATATTGTACGACAGAATCATGAATGAAGGAGAAGGTTGAAGCAACGGCATCGCGCATTCTCTCAGGCAGTGGTTGCATTTGTGTCGGAACGATGGATCCTCGAGGTTCCTTCGGTAGGAATTAGCACAATAAGGATTCGCAAATTAATTAACGTTCCAAGCCAATTATGAATTTCGAATCTGTTGCACTAATTCGAATCTCCAAAAATGTGATTTCGCGAAAAACTGAATTGGAGAGTTCGAAAAAGTGGAAAAAATATTGCAGCTTTTGGAGAATGATCCTTGAGTCAAAAAATTCTCAAGTTTTCATTGATAAGAAATCCTTGGATCTGACGTGAAAAGCTTCGATAACGAGAATATTCTTATTTGATGAAAAATAAAATTTTGCAACACGAGAGAAACGGAAACGAAGAACGAACCTCTCTATCTTCGCCAACGATCGTCACGACGAGATTGAGACCCATAAGAAATTTGTTGCCAACCTCGAGAAGCGCTTCCCGTGGCCAAGGCAGAAACCAATCGATTGTTGTGCAATTGACAAGCGATGGATACTGTCGCAATCGGTTTCTGAAAGCGCTGCCGATTGGACTCATACACAGGACAACGTGCATGTTTCTACGAACTCTTTGGATTAGAAACAGATACATTGCTTCCATTGTGGGCAATATTCCTGCTTTCGCTGCGTCCTTTGCAAGCCGATTTTTAATCTATAATTAATAACACCAATCATTGAAAAATTCCATCATCGGTTGTAAACGAAATTTCAGAATTTGTAAATAGCTGCAGCAGCACAAAAAAAATCCATTCAATTAACGTTGAAAAATCAAAAAAGACAAAAATGTTGACAAAATTCGATTCTCGCCAGTCAACAATTTTGGAATATAATTCGGGGATAAAAATGACCCTGGAGTTGATGCAACATGCCTGAATGGTTCCCATACAAAATCATCGTCATATAGAATTATCAAACACCATGCTACACCATAAAACACCATAGAACC
Organism: Hyposoter didymator; assembly: GCA_037952995.1. Taxonomy (NCBI): domain Eukaryota; kingdom Metazoa; phylum Arthropoda; class Insecta; order Hymenoptera; family Ichneumonidae; genus Hyposoter; species Hyposoter didymator. The sequence continues at coordinate 12,485,301 of JBAJMU010000007.1, forward strand.
CCGTGACACCATCACCAAACATCGCTACACCCCATAAGATTTTTTGTGGTATATTTTTATTATGGAATTCTAAAATAAAATCAAAATCCTATCATTATGGCATTTTTCGTTGAGATATTTGAACTCACTCGCCATTAACGAGATACCTTGGCAAAAGTTTTGTCGGTAACAATCCCAACCCATCAACACAACGGGAAAAATGTAATTTCCTCCGCGATCTTAAATCGTGAATGGTGTTCTGAGAGCACTTTTATAAACCTCATCTTGTATGCCCTTAAATTGAGCCAGCAGTGGATCATTGTGTAGAATTCTCGTATTTTTTCCGATATATTTATGTCGAACATGAATGAAATGCTCTTACGTCTTCCATCTCGTCGGACTTGTACAAATTCGCAACCTCCCCAGTGCTCAACATATTATTAACGATTTGGAATTGCTCTTCAACCACTTGTGTATCATTCAAGAGGAAACTCGTGGGTTTTACTTCTAGCCCAGTGAGAGAGTAGAGAGTCTTGAGATCTTCGCGAAACTCCAAAACCCGATATTGTCTCGTAACTTCGATTTGGAATGTGTTGAGCTCACACATGTAAGCGGCTACTCGGGACAGAGATTGTCGACCACTTCCGCCGATTCCAATCAACAACATGTTTCCTCGGGGCTGTAGGAATCAACAATTTTCAAAACTCTCATATTTAGCGTTGTCAGTTAAATCGATTGATTATTTAACGGAAGATAATTAAGATTCGAGCAAGTCTCGAAATTTTCCACTGCAATGGAAAAAAAGGTTAACTGGGTCAGAATGACCCGATGGTAGTTGAAAAAAGGAGTTTAAAAATATTGAGCTGGAAATTTTTTTGCATAAAACTGAAGATGAATATTTATCCGAAGAGCCTTTAACGGTTTTCGGTCGTAATGAAATCGTTGGAACGAACGTGCGCCACATTACCCGCTGCGCCACATCACCCACTTTATCCCCTAATTAACAGAATCCTCAACAACCCGTGATATCGTCGGGCAATTGTGCCTGCGAGGCTTTTGCCTCTCGCAGTTATGAAAGATGCCCGGTTCTTTATCATACCGTTCCGCTTACACTAATTAGGCTTTGAATAGCCTTGTCGTACGTGTGTTCGTATCCACAACTGATTCAGCTTTAATACCTGTGAGATAACACGAACAATTCGACATATGTGCTCGATTGCATCTCGGAAAAGTATTAGGTCAAGGTGGAACACATCAGGTGATGCATTGTACTCTCCGATTTGACTCTCTATGTGACGTCGAAGGACTCCCATGTCCAAAAGATCTTCATATACATCTCCAGCATTCAGGAAATGGCCTGAATCAAGTTCAAGTAAAATGGAGTCTTTGTTAACAAAAATAACTGTGTAAACGCTGGGAGACACTCGTGCCAAGTAATTCATGTGGATTGGTCAAATATTGATCATTGATATGCCGAAAAAAGTGGTGGATCTTTTTTCGGTCATTGACGAAGAATAAATGCCACGTAAGATGGAGAGAATACTCACCAAAAATTGGCGACTGCTTTTCTGGACAAACATTGTGAAAAGTTAATTCAAAATATTTGCCAAGCTGCTCGCCAAGTTCCACGACGAACCATTCGCGATCTCTGAAAAATCCATCGTCATCAATGGTCAGTCTTTCGAATGCCTCTCGAGGCTTAACTGAGCAGAATAGCAAAATGTCGTCAACGACTTTTTTTTAGGAAATTTTGAACTCTACAAAATTGTTCTTATTCATTTTTGCTTCATTTTCAACCGTTGCGCCATTAGACGCGATACAGTGAAGTTTGGTAAATCCGATCATCAATAAGTCATGAGAACTGAGCTTAATAAAAATTGAAAAAAAAGTCTTTTCGATCGAGCGCACTTGATGGATGTTTCAAGAACTTACTTATCGTCGATCAAACGATCGCTGAAAACTCGAAAAACTTCATGTATCCAGAGTCGTAGGAAGATATGCTTCGAATATTGATAATCTTTGTGGCTGCGAAGGAGGCCTTGGTATATCTTTAAAGCACCAGGGACCATAAGTCAGACTTGAAAATATTAACTTTCATATTACCGTTAAAAGCAATGCAGCATGTTACCTTGGAAATATCTCTGAGGCTGAATAAATAATGCATCTTTGCAGGAGTTGGCAACATTTTCAGGACGACCTTGTTATACATTTCGATGGTGGATGAAGTTATGTCCCCACCTAATGACACGATACACCATCATAAAATAACACTTTTTCAACAACTTCCGATATTCAATGAAATTCGGAAGTAAGGAGCTTTTAAACGCGCAGAAAGTGCAAGAAAAAAGAATGTGTTTTCACGAAATTCATTGTATATTCCCGAAATTAATGACAATTGGCCAAAAATATTGAAAATTCCTTTAAAATAAAAATAAAGTGAATTTTTTAATTCAGATTCGCGCAATTTTTTACTTAAACTTTGAGGACCAACCTTGCGAGTAAAAAAAACTAACAAAATCAGATTTAACCCTCCCTAGACACACATGGGTCCGGCCTAATTCAGCGAATGGCGTGAATTTCTTGTTAAAAAAAAATTCCAGATTTTTTAAACGGCATCTCAGACCCATGTGTATCTAGGGAGGTGCGCTAATTATAGTGTGTTTACGCGGAAGGTTATAAAACTTTTTCATCAACTTCCAGCATCCACGCACATGTCATAATACATGTGAGAGCAAGTTTTGGGTCCATGCTGTGTATTTTGTTATTTTATCTACTTACAAAGTCCTTTAATTTCTGGATGAAAGTCGGACAAGTGTTGAGTCAACATGGTGCCATAAATTCGGGTGATTTGTTTTTCAGCTGGAAAGGTCATGTTAATAACATTGAACCGAGTAAGTAAACGTTCCGTAATGGTGTGTCGTCCTCCGCCAGGAGGACCCATCGCTGTCAACAACTGCATCTTCTGGATGTATTTTCGCACTTGTTTCTGTCGATCATACCTTCGTGGAATTGTTTACTCGTAAGTGTAAATAACAAAAGTGACATAAAGCAGGGTAAAGTTAAAACACAGAATTTTTCCTACCAAAACCCATAGCCCATCCATTGACGTATCAATTCCAAGGGTGGCTGCGACCCATAAGTCTCTTTCAATGGCATATTGAAGTCATCCATAAAAGTGATCATAGTTTTGCCTGAAATAGGAATGTAAGTACCTCTCGTCCGCTTTTCCATTCTGCTTTCTATGGCTTCCTGCGAATCGTTATTCAACCACGATCAATATTCTAACCATGACATTCATAATTGTCAAATAATTCAGTCACACTATTCGAAGTATTATCAACGCAGAGATTCAATGTCTACAAAAAAGTTAAGAAAATAAAACTATTTCGTATTTTTGGAAATGAAACAAAATTGCGAGACGTATTCCAAGGTCACGAACGAATAAAGTTCCAAGGTCTAAACGCAAATTGGGTGAATTAGGATTTCAGATGAATTTATAATTACTATGTTGCGACCATAATATGCCTGATGTAAAATGATTAAAGGGAAGGTGGGAGGAAACGTAAATTAATTACCAAGGCATTAGGAGGCTCAGGGATAAGCTTTATTCACCTGGGAGAAATAAGAAGCTTTGGTTAATAGTTTGCTCAGTTTACCTGCACGTTGTTGGAAGTTGTTTGAGCCGACATGTTGATGGTAAGTGGACTATATTTATTACGGTCAAGGAAATCCAGTACTGATTGGGCAGCAGACGTTTTGCCTGTACTGACAGGACCCACAAGCATTACTGGATATCCGTTTGATAAAAGCATCCCCACTAAGTACTGGTACCGTATGGTATCCACCGTTGGCACGATAATCTCATAAAACGGCGTACTGCAATAACAGTTTCAATTTAATCCATCTGACCTCTTATGTAAACAACTTCACTTATCAGATTTTCAGTTCCAACCTCCCTACATCGCATCGAAAACCAATAAACCTTAACCGCGTTTCATCCTTTACCGCATATTCCAAGCCAAATATCGTTTGACAAGACAACCACGTTTTTTCCATTCTTTTTCATTTTAAACTCCACTGAAAATATCATGGCTCGATGTTTTTCACTATTGAATAGACTTTTTGTTCTGAATAATCGTCATCGATCCCCAGGATTTTTTACACTCATGCTGCGTCGTCTAGCGCATGACAATATTTACAAAACTTAATCCAAAGTTACTGTCATGCTTTTTTTCGCCCGATTGTTACTGCCATGGGTCTTTATGACCCGGGCAACTTTGCGTGCTCGTAACTCTCGAAGGAATCACTATTTCTCGACCTTTTTTTTAACAATTGAAACACTTCTCGCTGAATGAATGGTGCGGAGTTCGACGTTGGAAAACAATCTATTTCGTTGCATTCGATGTCGAGAAAAAAAAATGCCATTCCATCACGTAAAAAAAAAAAAAAAAATGCTTTTCCATTCAATCTGGGTCAAAAAGACCCGATGATATTCTTGCAACAGTTTCTACATGTGAACCGTGTTTGAAATTTCTAGATGGCATGATAAAATTTGATTTGCATTACCCGACTTGAAACTTCCAGGACGGTGGCAATTTTTCATCCCACGAGACAAAACTACGTTGTCTGGCATCGACGTAATACTCATAGATGGTATCTTTGAGGGGAAATGATCCTTCCATTTCTCGGATGAAATTGTCCAACTTCTGACGTCCCTCTTCGTCCACCGAGGCACCCAGAGACCAGATCATGCTGAGATAAAATCCACTTTTCAAAGACTCTTTCAACCTTTGTTTCTTTCTGTCATTGGGATGAGCAACAATTTAATAAAAACGCACTGACCAATATAGAAACCAAAGTCTGCACATCAAGTCGAACACGTCTTTGTCGTCTCCCAGTTCGACGCCATTCTCACTCGTTGCGAATATTTCGAGAAGCTTGCAAAGCGACTCGACTGCGTTCAATTCAGGAATGGCAATGATTTCCTTGCATCTCAATTGTTTAAATTCCAGAATCTTGTCCACGAACCGGTCCAAGTGTTCGTTCATCTTTTATGCAACAGTGCGAATTAGTTTGAGGAGCATCCTCAGACTCTCCGCTGCAGTTGTTGTCACAGAATAATTTTTTTACGTCCCCCCTTTGTCGTAATAACCAAAGTACCTGCTCCACAAATTCTGGCTGCTCTTTATAATTGTCTAGCCACGAATTCACCAGTGGTCGCCAACCCAGGTCTTTGTAATCGTTGTAAACCATCCCAGCACGCGATACAGTCGCTGGAGAAGCTACTGCGAGATCCTCAACCTCGAAAAGCAATGATACTTGCTCTGGCATCGTGATTCGATCGTTGTTGATCAACGTCAGTACCTTGGGACGTATCGAAAGGTCCCAAAACGTTCGAGTTATCACGAATTTTTCCTCCTCATGATTCATTCATTCAAAATCAAATGGTAAAAAAAAAGAAACGCACTTTATTATCGTCCATCACGCTGTTGAGATTCTCGATCCATACAGCATCGACAGGGCCATCGAATAATATCCATTTTTCTTCAGGCGTCGTTTCTGAACAACATTTAAATATGTGTTGAAGTAAATGATGGCGCGCGTTATTTGAATAAATCGATTCAATAAAATCAACATTCCGAAAAATAATGTTGGAGCAATTTTCGTTCAAAAACTTGTCATGGATTCTTTTTCTTATTTTGTACCAATTTTCCCCGTAAGGTTTCAATATTTATGAACCAATTTGTATACTCGCTGTCGCATAAATAATTCATCAATTTTATCCATTTCTTGTGAATTCCCCGGCAGCCGACAATGTGTTGGCGGAAAGAGAAACGAAGACTGCAACTATTTTCGTTATGCATCGTATTTCCACCAAAAAATCACTCCCTCCGAACGTATCCTTCCGCGAACGAACGTATCAAATTAATTTTAATTGTTTTTCTTCAATATTCTTATCAAAATTCATAATTCGGTTGCTCCAACATCGAGTCAAGAAATTTCAAGTTTAACGAAAATTCTCAAGCCATTGCTCGAGCAATGGCGACGAAAAATAGTTCATTCATGAGGTCAAATGGACTCGGACGACGATTCAAGCGAATTTCACACTTTGTTAAATTTCGTAATTTGTAATAAGTGATTAAGGATACCAGCGCAAGCTTTTCTCATGATCGAAGATACGACACCGTCCAACCATTCCCCAGTCGACAAATTATATTCTCCGTAAAGCTCCCCAAGACCGAGAGCTTTGGGATTGATTGGATATTCAGAAACTAAATTGTATCCCAATTTCCCATCGAGTTTCATGGTGCTCGTAGTATTGCGGAGAATTTTCCACGTGATGGACTTTGCCGTGTTCGATCGCCCTACGATCATTGTCGAGTGTCTCGAGCTCTTCGTTTCATAAAGTTGCACCACTTTCGTCAGCAGCATAGGAACTGGCTGGGGGTGATATGAGTGGAAAATTGTATTAAATTTCCTGGTCTTAAAATTGATAATCTCGTGGCTCCGTACCTCGAAAAGAACAAAACGGAATTCTTCTCAAACTATTTTTTTACACCGTCGCGTATTCGTCAATAATCCAAAAACATTTTCCTGCTAATTTTAAAAAAAGCTCAAAATTCGACTTCAAAAATTTGCAAAATCTGCAAAATTTTATTATACACATTTTTTTCCGCAATTTACTCGATCGTGATTGGAGCGAGTAAATAATTATTTGCCAACTTGCCTGTATCTTCATTTTCGAAGCTTCTGCTCGTACATAATTTAAAAATTCTTCATAATCGGTGGGAACGACTTCGACACCAGGAAAAAGATCAGAAGTGATGCCGATGAAAAGTGCCAGGTCAGCGGAAGTGAGTTTGGCTCTGTTCATGTCATTCATAGCGAGGATAATTACCTGCGAGGAAAAAAATATTCGATACGATGTATTGCGATGATGTTTTAATCATAAAACTTTGATAAGTCTGTAGATTGATTCTATAAACATTTTCGAAGATAATTCATCCGAGAAAACTGAAGCTGATGATCGAGAAACGAGAGCTTTTGAATTTTGGAGCAAATTCTGTATAAAAACGATTTTTTTCGCATTTATTTGCTTTACGAAAATTTGTAACGAAAAAACTAGACACGCCATCATCATTTTCTTCATTTTTGTCACAGCTTTCGCGATAAAACATGATTCCGTCCTTATCTTTGCTCGACGAGGCCATTTCTGCTGCTTTTGCTGTCGTTTTTCGTCTCATTTCTTATCTTTCTCTTTTTTGGATTCCTGGCAGTATTTTCTTTTCGCGAGTCTCGACAGTTTGTTGCAAAGTCATAGGGCAACGAAGAGTGTTTGTCAGGTTTTATCATAAATTTAGCAAATATACCAAAACCGTTGAAATCTTCAGCTAACAATGCAACGAGATGCTGTGCGAGTGAGGAAATAAAATCGCAGAGGAAAACGTTTGGCTGAGGTCAAAATTGGGGGGTGTGGAGAAATAGCTCAATCGAGCTTTTGCAACGATTCATATGCATAGCAGCGAACTCTGAAGTGCTGTTTGTTGTCAAGTGTGACAGACGTTTGGAGATATTGTCCCTAACGAGGCCGTGACACGCGAGTGCTGTTTATTTGCAATTTCCATATCTGGAAATATTACCCGATCTCGTACGAGGCTCGGTAATTATTGAGAAAACCGTCTCGACCCAGAAATGCTCTGGCACATTTTTAACCAACTCATATACCAAAGAGAAACTTTGACAATTAGTATTGCGAGGATGATGAATCACCAGTGGCATAAATGAGTTGCCAAAAAACTAGTAAACGCAGAAGCAGCAGTGGCTGCTGGGATGATTGAGAATCAATTTGTTCATCGTTACGATTCGATGGATCGAGTACAAAATGTGGGTAATTATTAGTCCAGAGATCATTCATCTGTTCTCTCAAACCACTGACCTGTATTAATTCATTTTCATTACTGGACGTAAGTGACCAAAGAGATCACTAATTACTGTACTCTGAATTTCTAATTTCACTCATGAATAAGTCATCAGGGTTAATTACTTAGTATTAATAGCCATTAATGTCAATTAGTGTTGATTTTGCAACGTCATGGTATATTCCTTGCCAAGGCTTTTTTACTCGAGGATCGTCGGCAGTCTGAGTATTGTAATTTTCACACTACGTCAATGAGGAACGAAAGAAACTGTTGAAAAATTCAGCCAGCCACTTCGACATTATAATTGGAAGGCTTGAACCGTATTTGGCCATTTTATTTGTTCGGGAATGTTACCTCTTCAGCAGACAAATTGGAATAAAGCCGACGTTTCTTTCCAGCGTAACGGGTCAAAGTTACTATTCCACGAAGACCAAAGTCATAATGGTCCTGTTTGCTGAGCTGTTGCTGCGCCAAAGTGTAGAGAGTAAACACCTGCATATGAAGATATAAGACTTTAAAATGTCTTTTTTTTTCAAGCCCTTTTGTCAAGTCCATTTCGAAAGATTCTGCATATAATCGCTTTATTTTATTTCAAAGCCATTTCAGTCCGTGCGCAAAGATATTAAGGCCATGGGGAATTGTCGTTTCCACGTCACACCACTGTCTCTGAAAATTCCAGCATCATGACCTTAATGCAAAAATCAGTATGGCGGAATGCTTTCGAAATGAAATTCTTTCAAGGGGAAATCCTTTTCAACAGAAATTCAACAAAATTCTTTTTTTTTCAAAAATTAAAGAATCGAAAATCCATTTTTTTCTTTGATGACAAACAATTTTTTTTCTGTTTTTTATCCATTGTCATCGGGACAACATGTAGAAACATTCTCATCAATTTATTCGAGAGCGAAATTATGAAAATAATCCGAAAAATCAATTTTTTGGGAACGAAATTCTCCTTGACGTTGAATTTTGCAAATGACTTTCTAACAGGATTAACAAAGTGCATAAATTGACTCAATCAACGATGGTTGAAAGGGCTTTTAGTGCAAAAGAGAGACAAAATAAAAATGATGTGAAAATAGCATGTAATTAAAATTTGGTTGATCGAAAAATGAGTCTGGAATGATTAAGGGCTGGCACATGTGTCGTGGCCGAAGTGACCGGCGCTTTACGCTTTTTCGCTTTCACCACACCACGTTTTATCAATCGATATGGATAGCTTGGCAACGAGGGAGGGTCCTGGCAACCCAATGTGCTCATCTCAACATTTTTGTCACCATTGCTTGAGGATGTACAAAAATAGTACAAAAAATAAATAAAAAAATGTATAAAAAAAAACGAGAAAGCTCGGGAAGTCGTATTCCCATTATAAATATGTCTGTGCAGACAACATTTTTATTCGCGTACGAAACTTGCACGTTTTTCCTCGTTAATTGCACGTTTATTTTCTTTTTTATTGTATAGCGCGCGTGCATTTACTTTTTTCTTCAGAGTCTCGAGAGTTTAGTTTCCAAACAAATTATCTTTCGAGCTCATTTTTCCACGGAGAATATGAGTCTGCGAAGAGTTTTTTCTGTTTATTCGGATTTTGTTGTGACGAGGAACTTGAATTATGGTCGTTAACTCATTTCAACAACTTCGCATTTCGTTTCGAACGTCTCATTAAAAAAAAATGGCGAGAAAAAAAAAACTTGAAACAGCATCGATTATGTTTGGATCTCGAATCGCTATGCAACTCACCTTTTTCGCAAGAACACGACTATTCTGAAATCCTTCGCCAAATAAATTGATCTCCGCGATCATGCTGCTATCGGGCACCATCATAGAAATCGGTCGAAACATTGATTTGAGATTATCCGGTAGTTCTGTCCGTCCGGCGTATCCCGGATTCATCGTGATGAACAATCCGCAAGTATGGACGAGGGAGATTTGTTTACCATCGAATACAAAATTTGTGAGCTTTTGCGATAACGCTGATAGTATTGAGAGAATTTGTTGCGCCACGACCGACAGTACTTCAATATTTATCCTGTCACAAATGAGTCATTAGTCCGGATGGTATTACGATTTTCTGTATCGCGTCCTTTCTTTACATAATCATAAGCAGCAGGACGAAAAAGACGCGAAAGAAGGAAAAAAAGGAAATAAGTTTACGTTGGAATGAGACAAAAGCAGAGGAGCAAGTGAGGACGAGACAAAAGCAGGAGACAAGCGAGAGATGAAGAAGGTGCAAAGAGAAAATAAAGCACGCGGACCAAAAACAGGCAGCAGAGAATAGCGAAGGAAGAGATAAATAGAAAACAAGGAGTAGAGAAAGAAAAAAGGAAGCAAAAAGAACAACGGAGAGATGAGGACGAAGCGAGGAAGAGACAACAAAAAGAGAAGGAAAAAGTAAAAGGAAGACACAAAGGAAGAGATATTGTGACAGAAAAAAAATAAGAAAGAGCCAAAGGAACAAAAGAGGAGAGGGTAAGACAGCTGAAGAAGAAAACTGTTCGAAAAGCCCGCACAAAGTAGAAAAAGCATTACGTGAGCTTTTTTTTTATTTATTTATTTTTTTTTTCACGGTGCTCTCGGTTCCGGACCCAGCAACCATCAAATCGGTCTCCGTGTTAAAAATCTCCAAAAGATAAATTCTATACACTTTTCATCATATTCTCGAGTATCCGCGCGGTGAACGTTTTTTTGAAATGTTATTTCTGCTTAAATTTCACCTGTTAAACTCGTCGAAGCAACCCCAAGCTCCGGTTTGCGCAAGGCCGGATAATTGTCTTCCCATGCTTTTATAGTCCAAGCCCTCCGAACAGTTTTGCACAATAACGTTAAAGCCGAGAGCCTTGCCGAGATCTTTAACGGTTTCTGTTTTTCCGGTTCCCGCAGGACCCTTGGGACTTCCACCTCGGTAAAGATGGAGTGCTGTCGTCAAGGTTATGTAACATCTGGAGAAGGAATTTGGGGAGAAATATGTTTTGGTAAATCCGCGGCGCGTGCTCTAAATAATCGGCGGGGCCGATTTACAAGTGTTCGCAAAAGTTGGAAACTAATATAAATTTGTCGGGAGTTATTATGGCGCGCGCTTTGGTATAACGAAGTTAAAAATCAACGAGCTCATCTTGCTCATTCGGTACAAAGCTCGACTATCCACCTTTTGGCACGACCCTTCGCTTTATATTTTGGACGGAGCAATAAAGGAAAATCAGGGTTGACGCTTCAAGCTAAATTTTCGATTCTTAGTGGTATTTTAATCGGCTAAGTGAATGGTCCGTTAAAGTCGATACACTAACGACATGCAACGCCCATTGTAGAAACAGCACAAGCACAAAGTATTCAGCCGGATGGAATAAATCCGCGAGTACAGGAAAAGATTTATCGAGAGACGGCTCGCCGATAAATTAGACTGCCGCGTTCAGCCTTTTATCGAGATTAAATCGATATTCCCGTTAACAATCAAGAACTATGTCCTTTTCCCCTTCAGCCCCCGAACCCCTTCTTCTTCCACCGCGCCCGCCCCTTACATCGTAGCCAAACCTAGCCTCGTTACACATTGTGTACGTTTCTTAAGTTCCTCTGACCAGTCATTTCGTATACAATAATACGTATCACCCACACACTCCGCCCCATAACTTTAACCCCCGAAGAACACGTCTGACCTTTTCACCAGCTTCAACTTCTTTCTCCACACATGCCAGAAAGAGCGTTGTTCAGACAAAACCGTAAAGGTTTACTTTTTCCCAAGCTCTCGAAATGCGAAAAATGATTTTTCCAAATTTTACCAACATTTTGACCCACTGTGGCGACTGGAAGACACATTTACATGCAGCAAATAGTTTCAACCCTTACTTGCCACCTTGGGGTACAAACTACCTCAGGCTTCGAGCAAAATAGTCATTTTTCCACTTTTCTTGATTTTAGCATTTTTTTTAGTGGACTCGAATTAATTTCTGGCTAAATATAGTGAAGGATCTTTTAAGAAAAGCTTTCAATATGTTCTACAAAAATTTTCAAGTCGAGATATTCGGTGGTTCATTTTTTATAACAATTTTTGTCACTGGGGTACAAATGTACCCCATGGTAGCAAGTACGTAATTGTACAGCGGTGTGGCAAGTGTTAAAAATGGATGTTAGTATTTTAATAGAGAAATAGCATTACCGATCGGTGAGTGGCGTTATGACGAGACGCTCGGAATTGCCAAGGTATTCGTAGCCATAGACAAAGAAGGTATTTGTTTGTCTGACGATACAATCGTCGATGTCTCTGTCCCAATAAAATCTCAATTGCGACAGCCACTCGAAAGTCGATACGTCTCGGCAGTCTGGGTAACAAGAGGTGATGTACAATGATACCATTAAGGCAAGTGCGGAATCTCGAACCTCGAATGATCGTAATTTAAGATTTCAATATATTTCTCAAAATTTCAAACTTTTTCCATTTTATTATTTTACCATTAAAACTTACTGGTTTTGTACAATTTTTCAATGACGTCTCGCGCATGAATCTCTATGACAACGATAGCCTTGAATTTCAAACGTTGAAGCTTATTCAGATTTCCCTTTATAGCTTCCGTGTACTCGGCCAGCGCCTGGTTCTGTTTCTTCTTCAATTTCTTCAGAGGCTTTCGCGAGTCAAGAACCCTGCGAAGGGGCCAAGTAATTAAAAACTTTTCAATCGCATCATCGTCCTTGGTGACTTAGTTAATATTTATGTTATTGCCAAGAACTTTCCAACCACCAACACAGGAGTTTTCAAGTTAACTATTTGGACTTGAGAGCAGCGAATTAAGCGCTGCTGCACCTTAACGTTCACAAGCGAAATGGCTGTATATCCTGAGTTCCTCAGGATCAATAAAGGATTAACGTGAGCAAGACGCGTTAAGGATCGTTAGCGATGACCATTATAAAAACCAACTTAAAACAATATATTTTCCTACTATTATTAATAACATTTTTTACGACGAGATTATGCCAAGTTGACAGAGTACAAGCTCCTTCTACTCTTGTGTACTTTTAGTAATTGTACATCTCAGACACTTTGAATTTATGATCATCTTCTTGTCGAGGATTTAACGAAAAAATAGACATCCTACTTTTACATTTTTTCCCCTTTTAATCCACCTTCCCAGAAATATAATATACCACGTTCACAGATATATCGGGTGAGATGATAAATCTGAGGACCTTAAAAATATTGGAATATATGGAGCTTGGAGAAAAGTACACGAAACTAGCCCAGCACAGTTCCAAATAGTTTTCTGTTAATCTTGAATTATGAACCCTGTAGATAGTCACTACGAAAAGTAATTAATCCAAAGGACAATCACGAACCAACTGGATCATGAGTTGCAGGATTGTCACTGCAGGAAGTAATGGAAATCGAGACAGCAAATGGCAAAGTCTTGGGGTTGCTGCTCGGTTGGAATGTTCGGGACACTTTGATCCGTCTGTCGATCGTCAACGTTCGAACGATCAATCTGTCGTGATTATAAAATATTTTTAAATTGTGAAAAAAATATGAAAAAATGATTTTTGGACGGATCTCAGTCCCCGAGGGCATTGAAAAAATTGGTATCCTCTTTGCTACCCCATGCATTTGAGGATTAAGGTGCGAAGCAAGAGTTATCGCTCTCACCCCGTATATAATGGACGAACACCTCGAACTGGGTATGATATGAAGACAAAAAAAAAGGAAAAAAAAAAAGATTATTGTGACGGTTGACCTGGCTTTCAGGATCGAACTACATGACCTGTTAACAGCTCATTCATTCTGTTTCTTTTGTGAGATTTATCCGGCGCGTAGAGAGCTCGGTGTACGCGTGTTACTATGACTACCACGAAGGACCAAGGTGTGTCAAGCTGAATGCGTTCGCGGAATGGTTTCCACTTTCTCGACCAAATTTTATCCGCTTGCAGAACGGTTCTGCCGTTGGTGATGCTAGTGGTGGTCGTCGTGTGCTACAGGATTCACCAGGGTGCAGCAAATTAAATTATTCACGACACTGCTGGTATATGCAAACGAGGAACAGAGCCGAAGGTGGAAGAGAAGACCCGGAATGAACAAAGAGAGAAAGATTCGAGTTGGGAGAGAATGGTTGTTACGGGAAGAAATGAAGAGAGGAGAGAAAAAGGATACGCGGTCTATTCTGAAATTCATGACAAAAAAAACAGGCGAAATACCGAAATGAACGAAAATACAAAAACAGCAAAAAACAACAACCGCAAAAGCCCCCGATGATTCTGTCATACACGATATGACCTAGAATCGCTAAATCGCCTTTCCGGAATCCAATAAATAAAACATCAAATAAATCTCATTCCTATTTATTTCTTCCTCAACGATCAAATTGTCTGCTTTTGCTTTCTCGATTCATTGGACGTACAATCCGCCACAAAACGTCCACGATATTGAAAAGACTCCACATTATTCACCTCTCCATCTACGTCTTTCGCACTCCCTACATTTGCATGCAAATAACTCGAACGATAATTAGAATCGTATTTTCGTTCCTCCAGAGATATTATTCACATTTCATTTTTTTTTGTTTTACCACTATTTCCCAGTCACGTTTATTCGGGAGTCAGTTAAAACAACTTTTTTACAGTGAAAACATGAAAAACTTTCCTCCATCCAGTAACAAATTCTCGCAAAAGTTGAAACTCTAACTGAAAAAAATTATATTCATAATTATATTCACTTTCAATGAATATTATTATGAATAAATAATTTCGATCGCAGCATTCTTATCAGGACACGAGAAAAAACTTGGAAACTTTGATCGATTACCATTTTGGAAAGCTCCATTCTTCCCTGAACCGCATTGATATGAAATATTTGTTGGAAAAAATTAATATTTTGTTGAATACGTTCGACTAAACGTTTTTTTCAATAATCCCGAAATATTCTGGAAAGTCTCTCCGGAAAGCAAATTTTGGTCGTTCCAATCGTTAATTTTGCTTCGAGTTTCATTAGAAATTACGAAAATTTTGAAATTATTCAAAAATATTTGGTTTACAATGTCCAACAGAATATCAACGTTTTTCAACAAAATTTGATTTTCAGTGCAATTGCAATTGCACAACGATACATCGACCACGTGTGCACTCAGTAAAAAATCGTTCGCTGAACTATAAATCTATTTTGACCTCACCCGCGATGCTGTTCAACTTTGGATTCGAATCTCAATGAAAATTGAATCCACGCGGTATCATTGAAACGAATAATTAAATTAGTTTAGTCGAAGCAAAAGTTTAGTTGCATGGCCATTAAGTTGGAATAGACCGAATTAGTCTCATTCAACAAAATGTGTCAAACGAAAAAATGAATATATAGTTCGAAGCTTTTGATAATAAGAAGAGCCAAAACTACGATGATAGAGACATCACGATAACGCAGAGGATTAGTCGTGAAAGCGAGGCAGAGGATATGCTAAATTTATTCGATTATAGCGGTGCAACTCGTCAGCTCGCTTAAGGCATCGTCCGAGTTAACAAATCCTGCACCGCATATATACGAGCGAGCTTCGTACGTGGCTCGTCATACGTGTACATGGGTAGTGCATTTTCCTAGTGCCAAACAGTACTCCCTTGTGAGTATTACTCTCAGCACTCTATCTACCCTCCAAGAGATACGTAATGGTCCGGAGAAAATAACGTTACGGAACATTCACATATGTACTCTCGTTTTTTTTCATTTTTTTTTACTTTTAATGGTAAAAGAGTCAAATTTTATTATGGAACACATTTGTGAACATGTTCGTAAGTATTTCATTAAACTTTTCTACAGTTAATGACTTTATGAACGAGTTGTTTCGAGATTGATGATAAAAATTACGATGGTCAGGAAATTGTTGATAAAAATCTCGATCCTCAAGTTAATTGCAAAGGAAAATCATTTCTTTCGCGTTTGACCAATTTTTCGAACTCCAAAGCTTCAATTTCGACTCCGTCCGATCATCACCGTGTCAGGCATTTTTTGTTACTCGATGATTTACCGTTTCTGCAATATTGTTTGTTGCAACCACCGCAAATATTGTTTCTAATTATGGGAATACGATCCCCTAGAGCTCGCTCTGCTGGGGAAGGTACTTGCATAATATTTTTATTCTACGGTCTATCTAAATACTACAGGGTTTGTTATTCGATCGTACACACTGCTCGCTGCTTACTCCGTAAAGCTGTCGCTACGTGAATCGGAATAGAAAATACAACGAAGATTTTTCCTGCGAAAAAGTTTTATCGAATAATTATCATTTCCATGCAATGAATTTATTTATTTCTGTTTTGGATTTTTATATAAATTCAAATAAAATCGGTCAATTGACATTTTTATATTATTTTTGCATTTTTTTTTTGCATTTTTTTTGTGCATTTTGAAGAAATTTTCTTCACTCGGTTCGAGAGGATCGAATGGTGTAGAATCGAAAAATTGGATCTCGGATTTCGCAGCTGCTGGCAACAAAATGATTGCTCGAGATACGAAGACACGTGGTTTTGAGGTCATGTAACCGACCGATCGATCGGTCCGTAATTTGAAAATCCAGTTTCTTCGAAAGCTTCGTTCGATCGGGTTAACAAAAGTTCGAGTCCTGGCACAAAAATGCCACGAGCTTTTTTCACCGAGATCGGTCGTGCCAATTCGAAGAAATTGCATTTTTAAATTCGCAGTTGTTTCTCTCGCAGCTATTGCGTTTCTGCAAAAACGAACTTTGCGCTAACCATAAACTACAATTTCGTATCATTTCTTTCAAATATCTGTCTAGCGAGCTCCGCATTCTTGATGACAACTTGAACGTGTTTTACGCATTCGTTTCCTGCCAACAATTCACTCCCATTCGAGCCTCGATTCTTGGCGATTCGACAACAAATTGAAAGAAAATCACGCGTTTCTATCACGTTTCGAAAAAGCCGATTAAAAAAAAACGCCGTCCATTTGCTGAAAACAAAATTTGGTTAAAAAACATCGATATTTTGTTCGAAACGTTCGACTAAACGTTTTTTTAAATAATCCGAAAAATTATGTCATTGCAGCAAGAAATCTCGTAGAAAGTCTCTTCGGAAGCAAATTTTTGTCGTTCCAATCGTAAAAATTTGCGGACACGTCCGTTAGATACGAAATGTACTGCCAAAATAACAAAATTTTTGAAATTATGGAAAAATTTTATAGTTTATCGTGTTTAACAAAATATCGACGATTTTTAACAAAATTTCATTTGCAATGTTTAAATAGAAACCACAGTGAATGGATCTTTCGCACTTTTCATACATTTTGAAAGATTGACGCATTTATTTCTCAAGACAAAATCGTAATTGTCCTCTTGCTCGTATGATTTTGTTTTAAATTCCATTCGAATCGATTTTTCGATTTCTCGAGGTAAAAATTCAAAGAATCGTTAAGGCAGCAGCTGCTTTGTTGTAAGTGACACAAAAGATTTGATATTTTAAGAGAAAAATGCCAGTCGTGTCGTAATATTCCCAGGTAAATAATAAACAGCGAAGAAAACTGGAAAATAAAATTTGTATCGCTTACTTGCAATGTAGAAGTGTGCGCGTACAGTCGTTGGTCCATTGTATTTGAGTCGCCGTTATTCCTGGCTGACTGGGCCATTCCCTTACCCACTTGTCCCGTTTACGAAGCATCTTACGAAGTTCACCTCGACATTGTCGCAGCACTTCTCGCAGACTATCTTGCATCGTTTTTTCTGGTGACAGAAAAGAAGTGAGAAAAGTGAGGAATACAAACATTCAGACGCAGGCTGGTCCGTGGACCAAACATGTAAAAAAAAAAAAAAAACTCCAACTCTCAAACGCATTTATCCGTTGAAAGCACAAAAAAAAAACATTCCTGCTCACCAACTTCGCAGAGCCAGGATTCAACTTGTCCATCGAGAATTACTGAATGGAGAAACTCGACGTACTCTCCCTCTCTCGAGTACATCCCGTCGGCCAAGTATTTACCCGTAACGGACTGACAATGATAAAAAAAAATCGATCGATTTTACTACTTTTTCTTAACTGAGTAATTCTTCAAATTTTCTTCCTTTTTTTCGTAATAGTTCATTTTATGCATGAGTTATCGTTCAAGGACGTTGTATGCAAAATATTCTATCGATGAGATCCTTGAAATTTGCACCGAACAAAGAAAATAGTGATATTTAATGGCTCGCCCAATTTAAAAACGTTTCACCATGTAGAAGTCAAGATATTTATTTATAAAAATCACAATTTTCAGTAGTTTCCCATAAGAGCGTGTGTTAAAAGTTGCAATTTTCAACATTAAATATTTCGATTTCTAAATGGCGGAGCCTCTTAAAACTTTGCATACACTTCAGTGTAACATCGAAGAAGCTTTATTGAGTTATTCAAAAAAATCGTTCGTAAATTTTTTTCGAAATTTTGTTTATTATATAAAAAATACAGATTCCCTCGGACAATCTTGAATTTAGAGTACGTTGTTCTTTAGTCTATTTGTAACAACTTTTTTCAATCAACTTACGCTAGCAAACCATTTTGTATGTAAGAAAAATCGAAAACAAAAATTTAAATTTGATCGTTGCCATACAACGTCCTTAATTATCAAAATCATGAGCCACAGTTTTTCTTTATAAGAAATGTGTCCGTTTATGCAAAAATCAATCTTTTCTTAAACAGACACGAGCCCGAGGAATAATAAAAAAAATAAAAATTAATATCAGGCCAAATTTTTACACTTTCGTTACTACTTGACGAACGAATCAACAAATATAATTTTATAAAATATATTTACTTTGATGAGCTCGAGGGATTTTATGTTATCGAACAATTTCGTTATATGAGGCTGGATGCGGTCAGGTCTCCTCGAATTGGCCAGTATCTCCAGGAGGTCGTCATTCGAAATGAAATAAAATCTCGGGAAAATATGTCTCTTCGTTTCAAGATACTGTTCCAGGGCTCGTTGTATTCCTTCGAGCTTGTTACTGAGTTTGTTCAAATGTTCGAGCAGATGAGCTATTGGGAAGGATATTTTTTTGTTTTCTCATGAATTTGTTCAATCAACGGGATGAACGAAGAGCCATCATGGCGTGACAGGACGACGATGAAAATGTCAAATTTTACGAGGCTATTTACTCGTCAAAAATATTTTCTTATTTATTATTCGAGGAATTCGCGATACGAATATTTTTTAAAAATCAGTCTCTTCAGTATTATTCGTTATTATTTCATGGCCTTTCGCCGGTAGCTGAATAAACGAAAATCGATGGAAACATTTCCACGAAGGATGAAAATGATATACAACGATGAATGCAAATGCGTGTCAGTGAACTGGTTCGAACGTACCAGTTCACAGTGATGGAACAGTATTTTTCCTCGTGGATTCCATGGTGAAACATGAAAAGCATTGCAATTTTTCTCGACCATTTTTCATTCGAAATGTATCGAATGCTTTTTCCTCGTACGCTGAAACTTTTGTCAGGTTTTCAATTAAGAATTACGTGAAAATCGATCGAAAATGAAACGTTGCGATTGAAATTTTCGAGTATTATCAAATTTCATAAAAGCTTTTTTTTTCAATAGCAACAAAGTCACTCGAGGGAATGAAGGATTTTTAATAAAAATGAATTTTATTGAAAAATTCGTAATCGAGACCTTTGGCAAAGAAATTCGCGCAGAAAAAAAAACAGTGGGAAATAAATGTTTTCGATAAAAAGTTGCAAAAAACTTTTCATTGTTCCGATTCGTGAAGAAATGAAAAATATTCGACGTGCATACACGAAAAATAAAAATCCTGAAAATCCATAATTATTTAATGGAAAAATTGGAAAGCCATGAAAAATTAATGTCCCCGTTACAGTTAATGGGAAAAACACATACGTGGTTCGTGGCAAGCAGGTAAGGCAAGTCCAGCCTGGGCCATCCTCGAAGTAATTTCTCGCCAACGATCAGTGAGTTTATCGAAGTCATCTGTCTCTTTGGGCAATTGTTTTCTGATGTCCTCGGCGTTGAATGTATTGTCGAGATACATATAGCCACGTTGTACAGAGAGAACCATTTCGAGGACTTCCGCTACAGTCGAAAGAGCTCGTTCCCAGTAATCGACTTCCGCGACAAACGGTTCAACGAAACTAGATCGATAAGACTGGATGAGTTTCGTTATCAAAGTGGAAACCACTCGTGACGCTTGTCGCAGATGCTGTGATTAATTTGTCTTTTTTCTGACTTATTATCCGCGGCCCTGTCGTCGAGATTTTTTATTTTACCTCGTCGATTTCATTGCGGACAATTGAATCAAATGATCCTCCAACGTCTGAATAATATCGTCGACAGTTTTCAATCGGAAAATCCCTTTCTCTTTGTAAGGAACCATTTCTACCGGCATGCTTTTCCATACTTCGGCGATGTTTTTCAAATTCTACATAAAAACCATTTCAAATTTATTTTTACTCTGCTATCCATGAGAGTCGTATATCGGTGTCTCCGGAAACGTGAGAATGAGAGTGAAAATTGTATTAATTGATAATTACAAAGTTTTTACGATTCCATATACAGAAAAGTTTTACATTATTTCTCGGACCTCAAAGACCCATGTGTCGAGTTGAATCAGGTGGTTGACACACTGCGACGATCAAAGGGTCATTTCAGTCGCGCTAAATAACCCGTTTAAGCTCTTTTTACCACTGTTATAAGTAGAAACGTTGGTGGCTATGCGATTTATTCGACAAGCACATTCGTAGCATTTCAAGTGGCAAAAAAAAAAGAAAAAAAAAACGAAAAAATTTCTCGTCTACGACGTAATACCAGCCACTTTGACTCTTCAGTTTCTAACTTTGGAGAAGAGAGCGCGCAGCTCAAAGTTCTTGGTGAATTTGGAGCTGGGATTAAAGGCGAGAAAGCTTATCCTAAAATACGGATTAATATTTCCATCTTGTATTTTAAAGGCTTTACATGAACCGGGAATTACTTAAAATGTAATACAACGATGAATGATTTAATAAGTAGAAGCGCTTTCTGGCAGCTTGAAAATAAATTTGAAGCTTGTAGATTTAAGGTAAAAAGATGGCCAACGAAGCACGCAGTGGATATTTATGATATTGGATTAATTTGGCTTATTAACTCCGCCGGATAAAACCTCAAGGCTGTCGACGAGCAATGAGTGGGGTAAGGGTTCTGTATTAGTATTTCCAACGAGAGGAAAACACGGTGAATTATTAAAACAAGTCTAACGCACCTTCAAGTGGCAAACCACGGAACACGCTAGGAGTTTTCAACACCATAATCCAGCGGAGTTTAAATTTTAACCACCCCCCGAAATGAGAAGCTTGCGTGGAAAGTCAGTGCCATAGTTTTCCCAGAAACGACTTTTCTTTTTAACTCCGCAACGTGGATACAACATTTTTACCAAATTTCTCACCATAAACAAACGGGCTAATTTGGAAAAATTGAATGAAACATTGAAAATAAAACGATCGTGCAAATCGCTCGCGAAAAATCGTGAGTTATGTATCGCAACTTATCACATTCCATATCAAAGTTGCAAGACAATATCGAGTTTCCAAGTTTCACCAACATCTCGAGAGCCTCTAGCCTCTTGCGAGAGTGGAAGTGGATTCCACGAGTTTCTAGTTGAAACATACACGAGTCCATAGTTGTTCCAACAAGTTTTAGGAATCGTTAATAAAATTACGAGCACCGAGAGCCACTATCAAATTTTTAAGACGTCAACGAGGTGGAACTTCATTATCTTTGAATGTCAAGTCCGAAAAATCTGTTCGCTGCTAATTGACCCCCGAATTATTATGTTGTATTCAGGGGTGTGCCAAATTTCATGGGTTGGTCGCAACGTAATATTGATTAGTGACCACCGAAGAAAAAATCGCTGAGACCAATTTTTTTTTTGAAGATTTTTTTCGAGCCGAGAAAAAATAAAAGGATTTCAACAATTACGATCCGATACGATAAAGCCTGCGATGAAAATTGCTTGGCAACTTTAACTCCCACATTTACTGTTACCATGCCTGATACGAAATTCGCGCTTTTCGGCCGTACCGAGCCGCAATGCGGTGGGCAGCTGACGTGACAGAAAATGGAGATGGAATCAGACAGCTGAGGATAAAATTGAGAAAAGTGCACAGGCGTCAAGCCTGCGATGAGCAGCCATGACGGCGAGGCTCAAGGGACGTTAAAAATAAAATGGAAGCTTCAGGAAATTGTTCTTTCCGTAAAAATGCAAAGAGCTATGAATGTGTTGGGTACAGAGAGATGAACGGTCAATTTCAGGAAATACCCAAGAAATCATGAATTTTGCCTCATTTTCGCCAAGAAATTCCAAAGAAACGTTTTGCCAATACAAACGATTAGTGACAAAATTGCATTTTATTAAATGCACGAAGAACCATTGCGTTAGTTTCATCGAAATACGCGAATTTTTCGTAAAATGGCAATTGCGACAGATTTCCTTTCTTCTCATATAGCGAATTAGCGTTTTTTATTTTAACGAGGCGTTCGCTGTAGTTTATTGGCAACGTACACCCTTTGAGAGAGAATAGAAGAAAAAAGTTCTTCATAGGAAATGAATGGAAGCAGAGTCGCAGTTATTTACGCCATCGAGAAATATTTTTACAGAGAGCGATTTTCCCGGGGGCCATATTACCCCCACAAGCCAAAATGTACGTATTTCTAATTTTTCAAACGTCATTAAAGCCACCCGATGAAATGTGGGGTAAATTGGACCCCTGCTGTTGAATTATCCCACTTGAAAATGCCATAGAAGTGAACGAGTATATGTGCTTTAATTTTGTATGGTCGGGTGGAATTTACGTCAGCGAAGTTAAATAGCCCTCGGGCGATGATTGTGCAACGAATTCCTGTTGGTCTTAGTCGACCTGTGTTTACACCACTCATGAACATTTTTGTTTGCTATTTTATTTCCAATTCATCATTAGCTCTTCGGCTCATTGTTCGCGGAATGTTGATCTTGGTACAAGGAGCCTATTGACCGATCCAAATTTCTGTTATTCCCACTGTACCTCGCTCGCAGAGCTCTTCAAAATAGTGAATCCAAAGAAACTATTGGATCAAAATTCTACACACTAGAAACCGAATAAACGTGCGAGATAGGAAAAAAAACGTCTGAGCAATTCGAGGCAACGTTCTGTTTTGTTTCCAAAACTGCAGAGGCACAACGACAACCTCCTTAATGAAGAGCTAGTGATTCGAAACCTGGTGTCCAAATTACGAGGAAATTTTGTATATCGTTGGATTTATCGTTCATACGCAAACACTCAAAAAGCATGTAAAGTTTGGGTTGAATGGGACAGGTGGAAAAAATTGTTAATCCTTTCATCTCTACATATTTCCATTACTGCTTGACTTGGTATTCGATACTCTAGGGTTGTTGAGAACAAAATCCAGGGGTCCATATTACCCCACATTTCTGTATATGGCTCCATAAATCGATTTTGCACTGATAATTCGATCAAAAAATAACAAAGACATATAGCATGTTTGAAATTAATAGGAACATGAATCCTGTGTACCGTTTCAATGGCCAATTCCATCGTAGCTGCCATCGATATCTCGCTGACACGTTCCGAAAAATTGTGTATATTTATGTCAGCTAATGTATCCATCGTAAAATCATCGGAAGTCTCATCGAAATCACGACCTACAGTCTCTTTCACTTTTTTCCAGTGACGTTCTCGCAGTGCTGGGTTTTTCAGGTCCGTTATGAGAGGCAACGTCCTTCGGAATGTATCCACTCGTAATCTGCATGCAGAAAAGTCGAACGAGAATGCTTACGGGAGCATAGAAATAAATCATTAACATGTATTGCTTCGTTAATGAACTCGATGTTAATCAAGACTAGTGAGTTTGAAAAATTCATCTAAAATTGCGCCATTTTGTATTCCATATTTGTTCAAACTGTTTTGTAATTCATTTGTCCATTAATTTAGTGACGAATCGAAATGAGGTCAGTCGGAAAATTTGAGTGCACATAAATATTAAACTTGCGTGTGTCCTTTGTCCTTATTTATCGTTTATTTATTTATTTATTCATGAATAAATATGAGACACACATTAACTATGAATATTATACAAATGTTAATGAAAGTAACTGTACCTAGAATGTTCGACAATTTCCCAGTTTTTATGACTCAATTCTTTGGAGAGTCTCGACAATTTCCGAAGCAAAATATTCGCTGTTGCATTCATATCATCCATTTCGATCGTCCAAAAATTCACAGTTTTATATTGCTCCCAGGCTACGTCCCACTCTTCCGTTAACTTCCACACGAGTTCGATCGCCGTGAGGTCCTTTTTCAAAAAAAACATTCATCACCTTTTTTTTCTTCGTTCAACTATAATTTCCAATTCAGAGAAATAAACTACCTTTTCAATGTTATTGAGTTCGAGCGAAGTGGGTTGACTAATACCGAAGATTGAAAGGTTCGATTTTAACTGAGTTTCCGTTTCACGAAGAAAATCAAAGGAACGTCGGAAATTGTCCAACCATGTAGCAGCCTCTGCAAGATTTAATACAATTAGTTATTTCTATTGAGAATTCAAAATTCATTAAAATTGTGACAAGATTTTTTTACGAGATGCTTCAATTTTTTTTTTTTACATCCCATTTTTTTTACGAAATAAAAATATTTTTCTAGCCATTTTATCGCGAGATGCTGGATTATTTAAAATTAACGAATCGTCAACGTCACCTTTAGTTTTCCAGTCCGAGGTGAATGGACCGTCCTGGTAAAATCTGCTCACAAGTGCATGACAGTCGCTCTTAAAGGCAAGAGCTTGCTCGAGCAGTTGATTTCTGAACTGTTCCTGTAGCGAACGGATAATCAGAGACCGA
The DNA here is from genome assembly GCA_037952995.1 of Hyposoter didymator. Lineage (NCBI taxonomy): Eukaryota > Metazoa > Arthropoda > Insecta > Hymenoptera > Ichneumonidae > Hyposoter > Hyposoter didymator. The sequence continues at coordinate 12,510,024 of JBAJMU010000007.1, forward strand.
GGTTGACAAAAGTGAAGATAAATGGTGAATCATTTTGCTGTAGAACGGTAGGCTAGCGATTGTTGAAAAAGAGCGTTAGCCTCTCAAGGAAAATGTCAAAAAAAAGGGTCGACTTTTTATACTGTGGCAATCGGTTAGTCTGATTATTAAAAACCCTCGGCCATTTCCCCTGTTTTGGAAAGACTGAATTTTTCAACATGCGGTAACGACACTTGAGGAACTGGACCAATTACTTCGACTCCACTTCACTGTTCTACTTTCTGTTCCTTTGAGAGCCTTTAGAGCGTTGCCCACAGCAAGTATTTCTTAATGCCCTAATGTATGGCGTTTGTACCAATTGCACTCGTTGCTGTCGGTGACCAGCAAAAAACATTTTTCCCAAAAACCGTTTCACGAGAATATTTTTTTTTTTCATTCGAGTGACAATTTTCCAATCGCCAATCTCAACGAAACAAATACCTTAACATCTTGCAGTATTATTTCCGAGGATGACAGAAGATCGCAATACGCACGCCAAGATCTTTCGACGTCTCTCATTTTTCGTTTGAACTCGAAAGTCATTGGAATTTCGTACTTTTCTAAAGAGGCGTTAGAAAGAGTTTTTCAATTTATTTTTGAAAAATTTCCTGTCCTAATTACGACGTTTATTTGAGGAAATGATTGTTGCAATAATTGTTGCTCATGTTATTGACCAAATCTCGTTCAGTTACATTATTCGTGTATTTTTTTCCAAAGCAATTTCACTTCGATTTGTGAGAAGATATTGTCAAGTACTTGCTTCAGATTTACTACTTAGCAAGAGAGCTTGATACTCCTGGAACATTTGTTGCTTACCCAGAGTCTGATACTGCTCACGTATCTTGGGAAATTCTTCCTCCTCGTTAGGAATTTCCGCAGAGAGTCTCTTAAACAACTGCAACGCTGTCTGCATCGTGATGAGATCAGTGGGCTCTTTGCTAATCCTGAAAAAAGATGAGCCACGAAGGACCACGTTTATTTAACTATGAATTAATGATATACAGTTGATCCTGCTGTCGAAGGAGACGTGAAATTTCCTCGCACGAAATTCAAGAACAAATACGATAAAAAATTAAGGTCGTATGTTCAAGGGAATTTTATAGTCCACCTGGGTCTCTCACGTAGCTTTACATGATCTAGTTTCATGAAGGTTTTTGTTCTGTGCTGCTCGTGTTAATTTTAATTTGACAAAGATTCGGAAAAATTATGAAAAAATTGTTCGAGACTTCTCGACGGTCATAAAAATATTACAAAATGTTTATAACAAATTATTTCAACGGTAAATCGTCGAATGGAATAATTAGCTACTCGATCATCACGAAAATTGACTTTTAGGGCAAATGCACAGAGAGATATAGAACATTTTTTGTTGCAACTCACAATTTTGCATTTTCTGCTATATATTTGTAAACATGATCCACTTTGGCTTCGGTCATTCGCAACAATAGTTGAGTAAGTTTTTGTTGCCACAAGGCACACTGTTCTATTATCGCAGCTTTTAAGCGATCGGCATTGACCTCGACAAAGTGTATGCTCGTTATTGTTTCTTGCATTTGAACGTTGTTTGCCACTTCGGTGTATCTGCCGATGTCTGCGTCGAACGATACCACTGTTGGTTTCAATTTTTCGTATCTTCGGAATGCGGAAAATGTGATTGAAAAATATGCATGAATTCGTTTGACAGGAAAATTCGTTGATTTGCAAGTAAACGTAGCGTACGAAACGTCGTCGAACTTTGAGCTAGAATTGCTACAAATTATTGGCGAGACTGTTGGCATTTTTTTTTTACTCATTGTCTCGTTGTTGATTTTTTTTTGGCATTTTAAAAATTGGATAAAAATTTTTTGGCATGATATTCTTATTCTGAAAGGTTCGAACAAACGTCCTGAATTTTATGTGTCGTTCGGAACGATACTGGCAACGTGGCAAGCGTTTAAACATGGCTGGGGTCATTCTGACCCCGTGTGACCAACGCGTCATTTTCAGAACGTCTCGCCACGGAAGGTCAATGGTGTTTCAATTCTCGACTGGTCTTGAGAAATATGGAAACGTACCTTTGGATGAACAAATCTTTGTTCACTTCCCACATATCTTTGAAAGGTTCCCACGTCTTTTGATAAGTTTGCAACATCGAATAACAATGGGCAGCCTCTGATCGAAACAAGTGAACGAAATAATTTCATAACACACTGAGAAATATCGAATTTAATTAATTAAATTCGTTTTTCGTTTCAATTTGTTGCAATTAATGAAAATTTAATTAATTTCACTGAACGTCACGACTTCTCGAATTCATTCGACGAGATCGTGCGCTGAAGTCATTTTGGCAAAAGTGAAAAAAAATGAGTGTCGGAAAAAATGGATTGGATCGTTACCTTCATTGAGACTTTCTTGAATTTGGTTGAAAGACTCATCGTGAGTATAAGTCGCCCATAAGGATTTGACAGGTTCATTTTGCACGTTGAATCGCTCGACTATGCGAGGAACGAGGGTAAGTGGCTCGAGAAGTTCCGTCAAAATATTCGCCACGAATGTGGCGATTGCGGAAAACTGAGGAGAAATTATCATCTGGAAGGAAGAAAATTCGAGGAGCCTTTGTGAATGCGAAATATGTTTGAAATTCGAGGGAAAAATGATAAAAATTTCGAGTCTACTAGGACATACTTTATTTGCCACTAGGTCAGCTTGCAGCAACAGCAGAGGAGAAGGTGATGTCGTTCCATCGCCATGGAGAGCTTCATACATTACATTTAACGATTTTTTTAAACAAAGTTTGAAGGCTTCTTCCAGGAGAGTATCCAGTTTAGCCAAATAGTTTTTCCATTCCGCTGTACTCTGGAGTAAAAAATATGAATAATGAAATTCCCATGCTCTCGTCTCCGAGTCTTCCCTAAAGAAAAATCCTGCTTGAATTTACATCGCGTGGCTATACACTAGAGAATCTTTTTCATTTTTTATTAATCAATCTTTTCTTTTGTTGAGCAAATCTTATTTTTCGAACCAGCAGCTAAAATCGACATGAAAATCTGCGAATTTAAATAAAAGATGCTCCAGATTTATGGAAAATGATAATTCGGTACTTACTTCTTCAATGACGGATTGAAAACCCTCGAAAATCACGAGAAGGTATTGAATTATCAGAGTGTAATTTTCGACGAGTATCTTGTAGACTGATTCTCTAAAAATCACATTTTATTTTCCGAATTTAGTCAAGAAATGAAAAATTTTTCCGTCCCGAAATTAATGATGAAAAATTGGTGCCTGGTCGAGAGTTGTACTCGAAGAAAAATATGTGAAATAATACTCAAATACGAAAAAATACAATGGGACCAAAAAATGAATAAAGAAAAGTTCGAATTTTTGGAAAATTTTGGATTTTGACTGAAATAAAAATAAAAATATCAGATTTTTCGATGTACCGGATGCTCTGCAACTCTTGAGACAGTTCCACGAGCGTGTAGGTATAATTCGGCTTGATTTTCATGATCGGAGTATCGCAAATGTTTTCGCAAATTTTCATTATTTCGAAATTAGATTTTTTGTAAGTGTCAACAAATTCTTGTAACTGAAAAAAAAACATTTCTGTTTCGTTCAATGAGGAAAAATAAATGAATAATTTATATTTATACCGAAGGAATCCCTTTGGTTGAAACTCGTTTCTCTGGATTGAATGTTTCCGGAGAAACGATTATTAAGGTCATACATATCGAAGAGATATTCACCAATGCGGTATGTGCACAACAATCTTTTATGTAAGCGTCGATTAATTCGGAATTCCACGTGAGCTTTGTTAAGCCCGGTTTGATCTTGTGGTCCACTCGTTTAATTAACTCCCGGAAGAGATTGCGCTCTTCTGCCGATAGAGCTAATTCACGCAGACGAAAAATCCGAAATAAATTTCATAAAATGGTCGAAATACTTTCTTTGATTTTTTGTCATGCACGAAAAGAGAGAATTAATCAGAATCAGCAAAAAATATTGTCAGATTAATGAATTACTTGGCAAAGTCACTTTTATATAGATTCCTGGTTGTTAGTGTTTCGTAAGCAAGTCTGCAATGTAATAACCTTGGAGAATTTTGTTGTACGCGAGAACAACAGTGAGGACACTCTCATAGACGAATTGCAAATCCTTCCATTTGGTGTTGATGACTTGAATGTGAACAGGAATTTCAAATTTGAGTATGCCCCAGTAACGTGTTTCGTGGCACAGATATTGGATTCCCGGGTCAATATTACACTCCAAAAGGCCAGGCTTATCAAGGTTTTGTTTCATAAGACATCGATCGAGTCGGTCTGCGAAATCAGTGCCAGCGTCTTCGATCCAACGGTGGTAAATAGCGAGAGTGGCATCGCGAGTCCAAGCAACGAGTATTTCGTATTGATGGTAAACTTCATCGCTCATGCTGCAATGTGGCAACCAACAGGCCTTGGCAAACATGCTCTTTATGTTCTCCAATCTTTTGGTTTTTGAACGTAGATTCAAAGCTCTTCCTGCATAGTAAGGAGCCAGGGCTGAATACTCGTCTTGTTGTTCCAAGATTTCTCTCTTTGCCTTCTGAATTTCATCCCCGAACATTTTCCATGCCTGTGCGAGATTTCAAAGCTACTAAAATACCAACTGGCAACAGGATAGTCTACCTATAAATTTATTCCACCATAAGTACACCCATTTTCATTTTTTTATTGCTTTTAACCTCCCAGCATGTTAATACAAGTGCCACAAGTTTGTAACTCTGTATAAAGGGACAGTTATATCAACCCTTCCTCTATAGCCACCACGAAACACTCTCGTATACCAGAGACCTCGGTATTTACGTCTCGCACTAAACGTCACTACCAGCTCATACCTCCGAGTCTCTCGCTCAACACCAACCAGCCAACGATCAATTTTCCAGCTGAAAAAGGGTTAAGGATGTCCTCCGCACAGCCTTCCCAGACCAAAATTATTCTTTTTTCACTATTTTTCTAATTCAAGCTTTCAATCAAATTCCCAATTAATCTGCCATCTTTCAGCCGTTGCGAACACTCTGTTTTTCCAATCATTACGACACAAGAATATTATTCAATTTTTCTTTCAATAACAGAATCGAGACTGCCAAATTATCAGTCACCCTCTTGGGGCCAACATTCGTCATCGTGTCTCTGCAATTTTCTTTTTTTTTCCCATTTATTATTATTCTATGGAAATTTTGTTAGTTAGCCTTCCTGTTTGTTATGCTGTGTGACGATAAATAAATATTTATATTTTTTTTTCAAGTATTCAGTGTCAATGTTCTCAAAATGTCCCAAGAAATCAAAAAATCATTTCTAGAAAAATGTCAAGATGTGGGTTTTCTGGCACTGTCAAATTCAAACGTTTATAACTCGGGAATGGTTTGAGCTACAGGGCTCCCCTTTTGCACAGATGTTAATCGATACAGGCTCTTCGTTCTCTAAGAATTTTGTTGGAATCGTTAGAAAAATACGAATTCTACATCATTTTTAAATTTTCAAAAAAGAGTGTTGACGCTCTAACTTCTGCAAATTTCAAGATTTATTATAATTTTTTTTATATATAGAGTATCGTAATAGGAAGGTTTGTATTGAATTTGGAAAATATTGGTTGACCGGTTGAAATTTTATGAGTTTCCAAATTTTACGAAAATGTGAGTTTTTTGAAAAATCGTTTAAGCGCTTTCATTTTTTAACTTCCTCTTGTTTTTTTTTGTTTTAAAATGGTTTCTTTCTTCATATTTCGAAACTACAAGATTAATGATGTTTGTACACGCTTATATATTCTTGCTCGTTGGTATCTTGAGAATCGTGAGAGAAGAAAAAGTTAAAATTGGCAAATGATATCGGAAAATATGAAGGAAAGAAAAGTCCGAGTTAAGCAGAGCCAAGTGTGATGGAATCGAGTAGCCGACAGAGTGTGTCGCTGGTGACTTAATCAAAAAGACAAATACACTTGTAGGGAAGATCGTTCGTGAGCGCCAAGACGTCCCTGTAGGTTTCAGTTACTTATATAGGAGAAGCCGTAAAACTGGTTAAACTGGTAAAACTTACCAAAGTTGTTTTCCTGTCAAACAATGACATCAAGTTTTCTCGGCTCATGTACGTGTGGAACCCATACAAACTACCGATTGCTTCTTCCACATTTTGCACGTATTCGAAGACGGAAGACACGAGATTTTCTATGTTGATTTCGAGGTCTTTCATGTGCCCACGAAAAACAAACATGTCATCGTACCACGTTGGCTCTTGGACGTCCAGTATTTTGTGCGAGTTCCTTTCGATCGCGAGCAAATATTCTAAATAGAGTTTCTCTACTTTTTGGCAACTTTTCTCGAATTCTGGGCCCTCCGTGCCAGCGAATCGTGGAGGGAGAATTGGGACAGTCTCATCCATTCTACGAGAAATTATTTTTTTCATTCGTAACAGCAGAACGCCCTGAATTTACACATGAATAATTATTATGAGGATTCTTCACCTCGCAAAGTCGATCATCGATTGACAAATTTCTATCATGTTGTAACATCGAGATATAAACGTGTCAATATGACGAAATATCGTCTCTCTGGACAAATCCCACGACTGAGCCGTCCAATTGTTGTGTGCATCTGAAAACTGGAGCGAAAGGAGTTGCAAGGATTTATTTGGTATATATGCGATAAAGCATTAGTGCAGAACGTAATGTCGGATTTCAACCGTTTTATATTCTTCCTCGTTCCCAGCCGAATATTTTATTCGATCGAATCTTTCGTATTTAGCGATGCGACAAGAATCCTGATAAGTTCAACCATTTGCGAAATGTCATTTCGAATAATAACCATTTCCAAAAGTACTGACCAAATCATTTCAGTTCAATCATTTTTCTTACATCAATTATTATCAAAGTTCCTCGTAATTATTAATTAGAAATATTTCGATAAAAAAACAACGAAAGATTACCAAAACTTTATCATCCTTGGCAAATTTTTCACTGACGTCGAATCCCTTTCAAAATTCGGGTATTTCTTGAAAGCAAAATATTTTTTGAAAAATTGTCAAAATTTTAATTAAAATGTCACTTGATGGGTCTGCAAAAATATTATTTTCAATATTTTTCTATTTTTATTCGACAAACTGCAATAAAAAACGTCTCTGCATTATTTATTCCATTTTTGCATCAAGCTTTACATGCAAGAGTTGCAGAAAAAATGCATTCAACTGAGGTGACGGAGCTGTTCCACTCCAAAGATTCTTTAGCAAATAAAAAAAAAATGTTTTTATCGCAAGAAAAAAAAAGATGAATTTTCACCAGATTTTTTATCAACTCGTGCGAGGAACTGAAATTTCAAGCGAATGAACTGTTTGGCTTGAAACGTATGTGTAAAACACGGTTAAGTTCTCGTTCTCCGGGCTAGTCGTCTTTTGTTCCAGGGCCGTGGGCTTCATCTTTAAAACACAAAGATCATCATCGCCATTATCACAATGTAATCCGGAGGCTACCTCGAGGGGGTTCCTTTCTTCCTAGGAAAAGGGGTAGCTGCAACGCCCCAGAACAGTAGAAAGAGCCACCGTGGGAAATAAAGAGCTTTTCCGTGAATAAGAAGCATGACGATTGGGGTGGTAAAAAGAGCCGGGGGAGAAGAAGGAAGAGAGAATCGAGAAGGGAAACTGTGGGTTTATTACGTCGCGTTGCTACCCGCATTTCTAGGGTGCGGGGAGCAAACAAACCCGGGCGTTAATCGAAGTGATCCCGTGTCTCGCACACTAAAGCTTCGCTGATTTCGAAATTCTCCAATACCGATGATATCGTTCCAAGCCAAAAGAAGATGGTCAATAATATGCTATACGAACAAAATTCAATACTCTTTCGATTCAAGAAACGCTGCAAAATTGGAAAAAAAAAAAAAAAAAACATTTTTTCGAGATTCCTCCAAGTTGATCAGTTGCAAGTAACATTTTTTTATACAAAATTGAAACGCGACGTTCATTTATGTGCGAGAGTCTCGATCCAGCCAAAGAGATTGGAACAAACATTTTTTTTTGTCATTCTCGATTATCCGGACCTTTAAGGACGTTGTATGGCGATGGTCAAGTCTTAATTTTTTTTTTCAACTTTTATTACATACAAAATGGTTTGCGAGCCCAAGTTCATCAACAAAAGTCGTTACAAGATGACGAAAGAACTACATACTCAAAATCCAAGGTTGTCCGAGGGAATCTGTATTTTTTATGTAATAAACAAAATTTCGGAAAAAAATTTACGAACGATTTTTTTGAAAAACTGAATAAAGCTTTTTCGATGTTACATAAAAGTGTATGCAAAGTTTCAAGAGGCTTTACCATTTAGAAATCGAAATATTTAATGTTGAGAATTGTAACTTTTGACACACGCTCTTATGAGAAAATACTGAAAATTGTGATTTTTATAAATAAATATCTCGACCTCTCCATGGTGAAACCTCTTAAAATTGCATGAGCTATTAGACATCACTATTCTCTTTGTACGGTGCAAATTTAAAGGAATTCCATCGATAGAAAATTTTGTATACAACGTCCTTAATGTTATAGTTTTTCCTCTGAAATTCAGCCAAGAAAGCTTGAGAATAAAGTGTTAAAAATTCAATCGAATATTCCGAAAGTTTCGTACTTTTTGGGAATCGCCCCAGAAACAGAAATAACCGAATGTTTTAATCGGAACAATGGAGAATTTTTCAATTCGATTTCAACTGCAGAGAATAATGAGATTCTGTGATGCTCGTTACAAACCTTGTCGTACAAACGTTTGTAATCTTGACAAGTCGCAATGCAGTTGATGAAAATCTGGATGTTCCTTCTGGTGTTTCCAGCGAAAATATCTTTGAAGTCGATGAAGCTTTGCATGAGAAGAATAATTTGATTGTGCAGAGCAATGAAGAGATTGCTGATTCTGTCATGGTTGTTGAAGAAGGGAGAATTGAGCCAAACGACACGAAACTTGTGCAGGATTTTTGAAAGATGTGGAGTTATTTCTTGGGGGCTTGTACATTTGCTTAATTCTGCACAAGGCTTCTGGAGAAAACCAAGGAATTCGATGTTCGATTTGGATTCGTTCATTCCATGTTCGACCTCTTCGCTCAGGGTTACGAATTGTCGAACGTACGTGGATTGATTGAGTGTCAAAATCTTCACCAAATGCGTCACTTCCGGACTTTGCATTTGATAATGTAAGCCACACAAATTTTCATCTGCGGCAACAAGAAATATTTCTTTCCATTTCACTGGTTTGTTGGATGAATAAAAATTCTTAAAATTATCGAAAAATTGCAACGTTTTTTTTTCAAGCCAATTGTAATTCATTTGCAATTTGAATAAAAATTTTAGGAAAATTCTCATTTTGTCGAATAAAAAAAATCCGTTCGATAAAAGTTTCGGTGGCTCTTGAAAAATTTGATTAAAATCGCAAAAAACCTCACAAAGCTTGTCAATATTTTGAATTTTAAAAATTCAATACCAAAGAAAAGAATTTTTATTCATGAAAAAAGAAAAACTTTTATGATGGAAATTCGAGCAACACAAACGCAACGTCATGGTGGACGATCGGTTCACTGCTGCGAATATACTTTGTCAGTTTTCCTTGAGTTAAATTCCAGGATCACAGTACACGGCAATCCCATGTATGCGGGTCTTTCGGTTTTAGGGAATAGCATAGAAAGGCTCTGGCCCGAAGGCCTTGCCTGTCTGATGCGTTTTACTTCTATGTTCTCTCCCTTTTACCTCATTCCCTCATTCCAGCCAGACTTTTCCTTCTGCTGCTTTGTCCCCCCTCCCCCGAGCCTGCAACTATTAAGTGAGCTTGTACCACAACGTTCTCTCTTTTCGTTTTACATAACTAACAAAATAGCACTACCGCAAAAATGAGAAACAGCCGAGGGAATGTCGCTTTAGGAGTTTCCGGTTAAGTCACACCATACATTTCGCGACCGACGGTTCCTCATTTTCTACTCACAGAGTGACAGAGCCAAGAGAATGCAGGAAATCTCCTATTTCCTAACTGAATCCCAGGTTTCTTACTGTTGGAACGAGTTGCTTATTTTTTTGAAAAATCATTCGACTTTAAAAAATCTTGGCTTTATAAAAAAAATTTAATAGATTTTGACATTTTCTGTAATATTTCTGCAATAATTATTTTGAATGAATAAATTATTGAAAAACCATAAATTTCGCGACCGACGGTTTCTCATTTTATACTCACAGAGTGACAGAGCCAAGAGAATGCAGGAAATCTCCTATTTCCTAACTGAATCCCAGAGTTCTTACTGTTGGAACGAGTTGCTTATTCTTGCGAAAAATCATTCGACCATAAAAAATCTTTGCTTTATAAAAAAAATTAAATAGATTTTGACATTTTCTGTAAAATTTCTGCAATAATTATTGTTAATGAATAAATTATTGAAAAACCATAAATTTCGCGACCGACGGTTCCTCATTTTATNACCATAAATTTCGCGACCGACGGTTTCTCATTTTATACTCACAGAGTGACAGAGCCAAGAGAATGCAGGAAATCTCCTATTTCCTAACTGAATCCCCGAGTTCTTACTGTTGGAACGAGTTGCTTATTATTTCGAAAAATCATTCGACTTTAAAAAATCTTGACTTTATAAAAAAAATTTAATAGATTTTGACATTTTCTGTAATATTTCTGCAATAATTATTGTTAATGAATAAATTATTGAACCATCATAAATTTCGCGACCGACGGTGTCCCATTTTATACTCACAGAGTGACAGAGCCAAGAGAATGCAGGAAATCTGCGATTTCCTAACTGAATTCCTGAGTTCTTACTGTTGAATCGAGTTGCTTATTTTTTTGAAAAATCATTCGACTTTAAAAAATCTTTGCTTTATTAAAAAAATTTCAGTAAATGTTGCAATTTTTGTAATATTTCTGTAATAATTATTGTAAATAAATAAATTATTGAAACATAAAATTTTCATCGAAAAATACTCTTCTCCGAGAATTTATGGGGAACGGTCTTGATGGATCATTTCAAGGCATAATACGAGCCATCAAAATGGTATAATAAACGAGGTGGAAAAAAAATGGAATCATAAATAACGAGCTCAAGTTTCCCTTCGTGACTTTCAATCTATGGGAAGTTGTTGTATACGAAACGAATTCGATGAATGGAAAATAAAGTTGTTCGATTTAGCACAATAGAAATACAATGCGATTGTGAGAGACTTGATGAGAATGGAATCGCCGTTAAATGTGAGAAGGGATCTGGAGATTGGATAAAACTCACATCGATAAATCCAGAAATCGTATTCATCATTTAGGCAAAGAAGTTCGTGAGGGGTGGATTGATCCTGGTCACCAAGGGCCAATCTGATTTGGTGCGTCCAATGCGCGACTACTCCCTCGAGTCGTTTTACAAGCTCCTTATCGGCGCTTACCTCCTCTACACTTTGGTCGTTTCCTTCGAGAGGTAGATATATCACGGTTAAACCCAGCATTTTGTACCTTAAGTCCGTAAGGTCACATAAAAACGTATGCAGGCTTGTGCAGAAATCGGCTTTAACGCATGTTGTACGTTTCTTCGTGGTTAAGGTCTATAAATTTAACTGCTTAACGGGGACGCGATGAAATTGGTGCATTATTCGGACGTGTAATCTTAAACCTAAAATTTAATGCTTGAGAATTTAGAGTTGATCCAAAGTGATGACCATTGGGTCAAAGGGACCCAGGCCAACTGCGTCATCATCGTATTTGATGAAATCTTCAAATTATCAGCTTCAAAAATTATGAATGCGTCGAGTTTCCTGGGTCACAGAGACCCAGAGACGACAAAGTAACTTAAAATAATCAGACCATCGCTTACGATGATAGGTCGAGAGAATTCCGCCATAGAAAACTCACAGAAAATATTATAAACGCAACTATTTAAAAAATTTTAATTCAATTTTATTAATTAAATTAAAATTTGATTTTTAAAAAATTTTAATAACGAAAATGTGGATATGCCCAAAGAAATAGCATCAACGTGCAAATTTCGGTTACGTCTATCAAGAGAATATTCATTTTATTCAATTGATAAATATATCGATAAAAAAAACGTCAAGTTTCCTGGGTCACACAGACCCAGAGATGACAAAGTAACTTAATAATTAGAGCATCGTTTACGATGATAGTTTGAAAAAATTTCCCCATACACGGAGAAAAAGAAATAGTTAATATCACAGTATAAATTGCTTACACAACCGGGAACCACATTTCATTTTACAGTAAAACAGAATAATGTATCCAAAAATGATGAATTTCCCCGTAAAAACTGTGATTTTCACAGTTACACTGGCTTGTTCACAGTTTAGTACTGTCAATATGCCATTGTACCTAGTAAAATTGCTCCGATGTAAAATTAACACAAGATCACTGATTTTCATACTGTACGCAGCTGCAAAAGTTACAGTGTACACTGTATTGAGTATAGGGTGATTGATTCAATTTTACAGTGTGGCACATGATAGTTTTACTTTTCTTTCGACAGTTTGTGATGTTACCTGTACACTTTGAGATTTTTACAGTTTACTCTAGTTTATTTACATTTTGGTACTGTGCAAAAATCAGTGTTCTCAGTAATACCTGCATGAATTGACACAATTCATGCAGGTATTACTGGCGCATTCCCCAACTGTCAAATTTCGAGTTTTGATAAATTGAAAATACAGTGTTTGAATTGTTAAAATCGGTTAAAATTTACTTTGGACTGCACTGTAATTTGAGCACTGTGTTTCAGTGAATATCACAGTGCAATCGCTTCGAGTCCAATGCGAACTGTGTACCACTGTGTTATAATCTGTTTCTTTTTCTCCGTGTAGAAAACTCACAGTAAATATTATAAAATCAACTATTTACAAAATTAGGTTGAATATTTGTGCAACGAAAATTTGGATACGTCCAAAGAAATAGCATCGCAACGTGAAAATTTCGACGTGGTTACATCGATCGAGAGAATGTTCATTTTCTTCAATTGATAAATATATAGAAGGAAAAGGCGTTGGTAGTTTGGTAGGAGAGTGCATGAGACGTTTTGGAATTGTAATTAAATGCTTAGGACAGGAACTGCTGGAGCAAAAGTTCCAAAAAGCATGTGGTAAACACGAGGACGAATCAAGGAACGAATAATCATTGTGGCAAACAGTGATGTCCTGAGTCTGAGCAGTGTGTGAGTGATTGTGTATAAGGTTTGACTGGAAATTATGATAATAGCTCGGCACTGTGGGTCCTTTACTTCGCCGTTCTCCATTCTATTCTCTGTTCCACGGTCTAACCTCTACACTCCGGAAATTCATCGGGGCTTCCCCACCTTCTTCCCTAATGGGATTGCGGTTCGAGTTACAAATTCACTCTGCCATACCCATAGTAGCTTCATTCTACTTGGTAGCTAATGCTTGGCGACACTTATATACGGCCTGAAACAGGTTTATACGACGAAATATAGTTTCCCAAGTGTTCCAAAACTGTATGTACAACCGCGTGTTATCTGATAAAGAAATATGCAAATATTATTTCCATCGAAACTATGAGGCCACGAATAATGAGGAGACCGAGCTCATCAAGACTCAAGGAGCATCTTCGTTCCGCAAAATGGTGTCAAACTAATTTCAATTAACGACACAGCAATCCCTAAATTCAATGAGTCTCCTACATGCCCCCAAATTTTCCTCGGATATAATCATCACATTGAGTGCAACAGCGAATTCGTTAAATAAATCCAAACCGAATATAAGTCTCGTTAGAAAATTCCATTCTTGAAGAGAAACAAAGATTTTCTATTTTTTACACTCCTGTCGAGTCACAGCTGCGACCCAGGAACTTGTATTTTTTTTTACCATTTTCTTTTTCTTTGGTGATAAAAATAACCTGCTCGATTGAAAGGAGGGAAAAAAAGTTGGTCTGGATGGACGTAAAAAATGACGGTTTTGACCTGGGTCAAAATGACCCAATGTCTAGTAACCCATATGGTTGATTGAAAAGCACTCGATCGTACGATGAAAAGGATACTGTCCGACCAAGTCTTGGTCCTGTAGAATTTAGGGGCCAATAAGTTCGAGGTCATCTTCAGAATCGTAGCCTCCACGTTTTCGTTCACTGTACCAAACGTCACATTAGTGTCAAAGTTTTTCATTGTAGTCATTGCCGAAGGATCTCGAATGAAATACGTGAGCTCGTTCACTGGCATAACAGGAATCTTTAACTCCGTCGTTAAAACGCTACCGCGGAAATATACACTGAGAATCGTTTTATCCGAGTAACTGAAAAACTCTCGAATATCCGAGTCGCACTTTTCGGTCCAGGCGTAGTCAACTAATCCACTCAACGTCGTAAGTTTTTTTACGTATTGTACCTGAGAAGGGAATAAAATTTACGTGCAGACGTTTTTATCAATGAAAGTGCGTTCTGAATTCCTCGCGAATGTACTCTCGATCCAAAATTCAATTCATCGCATAAAAATGTATGCAGATGCATCTAAATGCACGTACGGGACGCAACCAATTTCTTATTCCACCAAATTTCAATTTTTCCATTTTTAATATTGCTCACATTTCTATACTCATTTTTATTGAGCATCTTCGGAACAAATAAAAAAAAATGCATCAACCATTTCGTCATCCTCATGGAGGATGTGACTGAATTTTTTTTTTTACTTTTCAATGCAAATATATGCTGGAAAAACATCGTAAAATCATATCTAGAAAATTCAAACGTTTGGAGCTCGAGAACGGTTCGAGCTACAGGGCTCCCGTTTTTCACAGATGTTAATCGATACAAGCTCTTCGTTCTCTGAGAATTTCGTTGCAATTGCTAGGAAAATACAAATTCTACGTCATTTTGAAATTTTCAAAAAAAGAGTGTCGACGCTCTAACTTCCGCGAATTTCAAGATTTATTATTAATTTTTTTTTTATCAATAGAGTATCGTAATAGGAAGGTTTGTATTGAATTCGGAAAATATCGGTTGAACGGTTGTAATTTTATGAGTTTCCGAAATTTACGAAAATCTGAGTTTTTTGAAAAATCGTCGAACGGCTCCAATTTCTGCAAATTTTGTTAAATATTGTGTATAAGTCGGTACTTCCTTTTTACTTTCGAGAACAATTGTCAAAACCCTACAATTTGAATGCAAATGCAAAAAACGCTACCGATTGCTTCCTTAAAATGCTCAAGGGAAAGCATCTTGCATTTTGAGCATCTCGTTAATTTCCCAAAACATAATGAATATAAGTTTCCGTTTTGCACGATCTGAAAAATAACCACAAACGTTTCTCGGAAATTGATCGAATCGCCAAGTACCGAAATGCCCCGATTGAACAAAACTATCGTCTGGCAAAACACATGGATAAAACATCCTTAAGTAGACTCTGGAGTATCTGGAACTTGGAGCAACTTTTGTCATTGAGGTTTCCCCATGGGATATAAAAAAGACAAAACACGATGGTGGGATAGACGACTCAATAGTCAGTTGAGTCAATGGCAATAATAGATCCATGTGGAGGGGGGTGGGCTTCCGCATATTGTTGGCTCGAAACTATCTCAGAGATTGTTTTAATGAAATCCTTAATAATTAACTATTGGATGAGTCTCGTACGAAAGTCACATATATAGCTCAACGCATGCCACTACGCCAGGTTTAGCTTCATGGCAACAGCCAATTAGCGGAGGTATAAAACGACGACAATACCAATCTCGGAGTTGGGATTTCGTACGAATAAAACTAAATGCAAATAGCGCACTGGTTTTCCCTTTATCACGGAAAGAGAAGCGTTGCAACCGTTGGGAGCCGGCGAAACTTTAATCTCCCACTTCCACTTATGGCGCACAGAACGAGCTGGTGCTACGACATCTGTGCGCAGACTTTATATTTATCCATATCCATTGAGATACTTTTGAAAATTCCAATAGATCAAAAGCCTCGTCCGAGCTCGTTAGGATCTTCGAAAAACTCATGATTTCTGTACATAAATATTTACAAATTATTTATCTCACAGTTCCTTTTGTTATCCCACCATGTTTCGTCAATAACGAGGAAATTCAATCGATGCTTTCTGCTTGGAAGCCTGGCGACGTCTTGACGCCGGGAGCATGAGAAAGAAGAGTGTTAACGCCACAAAGGCAAGTCTATTCTCGAGATTGGCCTCTTTGCGGAACTCGAGAACATAAACGAACCAGACGGTATCGAAATTTCGATCCTTTAAACGCAACGAAAACCTTCCTGTCTCCTCGATTCTTTCCAAGCCTCAGGATTTATTTTTAGAATCGTAGAAATATCTTCAAATTTGCTGGAAAAAATCTAGACCATTCGGAGACTTGCACGAAGCCAAAAAATTCAATTGCAAAAAAATGCAAATTTACTGTGCAGAGCTGATTTGCAAAAAAAAAATTGATTGCTGGCCATAAAACAGCTGGAACCCAAAAATATCAAGTCTTGGATGAATTATGAGTGGACCTGTACATTTTGTACAACTTCATCGCCAGATACTTATTATTATAGCTTCCGCAGTTTTAAGCTCGGAGAGCACGATCTACTCGACGAAACTTTTAATAGGTGGACACGCGTTAGAGCCTAAAAATCGTGACGTCCACGTCACAGCCACACTGTTGCAATAATAAATTTAATTAACGTCCAACAGATTTTTAAACAGATTTTCTTCTTCGTTTAACACTCTCACCAGATTATCCAATTCCTCTTCACCGTACGTGTACTCGTCCCTCAGGGGCAATTCTTCGTATTCTCGTCGAAGGTCGCCTGCAATTAAAAGTTATACGAGCGAATATTACGAGCTGCATTCATTTATAACAAAGCTTGAGTTTAACAAGAGAATTCAGGATTCGACGACTCCCTGACAATGTCACACAGTTGCCTCCAAAATCCATTGTCTTTTCCTCACTTATAACGACCGCGCTTTAAATTAAATTATGCATCATCAAAATCGATTAATTATTTCTCCAGCACAGTCAACTTTCTGCTTTTTATACTTGTGAATAATTTTTTCCTTTTTTTTTCAACTCTGTGGGTCATGTTGACCGAGCCACCATGCTGTGTGACTTTCAATGGAGAAATTTTTCGACACCGCGTTGGTCGAACCGCAATTTTTCAAACGCCAGCCCATTTTTTTTCTGTTTTTATACAGAGGCTCAATTTTTTTTCTATGCCAGTCCGATTAACGGTGAGGAAAAAAATCACGTTCAAAATGTTAAGGGCGTTGGGCAACCGATTCACACGCTTAATACCGCGATTAACCGAAATCACACATTTATGAAAATCGTTACAAGTTAAAACCTCCATTTCCATAATCCATAATTGCACGAAAATCTACTGTCAAAGTGTGCAATGTTTACATGCCAAAATGAAAATGAAACATTTGTAGGTTCGAATTGAAATTATCGCGGAATAAATTGGTATCCAGCGAGTTATCGATGCCGCATCGACACACCATGAAGTTTTAATTTTAATTCGTGCATCAATGATCAATCATACATTACGTCGTTTCAGGCAATTCGCAACGAGCGATCAACTATTGGGAAATGTTAATTAGAATTTGAGGAAAAACAGAGAACCACGCGTACCGTTTCGTAGAGTATGCGCTATATAGAGTTTGTATGGGAATCTGATGTTTCCGCGTGTTCATGTCAGTTTAGTTTTGGTTAGCAACAAACCCATGTGTTATGTCATTCTGTCAGGTTTGCCGGAATTCAGAGAGCTGTCAGAAGGACGACAGGTGGGCCGCGATTGAAATACGTAATTTATTATTTTCCATTTCCTCAAATTGGTATAATTCTATTAGTGGCTTAAATATTTAAAAAAAAGGCATACGTCGCCTGGGGCATCGAAATTTGTAGAGATTAGCCGGTGGAATAAATATGCCGAAGGAGAATCAAAACGTCGTGAGCTATTGCATTTTTTTTTGGTCTCGAATCGGTATTTCGTTGCAACTGCAATCAATAATGACATTTTTTGACTGCATCCGTAGAAAATATAAAACACAAAAAAAGAACGAGAAATAAATTCATATTTTCCTGTCCAGCGGAGTAGCTTAACTATACTTTCTCTTTGAAATACAAATTGAACAAGCTTTTTGCTATTTGCTTTGCTCACGTCCGGCGTAAGCCGTCATAGAAAAAGTTTCGTCATTATGCATACTTCTATTATCAAGGTTATATATACTAGTGAGCGCGGAAAAGGTGAAGGACGCGGACAGAGGAAAAAGGTATGGTGTGTTGTTTTTTCTCTCGCAGATTTGAGCCAATACGAAAAATGGCATCTGCTTTAGTTTCAATTCCCTTTTGCACGCAGTGAGAAAGAGGTACGTAGATTTTCATAATGGAAATCTGTGGAAATAGTGTTTTTCTCGGTGTGCATCTGCCAACAGAATTATTGAAGCATATCTCATCGTTGTTTGCTTATGCCAGGGCGCGCAGTCAGTTTACGTATTCATTTGCGCTAGCTGTTATCGCAGTTCGTTCGTTCGTTTGGCTTTAGGGAAGAGAAGTAGCAACTTTAGCTCGCGAGGCGTATTCCAGCTTGGACGCTGATTTAGTTACGCAACTCGTCGATAATAATACACACTGCTCTTCCTCTCTCTCTCTCTCCTCTCTCTCATTCTTATTCCCTCCATTCATATTTCCATTCCTGTTTTACTCGCGTCCTCTCGCTTTGGACCTATTTTACTCGTCATCTATATGTTCCCACCTGCAACTCCGATCTCTACCTACAACTCGACGTTGTATTTATACTCTTCTCCGCGGAGCACAGTCAACTGTTCGTTAACAATTAATGAGAGCTTCCCTTGCACGGGTCCCTGCATATTCTCTCTTTCACACCCTCGCTGACGCCCATTCCAAACAATTCCCTTATTCGCCCTGCTTTTCCATAAAGCCCAATCGCATGTACACAAATTTCACTCCGCACATAGTAACGTTTGTTAAATAACTTTTATACCATCGCTGCAGTCCTCCTTGCTAACTCTTTCACCGCAAATTCTATTTTTCACCTCATCATTCAGAAAATCAACCCTCCGAATGAAAAAAGTTTCTCAATCTGTCATAATTCGACGCAGATAATATTTCTGCATCCAGTTTCTTTTCCTTTTCGCATCTTTTCACGTTATATTTTTTTCCAAGGACCTAATGATCTGAAATAATCCTCGGTCCACATTCAACAATCACAAATCGTTTTTCCCTTTTTTTTCTCTTATTACGAAATAAAGATTTCGATTTTTTATCCATTATTTCGCAAACGAATGGTTATTCAAATTGCATAAAGTTCAATACGTCCACAGCAAAAATGACGAGCAGATAAAACCGATGTAAATTATTACCGTTCATAAAATGTACGTTTCTCAATGCCGACAGCGAAATATTCAGAATAGATAAACGAATGACCCGCAAAACAATTTTTACTGCTATTCGTGATTGTTTTTGCAATAAATAAAAATTTAGTCTAGTAAAAATTTGAGAGAGTGGAAAAAAGTTTGTAATATGTCCCTTTCAAATTTAAATGTCTGAACTGCAATTTTCCTGTAAACGTAGACCAGAAATTTACATTGCTTCCGGATTCAATGAATTGACCTAAAAACGTGCATTTTTTATGGTTGGAAATTCATGGTGAAAAATAATCGCTGTATATAGTGATTGTTTGTACATTTCTATACATTTCGATTCCATGTTTTCAATTTTTTTTCTTTGTTTTCTTACATTTGCGTTATTTTTGTTTTTTTTTGTTTTGAACTGCTGGGAACTTAAATGTTAATGGTGACTAGAGAGTTAACCCCTGTTGTGCAGCACGAAGCGTTTTTTTTTTTATGAATGTAATGGCGTTGTTTCGTCGTACTCACGAACGAGTGGATCAACCCTTAAAATGCACATTCTTTTATGGTTTGAAATTTAACGTAAAAAAATTATTACGGCGTGATTCTCTTTCATTCTACATTTGAATGTATTTTTAATTGCGTTTAAAAAATGTTTTTGCGTTCCATATTCTACGAACGCCTCTGTCTGCCACACATTGCTTTTTCAACTCTCGAATGAATGAATCAACTTTTAGAATGTACGTTTCGTTAGCGTTGAAAAATCCAAATAAAAACGTCAAACCAAGTGCCATTTTCGCGACATTTCGTCACAGATTTTCATGTGCCTTTCTTTTCCCCAGATAACAAACTGGGTCAATTTGACCCACACTGATTTTTCCCCTCCGTTGCAATAACTCGAGAATCTCTTCATTCTAAAACTATTTTGTTTTTCGAAGGAGACTTTTTTTACTAGAATCAAAGTTTTAAATGATTTTTTCAAAAAGTGAATTTCAAGATTTATCCGATTTTTATTGCACGAAAAATTTTTCAAGCATCCTCCTGTTTTTTTTTTTTTTTTTTCAATGAAAACCAACCAAAGGCCTGCTGATGACGTGCGGATGAAGCACTCTTCGGGCTCAATTGACCCAGTGTGTCGATCCAGTGACCAATCGAAAGGGCTTGTTTTTGCATATTGTCCAGCCATCGAAAAGAGTAAAACTAACGACTTAGCTATCGCGTCTAAATGGACACGAGAATGAAAAGACACTTGAGGGAAAAAAATTGCTACGATATAACGATGAAAATAGCAACAGCTCCATTCTGCACACTGTACATCGTATTAAAACTAATTATCAGCCTGTTTTTATTCAACAACAAGTGAATTGGTTGTTAGGAAGAAAATTAGCCGACAGCTTTGGAGCGTAGAATTGGAATGAAAGCTGCTGGAATCTCATAATGTACGTAACATCCTGTAGCAAAGGGAGGGTATATTCGGGAATTGGAAAAGCGTTATCGCGCTCGTTTTATACCTAAAAGAGCTCGTAGTGAGGATATTGTAATAGCAAAAAAAGAGATGAATTTTATTGTCGTCGTGGAGAGCCCGAAATATAATGATTTTGTGAAAAATCAAACGAGATTGCGAGGAAAATAAATTTAACAAAATATCATGATTCGTGTGGAAAAAAATCACATGTCGTTCGATATCCATGGACGTTTTTAATGATGGACAACGTGACATGAAATCCTGCGTTAATATCGAGAGACGAGCGCAAACAGATGAAAGATGGAATATGTTAAAAAGTACAACTAACTCGAAAGTGGAAAGCTTTTAACATTTTAACGTAGAAAATCTTACTTGGCCTTTCCGCTTCGTCGCTGCTGCCTTCAGCATCCAAATATTCTCGTTTCGGATCCAGTCTACCGAACGACTTCTCTCCTCTCAGCTTATCTTTCCGTCTTTGCATTTTATTGACGAGGGCGATGACACTCGCAGAGTTCGTTCCTTCCTCGAATTTATATACCTCAACTATCTCTTCGCTACTCACCACCAAACTATATTACCCCGTAGACGTGGAATACTTTCCATTCGAGAATATCACGAGAAAAGGAAGAGATTTCGTGCCTTCAGCACGTAAGAAATCGTTATGTGATTTCATGCCCATAAAACATATGAGCAAATGTGTATTGTATCGACCACCAGTTCGGATTCACCTTTTTTTTCCACAGTTAACGTAGTGTCACTCGCAAATATGTCAATAAAAATGCGAATATCCAAGCAAATTGAAAAAGAAACAGAAAGCAAAAAAAAAACAAAAAAATTAACAGGCACAATCAAAACGTCAACGATTCCGAATTAGTTTATTCGCGATATTTGTTTCGTTCTCGTCGAGAGCGGAGGTAATTAAAAAAGCATGGGACACGACACGAGCCAAACGAAAGTTGGATTTTCAATGTAGCAGAAATCAAAAGGTCAAAACAAAAGCGACGATGCATTCAGCATTGCGTTATTCGTTTTTTTTTTTCCAATTATTATTTACAACCGAAAATTCTTGCTCTAGTGGATACTGCGGTGACGAACGACTATATGGTTTAGGATTGAAGAGAAAAACCAATGCAAATAACATTCCGGACAATTCAGTCCAACGAAAAATCAGCGACAGCATCGCGAGACGAGGGAACAAAATATTTCCGCATTTTGTTTTTCACCGAATTCGACGAATTTTTAAACGAAAAAAAATTCAATGTTCACAATTATTCAGAAGAGTTTCAACCCTTTGCACATTTTTCAATTTCAATTTTAGACGCTGAAAAATTTGTGTTGAAGAGCCTCAAATTACGGAACGTAAGCTCCTTTGAATTTATGGCTTTTCGTTCCAACGGCTTCTTCTTCTGTAACAAGAGAATTTAATTACTTAATCGACTAATTTATCTCGAAACTCCGTTATGAATCTCGAGAAGCAAAATTGTTCTCCGATCATTATTATTTCATTGTAATTTTCTACGAATTAATAGAAATTTTCTTTCAACTTTCGTTCAGCAACAAAAATAACCATGGAGAAAATCGTCTCGAAGTATTTTCCAAAAAAAAATGCCGATACGAACGTTTCACCTCAAGATTCTCCAATCTTTCGTAATTTTTGCAGAACATTATTACGATTATTATTATTATTATACTCTCCATTATAATATTCGTTACTTTCGAAAGAAAACTGTTGATTTAGCTTCGACTTATCGAAAGCTTGATAAAGAGGCTGCGGAGATGAAGAAAAGAAAAGCTGGTCTCATTGGAACGTCGTCTTCTCCTTTTCACAGTGGTTTCATTCATCCTCTTTAAGAATATATAGACCCCTCCGATTCTCATGGAGAGAAAAAAGGGAAGGAGCAGAAGAAGCAAAAGGGAAGAAAAAAAAGGAAGTAATATTGGTGGCGCGTTTGTATGACGCCAAGCCAACGAAATCCTTCTTATTTGGAGGGTTTGGAAGATTCATTTGTGTTCGCACACAACGTTCGGTATAAACGAGGCTCTCTTTCATGAAAATATTTATTTCATATGTAATTTTTTATATCCTAGGATAACAAAGAATACGTATTCATCAGCAACGGGAGAATATTCTGTAATAAGAATTTTCTGTATCCTTTTTAGTCGTAAAAAGGGTGTAGAAAAAAAAAAGCAATAGGAAAATCCTGCTCTGCGTCTCAATAAGATTTGGAGGGATTTACAGACGTTTTCAGATGCAATTCCATTTTATATTTATTCCTTTGCCCCTCGGCTTAAGGATCGATCCCTACCGTGTGCAAATTCGAGCACAAACTCTCGAATTTCTAGTTTAATTAGCTTCGAATGATTTTAAATACAGTTTCAATGAATTTCACTGGTAGAAAACGACACGCGAAAGGCTTTCCACCTCGTGCAACATAAACCCCAAGCTTTTGCGACCTGCTCCTCTTTGTGCAAATACGATTAGTTTGTTTCGTTTTAGTTTTAGTTAGTTTAATCATCGGGCTCGTGGCAGCACCAAAGAAAATCGAATCCCATGAGAGCGTATCGCTCTTACATGGCCAGCAGCTTGAAAGCCTATTTTTTAATGTCTAGCATAGCCGAGGAGTGACTCTACCGTCGCGACCGATCGATATTTTCTCTCCCGCGAGCTTTCACCGGCTTTTATACACACGGCTCCACACAAATTCTACTTATTTCAAAATTAACAACTTTTCCGATAAACCCAAGTACGTAATTCATTTTTTCCACCATTCCCTCCTCTAGCGACTCGACTCAACTTTGCTTCGATCGGTCAAACTGACTGAAAACGTTATTGCTTTCTAAATTTTCAAGTCCACCGACCATCACAAATTCTCCCTCTATCGTTTAAGCCGCTTTTCCCGCTTCCAAATTCCCAAACCAATATTTTTATCAACGCTCCAACCGATTCGAATAATAAAATTCACCTCGATCCATCAATTTTCCAATAAAGACTCGAGAACCGCATCACGCACTCAAGAAAAACTTGATCGCTTTCCGAAAAATTATACTTTACAAGTTTTCCAACGAATCTTTTCACTCTCGCAAACGGCGTTTCCACAATCCGTTCGATTCGCTCCATGAAAATATCATTTTTCCGTTAAACATTTCAAAACATTCAAAAAACAACGGAATCTCGAAAATTTCGAGAATAATTTCGAAATCTTGCGTAAGAACAATAAAACCGGGTCCTCCAGATCCAGACGCAACATTAAAATATTCAAAAAGTCCGCAAAATCCCATAGATTTTGCTCCCAAAGTTAAAAATCAAGAAATTTCGAGAATTCCGAAACATAACAAAAAAAAAAACAGAAAATAAATAATAAACTGGAAATGAAATTTTGTTAAAAATCGTCGAAATTTTGTTGAACACGGTAAACCAAATATTTTTTGATGATTTTCAAATTTTCGTTATTTCCGCAGTATTTTTTATTTCTTACGCCACTGTCAGCAAAATTTACGATTGAAACAACAAAAATTTGCTTCCGAAGACAAATTTTAGGATTATTGAAAAAAACGTTCAGTCGAACGTATCGAACGAAATATCCATCTTTTCCAACGAAATTTTGTTGTCATTTTAAAATACTTCGTATCAGGATTTCACGAGATTGTAAAAATTCGTGATGATAGAAAAGTTGAAAACTACCGAACGATCTTGACCCCATAATTACAAGCAAAAAGTCCAGGAAATGAATGGGCGAGTGGAATTCGATGTGTTACCTCATTTTTCAATGAGGAAAAATGAACAAGATAAAATAGTCAAAACATATTTATATTTTACATTGTAACAATCATCGAGACAAATAATGAAAAATTTGTTCTTATGTAACTTATTAATAGAAAAAGAAGAGAAACAAAATCGCAAGAACGATAATGTTTGAGGAATGTGCGCAATTCAGTTTCGTTGTCGTAACGTTTCAATGTCGAGAAAAAAAAAGAAAAACTTAAAAAACTGTGAATGATTCTGTAATCACTAGTAAATGCATAAGTTTGTTAATTGAGATTTTTCAATCTGTTGGGCATTGGAGCATACACATTTGTACAAGTGACACGTTTCCCTGCAGAAAAAGTGTCGAAAGAGCGTTATTAAGATTGCCAGGATGGAGGAGCAAAAAAAATGAAGGGAAAATGCAACAAGCCATAAAAATATAACTATCGTGTCATGGAGCAAATATTGCCGCCGCCGCCGCCTCGGTATTCAGCCAAAAACGCATATGGAATGGTGGCTCAGAAGTTAACAAGATAAAATATAAGAATTTTTCTATCTCACGAAGGACCAAACTTCCGACAGCAATTTCTTTTCTCTTTTCATTTAGTCGTTATTGTTCTTTTGTCTCATATTTTAGTTGGTTTTATTAAGAATAATAAGTTTGATTACTTGTTGGCTATAAAATATTTAAGTATATTGTTTGGTTTGGTTTTGACCCCTTGCCAAGAGTGACTGACTTCTCTGTCCAAGTCCAAAGGTATGGATTTAAAAACGGCTGAATTGGTTGCAGGCGTCTGGCTCGATATGGGGGATGAAGGCCCGAGTCTTAAACTGGCCATCTCGTTGCTCGGCGATTCTTTTCGTCCGCTGAGCCAAACTTCGAGTTTTGTTTTTTTCGGGGACGGTTCGATCTCGTTGGAGAGATCTTCGCCGTCCGTGGTGTTGCAGGGACTCGAGTCGATCGTCAGGTTTCTCGAGATGGAGCGCGAGCTGTAGTTCGAGGGCAAAGAGGTTGCGCGAGAAAGAGTACGTTGGGGACTGCAGCGTGCTTCGAGATCGATCGCGTCGTTGCTGTCTTGATTCGTACTCATCGGGGACCCGATACTCGTGTCCGAAGCGCCGCCCTCGGAGCTGATGTCCAAAACCGATTGTACGGCGACCTGCTTCCTCAGGAAGGAAGTTATGCTGCTGCGGCCGGACATTCTTTCCTCGAACTTGGTGAAAGCCACACCGAGCAATGTCAAGTGGAAAGGTTTGGTGACGTCGACAGCGCGATGGAAGAGTTTCATGGCGAGAGCCAAAATCTTGGCGTTGTCGTACAAGCCGGATTTGTCGGAGGGCAACAAATGTTGCGGCAGAGCGCATTGTCGCGTTTCGCGTTTGCTCCCCGTGCCCGATTTTGTCGGATCGCTTTTTCGCACCGTTATTTTCAACGCCAATGGTATTCTGCCATCTTCGTTGGCCAGTTCTGTGAGTCTTCTCAGGAGAGCGCTCAAACGAGCCTCGACTTCACCGACGAGGGAAACGTTGCTGCAGCCGTCCTCCAAACCAATGGAATTCGGCCTGCCCGACGGCTTGACGATCGTCTCATCGATTCCTTCCGCATTGTCCTTCAGCTTCTTGGAGAGATCTCCGCCCACTCTCGACTCCAATTCTTCCAGCGATATCCTCCGCAGATCATCCACCGTTCGAATATCCTTGCTCGCCAGTAATCCCAAAGTTTTTGCTCCGATTCCTGGGATCTTAGCGACGGAGCCAATTCTCGATAGCAAGGCTGCTGCGGCCCATGGATACACGAGAGTTTGGTCGTTCGGCTTGTGCAGAGAACCCCCCAATTTAGCCAGTAACTTGTTATGAGCAATTCCGGCGCTGCACGTCAAGCCGACGTGCTTCAATATGCGCTCTCGCATTTCCGCAGCAATCTTCATAGCGATCCTCAATCTCAAGTGACAACCGCAAGGACATTCCTCCTCCGTCGCGCCAAAAACTTTACCGTATCGTTCGACGTCGCTCTCGCTGCTTGCGTTCTCGTCGGTTACACCCTCCGGATTGTTACACGACGACCATCTCTCAACTATCGCTGAGACGTCAATAAAACTCTCGTCCAAACCCAATCTCTCCACCAACGGCGTATAGCGCAGCAATATTTCTGATATTTCTGCAGATGCTTTTCGATAATTCGTCAAATCCTCACCACGCACCAACACCAAACCTGGACAAAGCGACAACGCCTCCTCCACCAACATCAACTTCTTTATTCCGTATTGACGGGCAGCATAGTTGCTCGTCACAACTATATTTTTCTGTTGCACCCCCAACGGCTTGCCCTTGAACTCAGGATGGCGCACCATCTCTACTTGAGCGTAGAAACAGTCCACGTCCAAGTGAATTATCGCTCTCGGATGCCGCGACCCCGCGTCACAGTCGCTGATATCCATCGGGTTGTTTTTTATCTCTTTTCTTTTCACAAACAACTTGTTCCCATTTGTCTTAACTTTATGGATTTCCTTTCTGTATGGTCCCTGGTACGATGCAATTTTGTACTTTTTTTCCTTTTATTTTTCTCGCATATCCGATAAAACGTTCAGTGGCAAAAATGTTGCAATTTTTTCAATCGATTCTTGCGGTAATTCCGCGCGTTCAAATTTCCATGCAGTCAGGATTCTCGTTGATGTGCAATTACGTATTTTTTAGTTCCTTGTCCATTTGTTTCTATTTCTAACACAAAATCGTCGGCTATCGCAAGTCTCGGAGAAAAAATGCTTACTTGTGAGGGGAATCGGAATTTTTGTAGCCTCCAAAAACCTTATTTTCGAGCGAATTACCTCAAAGTTGATATTTCAAGGTCAAAACTTCAGAAATGTCAACAAAGTTCTCCTTTGTTCGGGCGGACGATTCTTGGCGATGCACCGTTGTTACGCGTTGACAGTTTTCGAATTTTCAGATGCAAATGATGAAAGTGACGCGGCGTCGAGATTTTGTGGTGAAACTCTTCCGGAAACTCGCCGCCGTGAGTCAAATTTCCTTGACGTCGTGGCAGCAATATCGAGACCTTGGATGTTGACAACGTCAAATATTACGGAACATTGAAATTTTCGTTTCAACAATTTCTTAGCAAATAATTTGCTCGAAAGATCGAGCATCCGTTCGCCAATAAGGTAAACACATCGCACTCGTAACCTGCAAAACGAAACAATCGAGTTATGCGAAAAATGTCGAATTTTCGTGGGAAAAATGAAAAAGACTGAGGCATTTTGTTATGAGAACCTTTTGACGTTGTGATTAACGGCAACTTCCGGTAACGAGGAGAGTTTTTTTTACAAAATTGTAATTACGATTTGTTTGGAGCACGAAGGCCACTAGATTTATTATTGGAAATCTGGTAACCCAATTACTCAGTCATGCCGTTTCACGTTTCGACATTTTGCGGGAAATAATGCAATCGTCGTTTAGGTTTTTGTATTTCGAATTAAATCGATGAGAGTTCGATGGAAAACATTAGTTTCGATATTGTAAGACAACTGCCATGTTTACAAAAATTATTGGGGTAAACCACATAAACTGGAAAGTAACGCTCTTTTTTTCCCTCGACGGGTACACACGAGCAAGATTCACACAACTCTCGTTCTTATTGGCCGCGACAAAATCTCCGTTCGCGTATTCACGAAATCACTACTTTTCGTTACTTTACCGTCATTTAACCTCAATCGTTTGTCTGAGACATTTATTACCACGTTATTTTAGTGAACAGCCTTTCGTACGAGTGACATTCAATGAATTCCAAAATTCTATAAGAATAAAAAGTCTTTTTTAATAAAAAAATCAAAGTTGCCGTAAATCTGGCGAGAGCGTAATTTTCCGTATCGTCGACCAATGACAACTGCCCAATGGCTGCGTCCGGCCTCGAATTAGTTGGACTCGACGTCGCATGGAAACACCGCTTGGTCCATGGGAAGAAAAAACGATAAAAAGTGACGTCTGTTGGCTGGTACGGAGTCCGGAGTACGGACGGAGGGGCAGTATTTCTCGTTTCTTTGGCACAAGAATGTGGTAGAATGGCTGGAGATACGATAAAACTGAAGGACTTTGCGAGAAGACAAGATTCATCGTAGAAATGTTATGTTAGGGAAGACTCGCTGTTTTTTTCAAGTTTTGTAATCGTAATGTGCGTTACGGGAGATTGCTAGATCGAGAGGGGGTGTCTCTTGTTATCGAGTAGAGAGCGCGGATGACATCTCGAGCTGTACACACATTAAAGAGCCAGGTCAAGCATCGGGCTTCGGCCATATTGGTTTTCAAGTGAATCGTTGTCAGCGATTCTGTGATTGTGAATCGTGGGTGTTTTTTAAGATAGTTTTTAAGTTCCTCTGATTGATCGTTGATGATTGAAACATCGTAACTGCCATGGAAGAGACTAAAATCATTTATCACATCGACGACGAAGAGACTCCGTATTTGGTGAAGTTGTCGATATCACCGGAACGCGTCACCCTCGCCGACTTTAAAAATGTTCTCAATCGCCCGAATTACAAGTATTTCTTCAAATCGATGGACGACGATTTCGGGTATGTTTTTTCCATTTCCTCCTCCAACCACTCTCCCGTTTTTCATCCCTCAATCTCCATACTTCCGAGACAAGCCGCCATCTTTTTTATTCTCCTTATTTTTGCCGATTGTTGTAAACCCACAATACAAAGAACATCCATACAGAGTAACCGCAATGACATTCCCTTCAACTTTTTTCCACATTTTACCAATTCCTATTTTTCCTCGATTTTTCAACATCGATCTATCCCTCGATTTGACTCATTACCCATATCCCCCGAGTGCATGTCAAAAAGCTTCGCGTTATATTCGGCGAACAATAAAAACGAACGATATTTTTCAGTTTTGACGTTTCGTTTCCTCAGAAAAATAAAATGTGTACACACGCTTACCCTTTTTCAAGCTTTTTTTTCCTCGATGTATTTATTGAATTTTGTCTCGTAATTTATCGATAAAATGGCGATATTTCCGGCCGTCAATGTCTACGAAATTTCGAGTTCAGTTCCAAACGCAACATTTTCGAAAGAATCCAGAACCAAAAGATCGAAAAATCAGTTCAAATGAAAAAAAAAAAAAAGTTTCCTAAACTATGCAGAAAAATATTATTCCGAAATATTTCATGAGTGTTTTCCCTAATTTAATTTTACACAATTTCCAACATTGACAACCATATCGATTGATACAATTTTTCATATCTCCTGCTGTCATTAGTGTCGTCAAAGAAGAAATTATCGACGACGATGCCCATTTACCATGTTTCAACGGACGCGTTGTTTCTTGGGTATGTAAACTTTTTACCTTGTTTACATGTTTTCATCGTTACTTTACAAGTCTCTCATTAAGATGGTGTATGGCCTTTGTGGACCTTTGTTATTGAACTGGCTTGATAATCAAACAGGTCCATATTGTCACGTGTGCATGACTTTACTATTTTTACTATTTTTTGGAGCGTCTCTCACAGAGACTTGTGCCTTAAGGTATAACTATCGCAGAATGGGTTGATTTAGGGTTTTCTTGAGATTTAATGTAAATATTCTTGATATTAAAACGAACAACTTTCCTATGAGACGAAACATTTTCTGCCGTCTAGAATTTGAGATATTTCATTTCCAATTTTATATTTTTCCCATCTAAACGCATGTAAATTGAAGTGACGTTTCGTTAAAAAAGTTGCAAGAAAAAACAAAAGAAACGCGACTTCAATTTACATGCGTTTAGATGGGAAAAATATAAAATTGGAAATGAAATATCTCAAATTCTAGACGGCAGAAAATGTTTCGTCTCATAGGAAAGTTGTTCGTTTTAATGTCAAGAATATTTACTCTAAATTTCAAGAAAATCCTAAATCAACACATTCTGCGATAGTTATACCTTAAACTTCCAATTGATGAATTCTGGAAAAATTTGCATCCCGAATGAAAAATCTTGATGGATTTTCATCAAAATACGAAAATGTTTCAATAAATCTTGAGAATTTTACGAAATTCTGACGATTTTATGGGAGGAAAAAAAATTCTTTTCATTTTTTGCGAATGAAAATGAAAAATGTTCTTCAGCTCGTTTCGGCCGAAGGGAGCAACGTGTCGGACGGCGCGTCGCAATGTACCGATTCCGTAGCGCACAGCGAAGCAAAACACGAGAGAGTAGACGTTGCACCTGGTTTGACAAATAGGGCAGCGCCGGCATTGTCACACGACGACACATTAACCGAAACCGAAAGTATTATAAGCAGTCGACAGGGTCATCATTTGCATAAATCTTCTAGGCACCACTCCGATAAGTACGAAAAGTACAATAAGTATAACGGTGAGTTGACAAGATTCACAATTTGGAGAAATTGGTTTTTCGAAATGGAGGATCAAATTTTTCGTGTCTAGAGTTCGCAAATTTTTGTTATCGAGAAATTTCAAATAAATTCGGGAGCTCCTCGAAGAGGCAGGATTTTCGTTGCACTTTCGCGACTTCGAAATCGAATGAAATCGCGCGAGGCATTCGTGCGAATCCTTCGAGAATAATTATAAACGTCGATCGAGACTCGCCGGACTTTGGTGGCAAAAGAAACGACCTGACTCGGCTTGCCATTTTCTCTTAATCACAGGCTTGCGGATCAACGGTCATTCGAAACATCGTTCCGGCCATGGATACGAAACTGCATCGATTTTAAGCTCCGATCTGGAAACTACAACTTTCTTAGAATCGGACGACGATGCTAGCAGCCGTGTCACGTCAACCACAGGACGTCATACCAACATGAGCAGCACGATCGAAAGAGCTACTCTGGGTATGACTTTTCACATGGAAATTCATTTTTCGCATGCTGTACAAATTCAACATTCACCCGATCCATCAAAGAACATGGTTCAGCATGACAACATTGTCGTGTCAGGATCCAACCTCCTGGATCATTTATTTCCAATGACCAACTGAATTTTTATCACAGATCGTCGCAGACCTCAGAGACGTCGTCGCCACAGGCTGCCACCGATGTCCAGAACGTCCTCATTCAGCAGTATTACCGACAGCACAATGTCCCTCAACATAATAACGGTCTCCCTGAACATGGACACTGTGAATTTCCTTGGAATTAGCATCGTAGGTCAGAGTAACACCGGAGGTGACGGGGGAATATATGTCGGCTCCATTATGAAAGGGTAAGACGTTTGATTATCGAGAAATTCCAAAAACTACGATAGGAAACAGGAACTAAAAAACTCGGGGCTTTTTCTCAACAAAAATACAAAAATCCTTGTCGTTAGCCAGCACAGAGTCTCTACTGTTAGAAACAAAACTAACGATCGTATTTCTCGTTATCTTCGCGTGTTTTTTCGTTGCAGAGGGGCCGTGGCTTTGGATGGGAGAATAGAACCTGGCGATATGATTCTTCAGGTGAACGATATAAATTTCGAGAACATGTCGAACGACGAAGCAGTCAGAGTGCTACGGGAAGTAGTACAAAAACCAGGGTACGTAAAATCCCTAGTTTTGAATTCTCAAGCTTCTTTCTTCTGTTTTTCCTCCTGGAACGAATATCCATCGTGCATTTCGTTTTATTCATAGACCCATCAAATTGGTTGTCGCTAAATGTTGGGATCCGAACCCAAAAGGATATTTTACAATACCTCGGACAGAGCCAGTTCGTCCTATCGATCCTGGCGCGTGGGTGGCGCACACAGCTGCTATCAGAGGCGAAGGTTTTCCTCCCAGACCCCCGAGCGCCACGACTTTGACTTCAACGTCGAGCAGTCTCGCCAGCACGCTTCCGGACACCGAGCGTGAGTTTCAATGCTATTGAACGTTGCAAATCTTCTGTTGGTCGCCTCAGCAAACTTTGTTCTCGGCTCTCGAGTCACTGAATTTCGTATTTTTTCGTTTTTTTTCACCGAATTATGAAAAATATTCAATCTCTCTTTTCCGGCGACCGAGAAAAGATTCCCACGATGAAAATTTCCCCTGCACACATCCCTCTAATCAATCAGTTCCATTAGAAGAACTTCACCTGACGATCAACACCGACATGCCAACGATAGTCCGTGCCATGGCACGTCCAGACTCTGGCTTGGAAATTCGCGATCGCATGTGGCTCAAAATAACAATACCCAATGCATTCATCGGCGCTGACGTCGTCGATTGGTTGAACGCCCACGTTGAAGGATTTATCGATCGGCGTGATGCCCGAAAGTACGCATCGCTCATGCTCAAAGCCGGTTTCATCAGACACACCGTCAACAAAATCACATTCTCCGAACAATGCTACTACATCTTTGGCGATTTGTGCTCGGCCCTGAGCAACATGAAATTGGACTGCGATACCGTCGGTCCTTTGCCTCCTCCCAGTGCCTGGGATATGCCATACTCCGGCACTTACGCACCTCATTCAGCCGCTGGATACAGTCCTATGCCCTTCAACTTTACCAATGAACCGACTGTTTATGGGTACAATCGTGAGGAGAGCGTCAACAGTGGTTCGGGTGAGTACAATTTTACCAAAACACCTCAATTTCATGTTTACGACTATCACGAAGCGACTTTATTTAGAATTCTTTCAAAATTTTTCAAAAAACGTTCTTGGCACCAAAACTAACAGTTTTCTCATATAAAGACAAATTTTCTGACGTTTAGAATTTGCGATATTTTCTTTCCCAATTTTTTTTTTCGCGTCGCGTTTCCTTTGTTTTTTTTTTCTTGCAACTTTTCAACGAAACGTGAACTCCAATGTTTCGCGTTTCAAAATCACTATACATTGGGATTCTAACTTCCGGTCGATAGGATTTCGGTACATATATCCGACAGAACGATTGTTAACGTATTAATATCACAAAACGTCTTTCTTTCAAAATTTTGTACGAAACGTTCTTGGCACCAAAACTAACAGTTTTCTCCTATGGAAACAAATTTTCTGACCTTTAGAATTTGCAATAGTTCCTTCTCCAATTTTTTATTCTTTCCATCCAAACACGTGCAAATTGGAGTCGCGTTTCCTTTGATTTTTTTCTTGCAACTTTTCAACGGAACGTAGATTCCAATGTTTCGCGTTTCAAAATCACTATGTATTGGGATTCTAACTTCCGGTCGATAGGATTTCATAACTAAAAATCGGGTTTTCGGTAGCTACAGCCGACAGAACGATTGTTAACGTATTAATATCACAAAACGTCTTTCTTTAGAGTCGTCCTTTCAAAATTTTGTACAAAACGTTCTTGGCACCAAAACTAACAGTTTTCTCCTACGAAAACAAATTTTCCCACGTTTAGAATTTGCGATATTTCCTTTCCCAATTTTCTCTTTTTTCCATCCAAACACGTGCAAATTGGAGTCGCGTTTCCTTTCTTTTTTTTTCTTGCAACTTATTAACGAAACGTGAACTTCAATGAACATGCGTTTAGAAGGGAAAAATAAAAAATTGGTATCTCAAATTCTAAACGTAAGGAAAATGTCGTTCAAAAAAGAAAATTGAAATAGCAAAAGGGTCAAATTTTTCGTCATTTGACTGATTTCCACGAAAACTTTCATTTTTACTTTGGAGTGAAACATTTTTTCGTCGAACCGAATGAGAAAAAAACTTACAAAGTGTCTCGTTTTCTCTCAATTCATATTTTCGCGGATTCCAAAACGTTGTTTTTGTTTGTGATCTCGAAGGAGGAAGCAGCGCAGGCAGCGAACACATTTGCAAAGAACCAATACACGATTTGAAGTCTTGCTCATCGGCCTCGGAGTCTGAGCTACATGTACCATCAATACCATCGATGCCGAACAAGAATTCTAACAATGGAAACGGCTCGAATGGGAAGAGGTCAAACGGGAGCCGTAGTCGTTCGAGTGGTTCGGAGCAGTCAGTGCCAACAGGGTCAGGGTCAGGAAATCAGCCAACCCAACAAGATATATCCGGTAGTAGACAGTCATTTCGCATTGCGATGGGAAATCCTTGTGAATTTTTCATCGACGTTATGTAGAATTTGTTGTTTTTGTAAATAGTTGTGTCTTTTGCATATCGGGGGGAAGTCTATGCGGTTTAAAGAGTAGAATAGAACATTTTGCACTGTTGTAACCTCGTACGTCACGCTGCACGAAACGAAAAGATGAAAAAAATTATTATCACGTCGATTTGATCGATCTATTTTTTTTTTTTCAACCGTTTGTGTGGTTCCGATGCCTCGTGAGCGAAGTTGACGTAGGAATTTAGCGTCGATCTTTATTAAGTTAAGAATCGTACACCCCACAAAAGGCCAGAACTTTTCTTCCATTTTTTTCCTTCAAATTGCTCCCGAGCTCGAAAAGCAATCGAATTGCCAGACGATCAAACTTTCCAATTCGGAATTAATGAGCGTGGGAATCAATACTGCATCCTTAACGGTTTTCTGCTCTTATTCGTCACAGCCTACAGAGCCCCCAGTGCACCGTTTCTTTTATCTTTATCGTTAGTTGTAAAGACTTGTCGCATTTTACACGAAGAATATTTGCATTTTGTTTGTGTAGTCCTGATCCATCAACTTTCTGCAATCTCACATTCTTTCTGCGTATTTCTGTCACGTTGATTCGTAGCAATTTGCATGTAAGATAATGGTATTGAAGTTTCTTCGTTGGAAGGACGCAACGAAAAAGACTTTTTGACAGAGCACGCAATTTTCCTTAACCCCGTTTTTTTACAGATTTCATTGAAACATTCGTAACGAGCTCGATCTTTGAAAAAAAAAATGAAAAAAAAAAAACAAAAAAATCAAAAAGAAATATTTCGTTGCATTTCAACGGAGCAAACTTGAAAGAATCGTTGTAACATTATTCCATGGCCTTGAATCAATCATTAATTTCAATGATAATTCGACATCTTGTCGCAATTTGTTGGCTCCAAATAATTCATTTCTTTCGCACGAAAATTCAGTCCGAGGGCCTCGAAAACGTCGTTTTTGTTATTTTGTAACTTGAAAGTTCGGAACAACAGCTCGGAATTCTTGGCCAAGAGGCCGTTATAGCACAAAGCATGTTAGCACGTTGGAGTATCCGTTAAAAATGTAAAAGAATGTTCGTGTTTAGTTGAATATTTGCATGAATATAATTGAAAAGTGAAAGAGTATTTATCATGTGAATTCGTAAATAATCAATCGTTTTAATCCCATAATATTGATTGCGTTTTAGGCTTACCTGCGACAATGGGACAACTATTTCTTTAAAGCATCACGAAGACACTGTATAAGTTATATTTAAATCCAAAAACGAGAGAAAACACAAGAATTTGGTTTTGCTCGAAACACAAGAGTCTTCTACTACGGTGTATCTTTGATGACAAAAAAGCAAATAAGCGATTAAGCTATTCGCGTACACGATGGTCCACAGTTTTATCTACCAAGTATACTCAGGCCCACGCAAACGAACAAATAAATGTTTCTACCATGTATGTTTATCCATACAGAAACTTACCAAAAAGATGTTCAACATTCTGCTGCTGTAAACATGGCATCCTGATAAAACGAGACTTGTAAATAGTGAAATATATAAAAAAAAAAACGAAAGGAATGAAAAATCACACGAAACGTGCCATCCCAATTGAATTAAGCGAGCGTGGACATTAAAGGACTGTTACCTGCGTATTTTATTACTATTATTATTTTTTATCATTATTAAAATTGTTTTTTTTCTGTCTCGGTATCTCGTATGCATTTAGCTTTGTATTTTTTTCATACAGCTTTTTCTTTATTAATAATCGAGAGTTTAAAGACGAAGGAAACGAGGCAACGACGATGCGCGCACAAATGTTTATCTTCTCGTGAAAATTCATCCATTTTACTCTTTTTATTCGCTGCCATCTTCGTGACCATTCGCGAGAGTCAAATCAAGCAACAAAATTCAACTGACCCTGAGATACTGACTTTTTTATATATATGTATATATATATGCGTATACACTTATTTAACGATAGGATGCACTAGATCACTTCTATTATACGTAAAGTATATTAAAAAAAAAATCAACAAAAAAAACAAAAAAAAAAAGTAATTGTGAATTTTCGTACAAACCATGTTAACCCTTCATGTACAAGATTCACATAGAACGAAGAAAAATGAAAAATCCTCCTTTGACTCAACTTGTCAACAACGTTTATAGTTGGCAAGGACGTCGATCATCTTACAATACACAATCGCGAAATGCTTGTGTAAATCGGGAGAAAAACGAACAAACAATTGTCTTAAAAATGTAATTTCTACTCTGTCGTTTCCACGAAATAAAATATTTGATATACTTATGAATATTCACGACTTATACGACTCGATCTTTTTCGTAGATTATCCTTAGGAAAATGAATAAATTATCAGCAATTATTCATTTTCAAAGTCACGTCAACACGTGAATTCCAATTTTTCAATAATCTCCGTTTTTTTTTAGCTTTTGCACGAAGAAAATTGGTTCTCAAGCAAAAGTCTCGGGTAATAGTCAAAAGTTTTGTGCGACAAGGAACGAAAAAAAAAAAACACAGAGTTCACTGCCCCGATGCCAAAATTTGAATTTTTACCTCAGCTTCTTTTCGGAGGATCAAAAATCGATGTAAATATATTTAAACCGAAAAAACTGCCTCATAAATGTGTAAAGTGCTTGGAAGCGAGAAAACAAAACGAAGGAAAGGTTGTGGGGAGTTTATTTTAGGAAGATCTGAAAATACGCCAGTTCGAGCTACCTACCGAGGCGCTTAATGTCCGCAGTTTGTGAATGACTGTGCTGCGCCATAAGATCATGGATTACTTTCACTTGAAACTCCTGATTTTGTCGATCCTTTTATCTCGTACGTATCAACGTTCGCAATAATTATTGGAATCGATAATCGAGAAACTACGAGACACGTGATTGTACTAAATTCTGAAAGAAATTGTTTCAGGAGTGTTCGGTGAATCGGCGTGGGGATCCGCCAAAGCCCGGTATGCCTGAGAAACTCATATATTTAAAAAAAAATACGACCCCGGGTCTGAAAGACCCATGAAAAATATAATTTTTCTCAAATTCAATTATTCAATTTCTTTTCGTTTACTGAACAATTTCCATGTGAACATTTTAAAATGAATCAGAAAATAGAGAAATAGAGCGTTTTTAAAAAATTTGGAAAATTCTCAAAGATCGAGGAGCAAGCAGACTCATTATTTATTATTTTTAGATACGATGGCTATGATTTGCAAAAGGGACCAGTTTTCTATGAGGCGTACTATCCGGACGATAGCCGGCCAAAGCCGACGAAACCGGAGCAGTTTGAAAGGAACGTGAGACCGGAAACGCAGAATTGGAACGGTGGAAAAATGGTGGAGAAGATTTACCAGACTGCTGGAGAGTCTTTGATGAAGAATGGAAACTGGAGGACTGACGACGTGAAGAGTCAAGACGTGGTCGAGCGTTATTACGCTCAACAGAAAGAACTCGCACGATCGAATTTCAATTCAGCCAAAAATAATGGACAAGCACAAAAACAACAAGATTTGCGATTCGTTAAAAACAGGAAATTCGACGAGGAGTACATAAAACCAATATTGTCCGCGATCGAGAACAGTGCACGTGAGATTCTGGTGAAAGAATTTGAGAAAGTGAGTGAAATGCAGGATGCGACGGGGAATTTGAAAATCGCAAGGTCACCGAATCCCGCGGAATTGGAAAATCGAGTCAGCGATGGGAGGAAAATTTTAATGGAAAATTCTAATTTTCCGATTCGTTCGGATCAACCTGGTTCGTTCGATCGAAACTTTGGATCAGGAGATTGGAGGGATTGGAGAGCCAATGATTTTTTTACGGATCGTAATCGTTTGAATGAGCCAGAATCTCGAAGTCCCATTCCTTGCGAGCCCCAGCTCGTTCCCAGAGAAAATCATTTCCACCCTCAAGCAAGCAACTACGTGATGAGCGCCACTGTTACTCCCACGAGGGAACAGTCATTTTCACCAGGCAGAGAACCATCCCTTCAACTGCAACAATCACAACCATTGACGTCGAATTATTGGCCTACGAGAAACTTGATTAATGAAAATAATGCTGGAGATCGAAAAAGCAATGAAAACACTTCAAAGTCGAACGAGGTCGTTCCTGGTGTCGTGTCCATCGAAATCAGCGAAATGCCACGACACAAAACTCGTCACCATCACGGAGAGAAACCCAGACTCAACAAACATCGTCGGCATGCACCAGGACATTAAGTATACAGATTCATCGATGCAACATCTTTATTATTTTCAGAAATATCAACATTTTGCCATAATTTCATCAACATTTACATTAAATTCGTGTTCTAAAGTTAATTTTGTGGTTTTTATACTTTTTCAAACCCTAAAAGAAACACATTTTCGTCCCTGACCTCTGCATCCTTCTTTCCAACCCAAATCTCGTTATTATCGCATTTTATGCATTTCGGAATATTTAAACGCAAAAAAACGTTCGAACGAAAATTTTTCAGAGCATGAAACTGTCCGATTACGATTTCAGCCTCTTCAGACCGAAACTTTGATGAAATTTTTTATCATCACATAAAAATTGAATAATTCAATGAATTTCTAGACAAAACAACGACCAAATATTGCGAATTTTTAATATTAAAAAATGAAGGGAAAAAAACCTTAAAAAAACTTGACGTTTTCGTTTCTTTGTCAGCTGCTCCAATCGCCAGTGAAAATAAGATTCCTCCAAAGAGTTAAGTACAACGTTCGAGCAATTTATCAAAAAATGCGATGTAACGACTGCGTTGGAAAGTTGTTGAGATTTTACATTTTCATATCGTGAACCGTCGCTAAACGAAAAATGTGACATGATTTTTTCGGTTCATAAAGATATTTCAATAAAAAAAAAAATAAAAAACAATTCCATTGACGTAAATCGGTGAATCGAAGAAATAACAAAATTAAATGTGACAAAAATAAATGTTTCTGTTCTATTTTCTTTCAACACAGTTATCCATAAGTATTTGGCATTAAAATTTTAGAAAATAAATGCCTTCAAAGTCCTCAATATATATATAAAGTTGATTTTTTTCTTGAGTTTTTTTCTTGTACTCCCGAGAGACTAAAATTCAAGATAACATTGATTAAGAAACTTGTAATTTTTTTTTACCTTTCTCTACGCTTAAAACATGCTCAGCAAGTTCCACAAACTATAATCCCATTCAGAATAATTGGGTAGCCAGAGACAAAGAGTCTATTTTGCTTTATACAGATTACAAGTTCCATTCCGATCTGCTTTGTTTCCACTCCAAGTGACAAAACCCCAGAACCGTTTGGCGCTCTGTGTACCATTGTTGAGAAAAGTTGATGATGCGGAAGCAAAACATTGGGAAAGAGACTTTCCTGATATAATTTCTAAAAGCAGTCACTACGTAGCTGTAAATAAAAAAAGCTTTATCGCTTTTTTTTTTAATTCAATTTTTACCAGTACGGTATGTACATAATACATCGTTATAAAGTTGACAAATGATTTGAGTGTCAAGGGCGTATTGTCGCCTGAAATGTAGTTCGCAGAGACTTTGCTGTCATTTTTTTCCTGACCTCGTTTCCGAAAACGTACGAATTTGTGGAAAATTATTAAGTCTCATCGCGTTTTGTAGGATTTGATAAAATTATGCAAAAAGACGATTCCATTTTAGCCTGAAAACACTCGAGGAATTTCGGTCGTCGAAACGGCCTTAAATCTCTTCACTGAATCATCAGATTTCATTCGACAACGACATCTAAATATCGATAAACATTTACAACACGTTATTCCTATTCTACGAGAACACAATTTCCTTCTGGTGAATACTCTCAGTTTTTCGTTATTCTATTTTAGTCCTAAAAGTTAATCTTACAAGTATCAACGATCGGATACAAAGTAAACGTCTGCAACTTTCTCGGGAGCTATAATTTCGCGAGTCATGAAATATCCTGATAAGATTTTTATCGATTTCATAAAATCGACCAAGTTATTCGCTCTCGTGAAGTTTCCGAGGTTTACTTTGGTAGAGGAATATAGTACAGTGGAACGAAAATGTTTCCATTTCGTTACAGAGTTGTTTTTTAATTAATTACAATTACTTTTGCATCATTCGCGAGCATGGTTTGATTTTTCAGGTAACTTAAGTACACTATGAGACATTTTTAAGTTGATTTGAAAATATATCGTAGATGCAGAAATTGTTCTCAATGCCCAGAGACCAAATTTCCTACTCGGGATGACGATTCATTTTTTCTTTTTCATTTTAAAAACCGTCTACAGTCATAAACGAATCTGTATATTTGACTCAAGCTTTGTCACACTACGGTTGTTGATAATCTTGGAATATTACGTTCAACTTACTTCTAAATTTTACAAATACTAAAATACGACGTAGTTTACTTTTTTTTTTAATTGGATCGCTATTAGATTCCGACGTGGGAAAATGTTTGTTTATATAAAATTGTCACGCCTCTAAATTCATCGCCTAGAGTGCAAGCGACAAGTGAGCGGATTCAAATTTTTGCCCTGACGGATTAAGAAAAAAGTCGGAATAACTGGATTCTGATTTTTTAAAAATGATGAAAAAATGGAATTAGCGTTTGCCCCGAATTCTGACAGATTTGTCCAACGAATTATTCCAAATCATGATTTTTATCGGTTCAACTTTGTGATCCCAAAGTCCCAAAAATCGAGAATAGTTCCAACAATTTCAAGTCAACTGCGTGAGAAAAATAATTACTAATCGATGTGAAGGAGCATCCTGCCGAAGTCAAAGTACAAAATGATTTTTCAAGAATTTTTGCACGTTCGTACAAAAATCTAAAGATTTGCTTGTCTGTGCGATTTCTTATTCGAACAAATATCACATAAAAGTCGGTCCCGGTAAAAAGTAAATTTCTATATAGTACATTTATGTACAAGTTTTTATGACATGATTTGTAACTGCAAAGTGCATGCTCGTCGGATCCCATGAGTTTGACAATATTAATAAAATTCTTATTGAATTTATGAAGAAATTCTTGCAATGCGAAAAGTCGAAAAGTTTTTCTGTCATATTTGTCACGTGATTTCGAAATTAGCTCAAATTTGCAACGGCTTCTCTGCCTAAATGCTATAATAGTCACGATAATTATCAATCCAACGATTTATCGAATTAATCGGTCAAACTATTGGAGCTCTAAGCCGAGCAATCATCTCTACGTTTCTAACACATCGGATCTTATCTCCATCAATGCTAATTCTAAAAATTAAACTACCTTATTTGTTAGACATTTATCTTCGCGTATACCGTTAAGTGTCGGAGCATAGTTTTGCCGGAAGCCAGTAGTTTTCACAAGAATCCTCTACGAATAATTCTCCATCGCCTTAACTCTCTGAAAATTGTTTGTACAAAAAAAACTTCATTTATAAACCTAATCCATCGATTTTTGAAGAGACGAGGATAATGAATACATGGAAATTTTCTATTTTTTGTATTTCGTTAAAGAAGGATGCAAAATCCAAAGTTGTTCGAGGTTAATCAATTATTTTAGGGACTGTAAAACACTCACGAATGTCCTGGTATCGCTTGAGTTCTTCCAAGACAATTTCGCGCAGTTTCTCATAAGCCTTGTCCAAGTTATCGTTGATAATTACAGCGTGAAAATTCCCAGGCTGTTCTCCTGTGAATCGAAAAAATTATGAGCCCAAAGGTTTTTTTTTTGCATTACGTTAGTCACCAACGTTTTTCAAACGGTCCTGGGGAATGGCGTTGGGTAATCTGGTGCAATGGATGGGAGCTCGGGGAGCCGAAGTTGGGATCAGGGCCTGGAAGACAGGGAACGAACAATTCCGTTTAACGTTCGTAATAAAAAAAGAGCAAAAACGTGAAGTTGTGAGGAATAAAGTTGACACAAAAAGAAACTGCGCACCATAATTGATTTCTGCTCTGGCCATGGATAGACGTCGTTGGAGAGAATCATGAGTTTCAGTTTTTCTGCCTTTCAGACGATTTTCCAGTTCGGATATTGACGGAGGTTTTACAAAGATTAGCAATGGATCGAGATCGCTCTTTTTTATTTGCATCACACCTTGCATGTCTATGTCCAGAACGCATATTTTTCCATTGTTCTTAACATCCTCAACAGCTTTTTTGCTGAAATGCGAGGATAAAACGAAAAAATTACTGTTTTTGTCAGAGTCATCGATAGAAAACGATGGAATGAAGATTGAGCAGATTGAGAAAGTTGCACTCACCTTGTCCCATACATATTATCGCTGAAC
Source organism: Hyposoter didymator (assembly GCA_037952995.1). Taxonomy (NCBI): domain Eukaryota; kingdom Metazoa; phylum Arthropoda; class Insecta; order Hymenoptera; family Ichneumonidae; genus Hyposoter; species Hyposoter didymator. The sequence goes on from JBAJMU010000007.1 coordinate 12,552,801, forward strand.
ACAGCATTCTCAATGAACTGTCCCTGATCAATGAGATCCTGCATGTTGTCTTTGGTCGTGAAGTAATAATGTTTGCCATGCTCTTCACCCGGTCTGGGTACACGGGTCGTGTGAGAAACTGAAAAGCCTAGAGTGTCAGGAAATTCTTCAAAGAGACGTTTGATCAGAGTACTTTTGCCTGCGCCGGATGGGCCGCACAGGACAAGTGGCCTCGGACCTTTCTGGAGCATCTTATAAATCCCTGAAAAATGCAAAATCTATTGAGCTTGTAAAAATGCCCGCAGGTCCAGTCGGATGCAAACAATGAGAATGAAATACAATTTGCAACTTTGAAAGTCTCGATTATTCAATTAATCGCAATAAATCGATGATCCTGGAGTTTGCATCGTTGAAAAACAACGAAAAATGGGATTTTTATTCATCATTTTGATAATTAATTCGATCGTTTCGATTTTTCTAGTAAATTCGGTTTTCCAAGGGCAAAAAAGACTGTCACAGTATCATTGACAAATGCTGCATGACAATTTTGCTCTCTGCTACAAAAAACGATCAGTTTTCGTTCAATTCCGAGGATGCAAACTTCAACGTCGTGTTATTTTACACAATAAAATGGCAACATTCCTTCCAACNTCCCTGAAAAATGCAAAATCTATTGAGCTTGTAAAAATGCCCGCAGGTCCAGTCGGATGCAAACAATGAGAATGAAATACAATTTTCAACTTTGAAAGTCTCGATTATTCAATTAATCGCAATAAATCGATGATCCTGGAGTTTGCATCGTTGAAAAACAACGAAAAATGGGATTTTTATTCATCATTTTGATAATTAATACGATCGTTTCGATTTTTCTAGTAAATTAGTTTTCCAAGGGCAAAAAAGACTGTCACAGTATCATCGACAAATGTTGCATGACAATTTTGCTCTCTGCTACAAGAAACGATCAGTTTTCGTTCAATTCCGAGGATGCAAACTTCAACCTCGTGTTATTTTACACAATAAAATGGCAACATTCCTTCCAACAAATAAACAATATTTTTTCAGTCTCTGAGGACTCCAGGAAGCTTCTCAGGTTAGTGAAACAGTTATTCCAGTTAGAGCACCCATTTTTCTGTGGGGATCGAGCACTGATTTTGTGTGTTTTTTTTTGTACAAGCCAATTCCTTTTTATTAAACCAACTCTCGCGTACCTATGCTTAATCTTTTAATGCCTGAAGCGAAGACCATTTTTTCAGTATACACCGATCCTCAGCTGAAATATCATTTCGTAATGCATATTGACAATAAAAATTCTAATTTTAGCATCGTGAAACATTTGTTGATAAACAAGTTCAAATGCATATATTTATGAGAACACACGGTGACAAAATCAAAGATACAGCGTCGTAGTAATTGTTAATATTTTTTTCCGCACGTTTTTTTTCTTCTATCGTAAAATTGTAATTTTTTATCCGGACAAATCTGGTTTATCTGTGATTCAACGGAATCGAGTGTGCGACGGCAGCGTTATTTTTTATGCCGTTTGTTCAGAGCGCAGAGAAATTGGCAATCGGAGCACAGGAATTTTCATTTACTCGTAAAGTTGAACACGAGACTCCGGAGCTTTGTGACCGGCTCCGGCAATAGAGTGTTCTCTGATTAAAAAACTGAAGCATTGTGGAAAAATATTGTGTCAAGAATCGAGAGTTTCCCAGATCGCGGTGAAAAAAATCTTTCGTCTGGAAAAGTTAATTTTTCTGAATGGAATGTTTTTGGCACGAAGTTGGCTCGAGAAAAAAATGGTGAAGGTTTTCCGGTTTCGTATTGACGTAGAAATTCACATTTTACAACCAGCTTCCTCGGTCGCACGCGTCTTACGAGTATATGCCGCGAAAAAAAAGATCGAAGGAATGGAAAATTGTTTTTGAGGTTATGAAATAACCTTGATGGTATCGCGCGCAACGTTTAACCTTTAGAGACCCTCCAACCTTCTTGCGAAGCGGCAAGATGTACGCAAATTAGCGGAAAATTGTGGAATCACTCAATCGGAAATTTATGGCCGTGTAGGTATGCCGTTCGATAAACAATAATGAAAAAACCAAAATGTGAGTGAATTCTTTATTTTGATACTATAGTCCGGCAATCTATCATAACGAAACGTAATTCAATGGAAATTTCTCGTGAAATATATAACTGCGTGACCTCGTTTCGGCGATTCTTCAATTACGACGAAAAAAACAACGATGTTATCTTATGCGCCGCGATGAGCAGTGCGAAAATGGTAAACAATACGAAAACCCGTGCAGTGATTTTTTCTATTCGAGAAATTGCGTATTTATGTTTTTTCATTGAGTAGCTTCGCGTTGAGCAAATAAAGAATTTGTCCTTTACCTTGGATGACGAATCGTTCAAATATTTCTAGTATTTCTATCCAATGACGCACTTAATAACTCTCGTAGAAAAGAAAAATTGTTAGATTCCGACGTACGTGCTCGTCCCACAAGTACATTATGCGTAAAACAGACTGTACGTGTTGCGAGAAGCTCAAGTGCCGCAGAACGTACCACGTTTTTACAAAGTTTATAACGCGCATGCGGACTTTATTTCACGGTCATTGTTTTTCGCCGTGCGAGCATGATTCCCCACCTTTCCCACTCCATCACGGAAGATTCGAAACCGCCGAGAGAATTCGCCATGCTGAGAAACTTACTCAACCCTCGCAAACCCATCGACAGCTTTTATTCGCCAGCAAATAACGATCGAGTCGTCCGCATTCAGACGAGTATGAAGTTAGCATCTCGAGTCTTTAGCATATCTCAGCGAAATTCTTATAGCATCGGATGTAGTTTTACACAGTTCCAGAAACTTTTTAACGTTTTCCTATCACACAACGACTTCGCATTTAGAGTTTTCTCAAACAGTTTTTTATTCTCGATCCTAAAAATTCGAGTATTTTTTTTATTACACATAAAATAAATATTATTGCGTCAATTGACAAAGCATCGCGGTTCCTCGTACAATCCAATGTTCCTGGGGCTTGGTCGTAGGCAGAAGCATAGCAATGACAAAATTAGTGGAATGCCCAGTAGTCGAGAGTACGCCGCGTCGTTCACTCGTTTTGTAAAGCGGACACGTGTACGTTTTGCGTTCGGGTATTTTTTCTTTCAGCGCCGGTAGCAGCCACATCTTTGGTAAAAAAATAAAAATGACGATAAATTGCTGCGTGAAGTCGTCGTTTCGATAACAACGTAAACGAAGCGTGCACGTTTTCTTTTTCCTGCGTGTAAAAATAAAAAATTCATACGTAAGGCATCGAGTCGTAAAGAACTTTAGGAAAACTCTCGTCCAATGACATTTTCTGTTTATCGAATCGTGCTCCATCCAAGAATAAGCCATAGATATAAACCCCATCGCCCGGTGGATCCGCGAAGGAAGTTTCTTTGAGAACTATGAAATCGTACACCAGCAGATCGATAGGAATTTGGTATTTGCGAGCAAAATTCTGAGAAGCTCCGGTTAGGAAGGCTTGAGTGAAATAAAATCCTGCGAGCCAAAAAGTCGTCGGAGCTCCCTCGTCGAACCATTTCTACAGAAAAAAAAGCAGCAACAAGAAAAATACATAACCTTGAAAATAAACATTTCCCTGAGTTACCATATCGGCTACAGTGGGTCTGAGAGACCCGGGAGCCTCCGAATCGTTCTCAAACTCGTATACATGCCTGAAAAAATTTCAATCGTTCTACAAAATCGTTGATGTAGCTTCCCAAAGGTTTGAGCGATGGGTACGAGTTTTTCATCCACAACGACGAGATTCTGCCGGTCAAAATAGCTCCGGAAACTTCTTCCAGCTCCACCGACATCACGATTAGTCCTTCGATTCGTTAAAAATCGTTTATTCATCATATTTTCTATTGAAACTCGCTCCAATTTGTTTACAAACGAAATTTCACCTTTTATCGCTTTTTGAACGTTCTTAAGACTCGTTCGTATGCATTGCAACAGCTTATTGAATCTTCCCATTTCCTGGACCAGGACAGTGTTCATACTCTGATCGTACAAGGTCGGGTACTTTCTTAGAGCCTCCAGGAGGTCGTAATCGTTTGGTAATTTGCTCAAAATATCCGCCGCCACATTGAATATCACATCGTCCGATGAAACGCTGCCACTTCCGGATTTCCCAGCCTCCTATTTGAATAAAAAAAAAACAAAAACATTTTAACATCCTGAACGTTTATTGTTGACGAACCGAACGGCGCAAATACCTTGGATTCCCACAGATCCTGAGCAGTCACGAATGGGACGATAATTATCGAATTAAAACGAGATTTAATGAACATTCAGGATTTTCAATCAAGTCCCTTAAATTCGAGTACTTACCCGTCGATCCTGACAGCGATTTAAAATCATAAAACGTTTAAATTCATAAAACGAGGTCGGTAATAAATGCAGATGCGAAAAGAAAAGTTTGTCTGATCGAAAAGACTCACCTGAGTGAGTAAAAGTGATTTGAATAGTAATTCCGTTTCCTGCTGGTCCTTTATTATGTCTGCATTGTCGTTCATACCGAAGACACTCGGTGCAGTGATCGAGGGTAAATTCTTCGTGTATTCCAAATAGACGTCATGTTCTTTCGCGTTGAGGCAATAGTACTGATCGGAAGTTTCGTCAAAATAGTATGTTTCCTCGTTCAGGGCTTCGCTGTGGATCAAAATTTACCCGAACAGTTTTTACAAAACCGAAAAATAAAAACAAGTTCCGGTCTTTTTGCTTCGTCGCTCTAACTTCCGCAAATGTAGAGATTTAATACTAATGTTTTTTTTTAATGAATGGAGTATTATATTAGGAAGGTTCGTATTGAATTTGGGAAAAATTGGTGGAACGATTTAAATTTGACGATTTTTCGAATTTTACGAAAATTTGAGTTTTTTTTTAAATCGTCCAACCGCTTTAATTTTTGCAATTTTTCTGAAATATTGCGTAAAATTTTGTACTTCTTTTTTAATTTCTAGAAAATTTGTAGAAATTATTGAAAAAAAAAATAGAAATTTTACGATATTTTATAATTTTTAATAAAGTTCGTTTTATTTTTGAAAAATCGCTCTAACTTCCGCAAATTAAGAGATTTAATACCAATTTTTTGTTTTATGAATGGAATTTTTTATATCATATTAGGAAGGTTGATATTGAATTTGGGAAAAATTGGTTGAACGGTTTAAAATTGATGATTTTTCCAATTTTACGAAAATTTGCGTTTTTTGAAAAATCGTCTAACTGCTTTAATTTTTGCAGTTTTTCTAAAATATCGTGTAAAAGTCTGTACTTTTTCTTTCATTTCTAGAAAAGTTGTCGTAATTATTCGAAAAATAGGAATTTTACGACTTTTTATAATTAAAAAAAAAATTCGTTTTATTTTAAAAAACGGCTCTAACTTCCGCAAATTTGAAGATTCATTACTAGTGTTTTTTTTATAAATAGAGTCTCATAATAGGGAGGTTGGTATTGAATTTGGAAAAAATTGGTTGAACGGTTTAAATTTGACGATTTTTCCAATTTTACGAAAATTTGAATTTTCAAATTTCAATGAGTTTTGAGTTTTTAAATTCGTCAAACCGCTTTAATTTTTGTAAATTTAGTCAAATATTTTGTACAAGTATGAACTTCCTCTTTGCTTTCTATTTCATGAACTTTTTTGTAATTTTTCTGGGTAAAGTCTGACAAACTCACTCGCAATAGTATTTGGCGAGGATCGTGTTGAGTGTTCTACGATCCCAAGCATCCGTGACTCTGCCTCCGTAGTTACATTCGCCAGTGAGATATTTCAAGGCTTCGAACTGTACGTCATCGTATTGGTTGAGTAAAATTTGGAGTTGTAAGACGCTGATGCGGAGATCGGTTTCGTTGAATTCGTACGGCGTGTTCCAACCGATGGGACCAAATTTTCTCCGTTCTTGGACGATCGCGTGAAAGAAACACAGACAGTAAAGAAGTTTTTTGAAAATATTGCTCTGTTTGCACGACTCGAAGAAATCTGAATCGCTGATTGGGTCGCTGAGATAAGATCGTAGAATATTCGCACGCAGCCCTTTCGGTGGCTCGTTGGTCATTTTTATGCCGTTCTGCAGAACAGTAACCGGGAAATGGTCCGCAGGGTAGCTCGTGAGCCACAGACGAAAATCAGGATGAATCGTGTCGGGCAAGAGACCTTCGCAAATTTTTTCCAACGTGCCCATCCAACTTTTCGCCAAATGGCAATTTTGTAACACGACCCAATTGCCATATTTCACGCCGTCGTTTATCAGCTTCACTGCTATCGGTCCTTGCCCTTAACGACCATGGAAAAAATAAATAAAAATGAAATGCAAAATGCAACAGTTTGCGCGATCGTTTTTGCCTCTCGGTGGATCGATGGAACGATCTAAATTTCATCGAATTTAAGGGGCCGAAAAAAAGGCGTGTTTTTGCGATTTTTTTTTTTGGACAATAATTCCAGGTTCCGAACTGTTTTTTTTTTCATAGTCATGAAAAAACCCGAAGAAGCAAAACGCGAGCGAAGTTTATAAGTTTGTGAACGAATTTCAACGTCAAGGGTCACAAAATAGGAAACAGTACCTTGGCCAAGTGACAAGGAGAACAATCGACTCGCCCCGAAGCCTTGTTCATCGGCAAAGTTCAGTAAAATCTGTGTCGGATCTGCGCCTGGAGTAAGGATGAAGATCAAGGGAATAGAATTGTTGGAATCGGAGTAAGAAGCGTTGAGATCGAACGGTGGAGGGTCCACGTACTCCGATCCCAGTTCAGCTGCACGATAGAAAAGTAACACACAGTCGTAAGTTACAAAATTTCATAACTCCAACCCCTTAAGGACGTTGTTTGCAAAATTTTCTATCGATAGAATGCCGTCAAACGTGACGATACTCACATTCGACGAAAATTTGAACAGCCGGAACGACCTTGTCAGGACGGATGCATCGAAGTATCAATAATCTTTGAAATTTCGTCAGAGTGTCAAAAGGATCTGGCAAGAGTGTGGATTGGGGTTCTTTGGCATCGAAAAATATTTTCCAAGCTGCAACGTTGCTCGTGAAAGATTCTCGAATTCTCTGGAATTATAAAGCGATTTTTCGCGATCATTTCCACTTGGAACTCGCTCGATAAACTCACTTTGAATCCGGGAATGGCATCCAGACGACAAAGCTCGTCCCAGAGTTTGACCGGAAGCCACGAAGTAGGGTTTGGGAATGGGTTATCGAGGCCAACGCCTCCGGTCAGCAAAAACATCCATTGCGCTGGTACCATGGCTCCTTTCTGATCCAACAAATTGATTGCGAGCAACATGGAAAAGACAAGCTTGTCTTTTTCAAAGATCGATCTGCATATATTGACGTAGAGCGAGTACGTGAAATTTTTCGTCATTTCCTCCAGCCGAACGTCGAAATTTTCCATTTGCACTGTTTTGTCGATCGCTAATTTGAAGAGATTGACGAACCATGCTAACGAGTATTGGTACATCGGATCGATGTTCGCTAAAACAGCTGGAGAACATTCAAATTGAGAAATAATTAACCGATGAACACATACGTTGGTTCCTCATTACACTGGGTCTCCAGGAGGTTGGGTCACGAAATAAAAAAAATCACAATTTCATGAAATTTGGTGTTAACATTCTTTGGTATCTAGAGACACAATTTTTTCCCAAATTTTCGACCACATGTTTATCGAATAATTAAGAATTAAATCGAACTTTTTATGCACGAGATGTAGACCTAGATATATGTAAACTCTATGCTTATACACGTGAACTTTAATGTTCAATGACTCGAGTACTACGTGGTGGAAAAATCTAAAAAAATTTGTATTGTCAAATTTTTGAAAATTAATTTAAAAATTCAAAAATGGCAAAATTAGTACAAAATTAAAAATAATTTTTGAAATAAAATTTAACCCCTTGAGCGGCAATGACGCCATATGGCGCACATTTTTTCTGGGCCCAAAGCGGCAATGACGCCATATGGCGCACATCGATTATCTCGTGATTGAGTCAATCAATTGTCACCAAATTTGATACTCGGGGGTTTTTGGGGTCGCTGATTACGAATCCGCCCTTAAAATTTCGAAATTCAAAATGGCGGATCCAATATGGCGGCCGAAAATGCAAAAATTCATTCGAATCGGATAGGAATTGGCATTCAGGGGTTTTCGGGGTCGCTGATTACGAATCCGCCCTCGAAATTTCGAAATTCAAAATGGCGGATCCAATATGGTGGTCAAGAATCCGAAAATTCATTTGAATCGGTCGAAATTTAGCATTCTTCGGGGTCGCTGATACGGAGTATATAAATTGAAAATAGAAGATTCTTTATGACACATATGAATTGATAATGTAAAATTGCTGGATTTCAAGAACAGTTACATCTTTTTCAAATGAATTTGTATAATTTTGGTCGGCATATGAGATATTCTTTTCGAATTATAATTTTTGAGGGCAGATTCGTAATCAGCGACCCCGAAAACCCCTGAGTACCAATTTTTATCCGATTCAAATGAATTTTTTATTTTCGGCCGCCATATTGGATCCGCCATTTTGAATTTCAAAATTTCGAGAGCGGATTCGTAATCAGCGACTCCAAAAACGTACGAGTACTGAATTTCGTAACAATCTGAATACTTTTTTTTTCCCGCATTTTGGGCACTATGAGGCGAATTGGTTCTGCCGCTCAAGGGGTTAATTTGAATTAAACTTTAATTATTGGGCAATTTTTTTTCAATTAATAATTGTTCAATTGTTTTTTATTATTTCTAGATTTTCTTTTAATTCTAATTTTATATTATTAAATAATTTATTTACCCAATTTGATTAAATTCTTATCTTTTTGAATTTTTTTTAACACAGTTTTGCATTTCACCATCGTATCGTCGTGATCCAACCTCCTTAATGACCCAGACGATTCTTTTTATTCTTTACGATCAAAAAATCTTGTGATATTGCGAAATTTCAGACTGGAAAACTTTTTCCAAAAATACACAATTTTTAGGTTCGTAGAAAAAGACTGTTTGGATCTGGGTCAAAATGACCCGATGCTAGTGACCTCCCAGGGTTCATTAAATCGCGAGTGAAAATGCTTCACCTATGGTAAAAAACAAAACTGTCGAATGAACAGCGATCGGAGTATATTGAAGCCTCGCTGTATCGATTGATTTTTCTGTAACTTCGGCTGCAGTCTGTTTGACCTGGATATCATTGCTGAGGACCTTCGACGAGGTCAGCACACTGATAGCCTCTTCGTCCTCGAGTATATTGCCTTCCGCGACTGACAAAACCTCCAAAATCTTTCCTTCAGTTTCTTTCAAAAGCCTAGAAAAAAAAAACATTGCTTTTGTAAAATTCTAGAAATTAGTTGCATTTTCGTGGAGAACACTCGACGAAGGTGCTCGGACTTTTTGTTCGCTGCACCCTGGATAATGAGTGAATTTTTTTCTGACTCCAAATCTGGTCTCTCCTTCGCAACGACTATGCCAAGCAACTGGTCCTCCAGACCACTCGGCGTTATCATGAAATTCAACAACGTCACTTTGACAGCTATTTCTGGCATGTAATGAGGATTCCTCAGTTTCGTTGTAATGTAAAATCTGCAAAAAATTGATAATTCGAAAATCGTAGGATCGCGATTTGCCAGCAACTGAAATCGTTGGCAAAGCGAACAGGGATTCCTGCTCGTCGTTTACCTGAAGTCTGCATTATATTCAACGACGGTATCGCCGAGCTTGAGGCACAAGGAGCCTCCCTGTTTGAATATTTGTTTCAGCAAAATTGGTTCGAGCAGAGCGTCCAATTCCTCGCCAATATTTTCTAAAAGCACTGGCTGTCCGAATTGAATCGCGTTTTCCAAAAGCCTCGAATAGTCTTGCTGCGACAGGCGAATGATGCTGAGGTTGTTGAGCTTCTCCATATTCTTGACCCACCTGTTGGCCTGGGTCTGGGGGTCGATCATGAGAGGCCATCGTCTGGCGTGTCTATAAAAAAAAAAAAACTCGTTTTTTGTTAAACGTTCAAACCAGACGGTCAGATCGTTGGAAAATTGGATTTTTCTTTACTGCACGATTATCCCGTTGTCGACCGAGAACGAATCGCTCGGTAGACCGGAAATTATCCACGATCTGATCAGCACAGCGTCACCAAGCACTTCGCGCAACTGGAAGTCTTGCGTACACACAACTTCCAAACTCGTGCACAACGAGACCCAACTCTCAATCTGCTTGACGCGGAATGGTGTTGTAAATACTCCGAGATAAGCCACTATTCCCGAAGCTAAAATTACGTCCCCTGTCAATCGATCGTACCTGACACGAAAATTGTGAAAATTTGAGGAATTATCACAAAATCTGGGAATCAGGGTCAACACTTTTTTTTATATGACAAAAAAAATTATTGCCACATTTTCTTTGCAATGAAATAAATAAATAAATATCAAATATTGAATATATAAATATTAAAGTGATAAATTTTAAATATCAAATATTAAATATATTAATATTGAAATAATAACTTTTAAATATCAAATATTAAATATATTAATATTGAAATAATAACTTTTAAATATCAAATATATAAAAATTAAAATAATAAATTTTAAATATCAAATACATAAATATTGAAATAATAAATTTTAAATATCAAATATATAAATATTAAAATAATAACTTTAAATATCAAATATATGAATATTGAAATAATAACTTTAAATATTAAATTTATAAATATTAAAATAATAAATTTTAAATATCAAATATTGAAATAATAAATATTAAGTATTAAATAAATATAAAGAAAAAATTTTTTGCATGGATTTTTCGTGACATGTTGGTGATCGATATTCTCAAAAAATAAAGTGATTGGCACCTCAATCCTAATTCTTTAGCATTTTCCGACCATCGTGTATATTCGCCACCGAGGCCACCGATCAATTCTTCCGCTCGTTTCAACTTCTGTTCACATTCCGTTACTTTGTCTATCATTGCTTGGTACTCGGCTTTTTTGGCAGCTAAATCAGCCTCCAATGCAGCCAGTCTGGCCTGTTGGATGGAAAAATGAAAATTGTAGAATTTGTAACAAAGTAATTAGATTTTTCAAGGCCAATGACGAAGAAAAGTTTCTCAGTCACGTTGCTCACCTGGACTTCGGCTAACTGTGCCCTTTTCGCTTCCAACTTGACCATCGCCTCGTTATAAGTTGCTTGAGCTTCAGCCAGTGCTTTCTTCTTGGGTGCAATGACTTTGGCAACTTTGTCGTACTCCGACATGGCGTAGATCCATTTGCACAAGCCTTGGCAGGCAGTCGACGAGGTTTTTATTTTCTCCGGATCGAAATTCGGATTGGTCAGATAATCTTTACGAATTTTTTCCATTATGCGTTCGGGGATATTGTCCTTGTCGAAATAGAGCAACGAGTCCATGAACTTAACGTCGCTGAGAACTTTCAGAGAAGCTTTCCAATAGTCTTCCACGACCTTGCCATCCGGCATGAGAATTTTTTCGGGTTTCACATCCTGTCGATGAAAAATCAATGTTCCATGAATTTGTCAATATCGAGGGGTTTGAAATTACGAAAAGATCATAAAATTGCATCGAACCAGACATTCCTTCAGCTCAATCGAGTCGATTGACGTACCTTGAGAATGCAAACACTCTCCATGACAAGCTTCACGTTTGCTGGTGGATTTTTCATCGATTTAACGACCGAAATATCCGCTTGAGTCAAAGTATCGAGAGCAGCTTGAGCACGATTCAGAATTGGCATTGCGTCAGCGAGGTTTGCATCACATTCGGCCTTTATTTCGGCAGCGGCTGCTGCAACTTCCTGCACGATCGACCGATAATTTATAATTCATAATTTCATATAATCATTATAAATTATCATAATAATCAATTATTACGATAATGAGTTATAATAATTATAATTATAATTATTAATTAACAATTATAATTATAATTATTAATTAAAAATTATAATTAAAATTACAATTAATAATTAGTAATTGTAATTTTCATAATTCATCATAATAATCAATAATTACAATAATTCGTTATAAGAATTATAATTATAATTTATAATTAGTAATTATAATTTATAATTTATAATTGATGAATAATAATTATTACAATAATTAATCATTATTCATTATAATTCATGTTTTTATGGGGTTTTTTCCGGTGCGGTGGGAGTCTCGAGCTTGGATGTTAGACTTCTGGGTCATTGTGACCCGGTATGTCAACGCAGGGGCGATTAGCAGTGATTTTTGTAATTTCTCGCACGTACCATCGCTGCTTCCTCGTCGACTTTGACTACTTTCTCGACCTCGCCGACTTCGATACTTTCTTTCTCGACGGTTGTCATGATACGCTGTACGTCTTGAGCCGCGGTGACTAATAGGGGCTGCAATTGTCTCAGGGTTTCTTGCATCTCGGTCACTTGCTGTTGCGTACTGTCCAGTCGATCGAGACCACCTTCGTATCGCGCTTTGGCCAACAGAATCTCGCTGTCGCAAAAACAAAAGGAAATTACTCGAATTTCGACGCGAAATTTTTCTAAACGAAATCGTCGAATTTCTTGTCATAATCCTCCGATTCACCTGCGTTTTCTCTGCAGCAGATCCTTGAACGTGTTTATCATTTCGAGGTAAGACGTCGGCGTGACGTAATTGTATCTGCCAAGTCGCACGAGGAATTCAACGCTCAAGTCTTGAGTGGAAATGTGAAAGAATTGACACATTTCTATTCCGGCTTTACGTTCGTGGTCCGAAAGCTCTATTTCACCGAGAAATTTCGTTGCAACTGCGAGTAAAGCATCTTCAGGCCACAATTGCAACCAATCAATGGTGCAACAATTAACGAGTGCTGGAAATTTGCGCACACGGTTGCGGAAGCTTTGGCCTATCGGTGACATCGCCAGGACAATGTGCAGTTGATCGCGAGCTATTTGCACGAAAAGATTGAACAACGCGACGGGACTTCCGTCTGTTTGCATTACGCGCTCGCGCTGCCTGTCGATTTGTCTCATTTTTTCGCAAATCTCGGCCTTCTCCTCGGCGTTGAAAATATTTGGAACCTTCGGAACGAGGCTCGTGAGAAAATGGCTCGTCGTTTTAAACACATGGGCAACTGCCATGTGCTCATGGGTCTCTGAGACCCAGAACAATTGTTTATTCATAAAACTCGAATGAATCGTTTAAAAAAATTATTTAAAAAATCGAAAAAACGGTTTTTGTGTGGGTCAATTTGACCCGATGGTCCGAAAAACTCCACAATTACGATTAATCACTTAATTTCCTTTTTTTTTTAATTTTTGCTCATGCAGTTTGAAGAAACGCGTTTGCTTACCTCTCCAGAGTTTAAAATGTTGCTTATGTCCTCGAGGAAACTTTCCTCCTTCAACTGTGTGTCTGCGAATAAAAAAGTCGAGTGTAGATCCGAAGCAGTAGTTTTTTTCAAAATGGATTTAACGTCTTCCCGCCATTCGTGCATTTCGTAGTGTTTCGTAATCTCAACTTGAAAGAGATCGTATTCGCAAATATGAGAAGCCAATCTTGTCAGAGATTGTCTTCCGGAGCCACCGACACCCACGAGAAGTGCGTGGCTCCTCGGTTGCTTGATGATTCGTGAGATTTTCGATAGATGCTCCAGAGCGAATCTGAACAACACGAGATTCATAGGCTTCTTCGTCATTGAATTGTACTCCACGAGATATCCTTCGACGATTATTCGCAAGGCTTCGAGGTCCGAAATCTCTTGGTACAGTCGAACGTCAGCTTTCGGATCGGCAAAGTCACAATAAATGAGTTTTCTTAGTTGAGTGTCACCAATCTGTGGAATTTTCATCGAGACGAAATAATTTGCCACTGAGTCGTGTCGATGCTTAAGGACGTTGTATGCTAAACTTTTCATCGATAGAATTCCTTTAAATTTGCACCACACGAAGAAAATAGTGATGTCCAATAGCTCGCGCAATTTTAAGACGTTTCGCCATGTAGAAGTCGAGATATTTATTTATNGTTTCGCCATGTAGAAGTCGAGATATTTATTTATAAAAATCACAATTTTCAGCACTTTCTCATAAGAGCGTGTGTTAAAAGTTGCAATTTTCAACATTAAGTATTTCGATTTCTGAATGGTGAAGCCTCTTGAAACTTTGCATACACTTTTGTGCAACATCGAAAAACCTTTATTTAGTTTTTCAAAAAAATCGCTCGTCAAATTTTCTCGAAATTTTGTTTATTGCATAAAAAATACAGATTACCTCGGAAAATCTTGGATTTAGAGTATGTTGTTCTTTAGTCAATTTGTAACAACTTTTTTTAATGAACTGAGGCTCGCAAACCATTTTGTATGCAAGAAAAATCTAAAACAAATATTTAGATTTGACCGTCGCCACACAACGTTCTTAATCCGATAAAGTTTTTGCCTGAGACACATTTGTACGTTTGATCCCAAAAAATAACGAAAAGACCCAATATTTACGCTCGGATTGCTCGGGAGATCGGCCAGGTCTTCGAACAAGGCATCGAAATCCGTTTCCATGTGTTCTTTGACAGTGCTGTGCAGCTGAAGAATCAACCAATTGATGTCAGCCTCATCGGCGAGGCGATCGCTAAAGACTCGAAGGATTTCGTGAACCCAGAGTCGTTTCATGCTCGCGAGGGTTGGCATTGACTCCGGAACCGAGAGCAAAACTCCCTTGAAAGAACAAACTCGATAAGAAATTAGATCGAGAGCCCAGAGGACATCGAAGCGATTCACTCACTTGAATGACTCGCGAGAAATCTCGCAGATTAAAAAGGTAATGAGACTTTTCAGGGGTCGGTAAAAGATTGCGAAGACTCTGCTTGTAAACGTCGAGAGTCGCGAGAACGACTTGGTCGATGCAAGGATCAAATTCTTTGCTGAATCCTCTGCCAATAACAAACAAAAAAATCGAGCAATTAATCGAATTTTCGTTGCGTCAGTTGGATAAGAATTTTCTCGAAAAAACCTCGAAGAATTCTCTGAGGAATTTCCTCCTGAGACACGTACCTCGTGTCAAGATGCCAAAGAACTATTTTGCTGAAGATCGTAATCATAACTTTGTCCTCGAACTCAGCGATGGAGAGAGTAAAGAAATGTCTTTTGAAACGTGGAGTGACGTCCTTGCCTCCGCTTACAGGGGGGCCCATGGCGCACATCAGTTGAATTTCTATGAGTTTAAGGGGAACGACTTCCTTGTGATCGTACCATTGCCAATGATCGAGCATTTGTCTGAGCAGTTCAACAGGCGGTTGTGCTCCGTAGGTTTCCTTCAGAGGCATCGATACGTCGTCCACGAAAATCACCCAACGTTTACCAATCGGTGGACCAAACACACCTTTCCTCCTTTTATCGAGTTTGCTCATTATAATGTCCTGCGTTTGGTGAGCAGTTGTTTGAGCAGAGAAATTAATAAACAACGGTTTGTAGATCGCAGTGTTATTTTTCTTCAGCAGAAAATCAATTATGTAAACAGATTTTCCTGTCCCTGTGGGACCCACGAATAAAACTGGCTTTTGGTTCTGGACCAGCAGTTGAAAGAGCGTGCTGTATCTAATAGTCTCGACGGTTGGAACGATTATTTGATTGACTGGAATGTCTCTGGGGATTGGTGGAGCGTTCATCAGCTCGTCGGACCAGAGCTTCCACTTTCCTTTTCCCTGCAAAATATTCTCCCACTCAATAAACTGCTCACATATGATTATTGAATTTTCGAATTTCCGAACAGAAATTACTTCTTTTATAAATTTGTAGTCAAACACCAGACCGTCTTTGGGCATGACGAAAATGTATGGTTTGGCAGGTGGATGGACGCGTTCCGGAAGGTCGTACAACTGCATCAGTCGTGCTGGAAATTCCTTTTCCAACAGTCCACGAAAAAGGATACTGAATTTTTCTCTATCCGCTGCTTCCAGGGTCCCACCCATTCCCCAGATACAAGAGAAGAAAAATGATCCCTAAACAGTTGGAAACGTTATTGCTGAATATCGTGCGGTGGTGGGAAAAATGAAAATTGTGGAAAAAATGAAACACCTCGATCTGGGCTCGAAGATCGAGCTCGTTGATGCTCGTGCCGGATTTTAATTCATGGTATTCGTTTATGAAACAATCCATGAGATACGTCACCGACGTTAAGTGATTCGCATCGGGCATAGAACACATTTCTCTCACGCCCCCTCGTCTCAAGAGATGAAAAAGGGGCTTGCAGAATCTTAGAAAGAGCGACTCGTAGAGAAACGATTTTATAAAGTCACCAAATATGCTCGGTGCTTTTTCGAGCCAAGATTTCAACAGTGGGTCCCAACCCAGAGCATCCGGTTCCATGTAAATCATTCCTGGTGATAAAATGTACCAAACAGTGTAAAAATCAGTTTTTTCTCTCCGAAATTCTCAAAAATCGTGACAAAACTAAAATTTCTTGTTTTTCCCAATATTTTCGCTTCCTCGAGGACTGTGCTCGAGTTTATTGATTCTTTAGTTGCAATTCCTGGCGAGAAAATGTACCAAACAGTGAAAAACTCATTTTTATCTCCGCCAAATTGACAAAAATCGTAAAAAAAAAAAAAATTCTTGTTATTCCCAATATTTTTGCTTCCTCAAGGACTATGCTCGAGTTAATTGATTCTTTAGTTGCAATTCCTGGGGATAAAACGTGCCAAACAGTGGAAAAACCATTTTTTTCTCTGGGTAATTCTCAAAAATCGTACCAAAAAAAAATTTCTTGATTTTCGCAATATTTCCGCTGCCTCGAGGATCGTGTTCGAGTTTATTGATTCTTTGATTGCAATTCCTGGCGATAAAACTTGCCAAACAGAGAAAAACTCATTTTTTTCTCCGCCAAATTCACAAAAATCGTAAAAAAACAAAAAAATTCTTGTTTTTTTCCAATATTTTCGCTTCCACAAGGATTGTCCACGAGTTTATCGATTTTTTAGTAGCAATAATAAGTTTCAAGGGCATAAGCTCGACTCACCACACCGAGAGACCGTGGCGGGTGACGCAGCCTCAAGATCCATAGGTTCGAAGATGAGATTCGTAGTTTTGGCGAGTTGAATGATTTCTCCACTCATGAGGCACAGCTTTTTGTTGTCGTCGAGAACCGTGTTCATATTTTCGATCCACACGGCATCGATGGGGCCGTCGAAGACAAGCCATTTGCGATTATCGTTGCTGGACGTGGCGAAAGCACGATAACTCACTGCGAGAACACCGTCGCTCCATTCGTGAGAGGCTGGATCGAATTGCCCATACAATTGACCGATTGTGATGGATTTTGGATTTATTACTGTTATTTCGACTTTGTGCTCGTTCATCAAAGCCTGAAATCAAACTTTCAACCCTTTCTCGATCCCCTCGAAGTTGGAATTAAATGAAAAAGCTCGTGCGGAGCAAGTTACTAACATTTTCTTCGCACAATTCGAGCGCCGCTGCCAACATCCGATAAGCCGACGTTTTTCCACCGAACGGATAACCGACAATCATGAATCCGTGTCGGACAATCATCATTTCGTAGATTTGTTGTATTTTCTCGAGAAACGATGGAACGCATTGAATATTCGCTTCCAGGCATGCTTGATGAACCGATTTATTCAGGTCCGTATAATCCGGCTCTGGAAGAACGACGTTCGGAAAGAGATCCGAAGCAATACCCTGCGAGGGAATAAATCATTTTTCTCTAGCGAGCCTGATAAAAATTAAAGCATGAAAATTCGATTTTTTTACCCAATTTTCGTCGAAATAAAATGTTTTTTTTTTTCGGAATAAAAATCGTTGATGAACTAACGTGAAACAGTGGCAAATCGTGACTCAAGAATTTTGGTAAATTGACGTCTTTGATACTCCGCAAAATTAATATGTCCTCGTTCTCCGATGGATACTTGAGCTTTAAATTTCCAGCTGCAATCAAAACAGATTTCACTGCTCTCATGCCATAGTCGTAATGACTCTGACTCGATAATTGCTCCGAACATAATCTGTAGGCCATCACGATTTTAACGGACAGTGGTCGAGCAGTATAGAATCCATAAGAATACAAAGTGTTTTCTGCAATCAGTCCGTAATCGGGCACCTGTTGACGATATTTACAAATGAGTGCCTTAAAAAAGTTGCATGTAAAATATTCTATCGATAGAATTCCTTTAAATTTGCACCACACAAAAAGAATAGTGACATCTTCTAATAGCTCGCGCAATTTTAAGACGTTTCACCAATAGAAGTCGAGATATTTATTTATACTAGCGACTCTAGGTGATAGGGAAAAACCCTTCGCGTGTCCTCGTGAAGAGTGCTGATCGATTGCGGGTCTGGTTGAATTTTTATTCACCATTTTCGACAAAAAAATGCATAAAAACTTTCTTTTTGGGGAGGCCCAGTCGCTCGGACGCGTTTTTCGTGAATCTAGCGACTCGAGGTGATAGGGAAAAACCCTTCGCGTGTCCTCGTGAAAAGTGCTCGTCGTAACAAGTGTTTTTCATAAACTTAGGCTCGCAAACTATTTTGTATGTGAGAAAAACTAAAACCAAAAATTAAAATTTGACCGTCCCCATACAACGACCTTAATTTCGTTAAATAAAAGTTAAAAAATGCGGAATCATGGTGAAATCTGTGAAAAATATCGTTTTGGGAAACTCACCATCATCGCAACTGGTCGGAAGAGAGCTTTTAGATTATCAGGCAATTCCGATCGTCCTGCGTATCCAGGATTCATGGTGATGAAAACCGCGCAAGTTGCGTCCAAAATGAGCTCGGTACCTTCGAAAATAAGGGTCGGTTTTCCGGAATTTATGGCTCGTTGGATGGTGAGAATTTGTTGTGCAACGACGGACAAAACTTCGAGGTCTATACGATTGAACTCGTCGAAGCAGGACCAAGCGCCGGAAGAAGCCAAGCCCTGCGAGAGGCTCCCAATTATTTATCATAATTCTTCACTCTTTTTTCTCACATCAAAATAAATGAAAACTCATTGTTTTGGCAGTATCAATTGACCTTGAAAAACTTTCCCAAAGCGATATAATCCAAGCCATCGGAACAATTGAAAACAACGCATTGTTTGGCGACCGCCTTGGCGAGATCCTTGGTCGTTTCTGTTTTTCCAGTTCCTGCAGGGCCTTCCGGTGCCCCACCCAAATGGAGAGCCAAAGCTCCGAAAAGCGTTCTGTAGCAACGATCGGTCAAGGGGGTTATAACGAGGCGCGAAGTATTGCCCAAGTATTCGTAACCGTATCGGAGAGAAGAATTTATCATCATGGTAACGAGATTCTCATCCTGAAAAGAAAAAAAATCATAATCTGGAACAAGTGCGATTTAAAAATCGAGGAAATTTCGCTGTTTTTGGAATAATAAATTCTCAACCATCCAGTAATAACGCAACTGACAGAGCCACTTGAAGTCTGTGCCTCGAGTCACATTTTCTTCCCAAAGACCCATCAGGACATCCCTACCATGGACGTCCAGGGTCACTAGTGCTTCTGCGAACAGAAAAAACCATTTTGTCAATTTTTTTTCGAATTACCAATCTTTGTGGAATTTACGAGGCTCGTTTATTCATTTTAATAAACAAATAAAGTACCTAAAGTTGTTCGATTTTGTGTTGACAAGGTTCCTCGTACTAGTTTTATTATTTCATTGAGCTCGTCGTTGCATACATTTATATAATCGTTCAGACCATCCGGAGCAGTGGTAAATGCGTTTGTTATGTCAGCCGTCCAGTAGAGTTGGCTTATGCACAAAACAGTCTGACCAGGCCAATCCAGTACCCACTGACTTCTCGCTTTTAATAAATATCCATCCTTAGCCCTGATGACCTTGAAAATTTTGCAGAAAACCATAAGAAATCATTTTTGAAATATAAAAACGCAAATTTTTATAATCGTATTTGTAAATTCATAATTATAATAAATTTATTTATAAATTATATTCATATTTTATATTTATTCTTATAAATAATTTTTTTTTGCTCTATTTTTGTTAAAAATTTCATTTATAAATTATATTATAATTATAAAATTATAAAAAATATAAATTTATAATTTTAATAAACGTGAATATTTATAATTATTTTTCCAACTCGTTGTTGCTTTGCACGTCGTAACGACGTTTCGAAAATCGTTGATTTTCTCACCTGAGCACGCACACTTTTTTTCATGTCAGTTTCCAACTCGATCAGCCATTTTTCTACTTGACCTCTTGCCGCTGTAGTATCGATGATGTCCTCCAGAATAATACTCTCACCTTCCGAAGACATCATCGTGGTAATGTCCATTCCTTCGGTGAACTCGAGTTTGGCGATGCCCTCGAAACACTTTTTCAGATGAGGCTGAACTCTCGTTGGGTCTTTCGTCTCCGATAAGATTTCCAACAATTCGTCGTTCGACAGGAAGAAGAAACGAGGGAAAAAGAGTCTTTTCTTCTCGAGATAATCGTGCAAACCTTTTTGTATCAGGTCCAGAAGTCCCGTGCATTTTTTTAGACGATCCAACATCTTGTCGATTTCTACGACGGACATCACGCGCGGATCTTGGATCACGGAATTCATTATGTCCCGCCAAATCTGTTGCGACAATTAATTATCAACAGAATCTCTGCCAACGTTCTCAATCGCTGAATTCTACTAAAATTCGATGCACATTATTAAAAAGTCAACAAACTTTATCGACGGCACTGAAACGACGTCCCTCCTCCGGCATTTGTTGCTGAATGTCCGGCGACGAGAAAATCGGTTCCAAATACATCCATGTCGCTTGGACCTTAAGCCAATGGTCCATTATTTCCTGGAGCAAATGCAATTTTCCCTCCCATTCGCTACGAAGAAAGTCGCAGAACAAAAATTAAAAAAAAACTTCGAATCGGACGATTTTTTGAAATTAGCGAAAAATCTTTGATTTTCATTGGAACGAAAAACTCACAGAGTTTCCTTCTCGAAAGGCTTGATGTACAGAGAATTCTTCATCGTTTGAGCTTTCGTGAGATGATCGTCGAGCAATAATTGTATCTCATCGACACTCGCGATTACGTAGGTTCCGGTATCTCGATAAGGATTCACCGTGAATTCTATGTCAGTCCAGTCAGTGTGCATTTTCAAAAGTGCTTTCTCCAAATTACTCTCTTTTGTCGCAGCTTCCGAAATCCCTTCGAATTTCGTAACATACTCGTCCAAGCCAAAGTCGATGATCTTTGATTGCAAAATTATAAAGAATCGTTAGGAAAGGTCGCGTTCATAATGCAGTTGGCAAACCGGTAAATTAAGGAGATTTGATCACGAAGATATAATGTTTAAAAATTTCAAAAATACAAAAAGATAAGAATTTAATAAAATTTGCTAAATTTTTTCTTTAACAATATAAAATTAAAATCAAATTAAAATGTAAAGATAATAAAAAACGGTTGAACAATCATTAATTAAAATAAATTTTCCCAATTATTAAATTTTAATTTAAATTCGTTTTTTTATTTAAAAAATTATTTGTAATTTTTTTCTAATTTTTTCACAATTAAATTTTTTAATTAATTTTAAAAAATTTGACAATACAATAGATTTTTCCACCACGTAGTACTCGAATTATTAAACTCCAAAGTTCACGTGTAGATTTTCCATATACACAGGTATACATCAAAGAATGTTATGATCGAATTTGAAAAAATCTGATTATTTTGATTTCGTGATCCAATTAAACGTGGCTGTAGGGAATTTATTACCTTGGCTAGGGTCATTTGGTCGTCGACTTTTATAGGAAAGCCAACAATTTCTGAAACTTGGTTCCAATGGCGAACTTTCATTCCAGGATTCCCCAGAGTCATGATCAATGGCATGTGCTCCCTGAATTCTTCCACCTGTATTCTCACATTCTCAGCGAGTTTTCTTACAGCTGGGTCTTGGAAACTTTTCTCAAGTTTCATAACCGTACGATACGCTGTCCCGGAGTCCACGTCGATGGTTTCCGGATCGTAGGTACCGATCAAGGAACCCATCCACGTGTCGTGCAGCGTCAGAAACTCGCAAGCAGCGTCGTACAATCTTTTGTACGGCCCTAATTTATCTGCGATCTAAAAAAAATTTTATTTAGTTGAAAAAAAATCCGTATTTCTGGTTTGAAACCATGAAAAAAATTCTTTACCCCTCCGTGGTCGCCGGGACTCAAAATGACCCCAAGCGCAACTTTGAGCTAAAATTATTACACAAAATATTGGCGATCAAAGAATTTTTTTTTTTTTTTACACATTTTCCCTCGCTAATTTTTTTCCGCCATTTTGAAAAATGGATAAAAAAATGTTGGCATGATATTCTCATTCTGAAACGTTCAAACAAACGTCCTGAATTTTTAGGTGTCGTTCGTAACGATACCGGCAAAGCGGCGAGCATTTAAACTCCGCTGCGGTCATTCCGACCCCGCGTTAGACCAAACGCGTTATTTCTAGAACGTCTAACCACGAAGGGTTCGTATTAACTTTTCAACCTTTTTTCTTAACGGATATTGCGACAGCTCCAGCCCAAACAACTCTTCTTCCTCGTTAAATTTCTCTGTAGTCTCGATGGCATCGATCAAACGTTTTTCCAGACTCGTAGCTTTTTTCTGGTATCGATAAATCTCATCGATATTTCCCCAATACTGCATCTCGTCACCGTGCTTTTCCCATACCGTGAGATCGCGTTGGAATTTTTCAATTCTCGCCACCAGGGCTTCTTTATATTCGCCAGTTTTTCTCGTTACGATTTTTCGATGCTCGTCAAAAATTGGTGTCATGCGATGATACCTCGACGAAACAAATATTATCAACATTTATAATCTTGTTGAGAAATGTTGCCTCACAAAATGTTCAAAAAACCATTTTCCCAATTATTTAAATTTTTATTCGAATGTTTGAATTTTTGTGCTTGACATTTACAAAAGTCGTCGAATTAAATTTTGTTTTATAGAATTTTCATTAGAATTTTTAAAAACTCACCATTGGAATGCGAAATTGTTGGTTTTGAGCTCGACCGGTGAGAGTGTTGTATAGTCGGACAAGAATTGGATATATTTTATAATTTCTTTAAGACGATCTTCTAGATCGAGAACCATTTTTGTTTCGGCTTCTGCGACGAAGGCTGTCAGCTCCATCAGCTCTGCTGTATTGGAAGGAACGCTCAGAGCTCTGTCAGCTATGTTTTGATACTCTTCTCCAATTCTTTATGCGGAGATGGAGAAATCGTTGGAAAAATGAGTAATAATTTAAATTTCATAAATTGTTGAATTTCGACGATGAATTTTTCTGTTTAAATTTGAGTAATTCTAAAAAAATATCCACAAAGAATTCAAACCAATTTTTTTCATTCCCACGTAATAATTACGTTCGAATAAAGGACGAAAATGAATTTGTTTACTTTTTTGATTTATTTTGATAATCCCGGATCACTCGATCGACAAGTTCCTCTCTCAAGTAGCTCGCGATAGAAGCAACACTGTCCATAAGATCTTTTCTATGGACGTCGAAGAGTCCGCTGAAGAAAGTTCGATCGTAATTGACAGGAATATTTTTTTTTAGTGAGTCGTATTTCTCGATGAGTTGGGCATAGTCCGGGAAACTATGCGGTGGGTCGGCGTTGAGAAACGTTGAGACATTCTCATGATCAACGTCGTTAACCAGGCTCATCAAATCGTCGAATTCTTGCAACTGCAATTCTGGCCCGATTCTTTGATCTTCGATGAATTCTTTTATATCGTATTTATAGGATTCTATTATTTCCTCCGAAATCACCGGCTGGGAAAAAAGCATTTGTCAACGATCGATAAAAAAATCATTCATTTGATTTTTTGCTCGAATTTTCATACCTTCAGCGAATTTTCTCGTGATGATTCCCTGTCGTATAAATTTATCTCGATTCGAGTGAATCCTGAGACTGCACGATGGAGTGTAGTCAGTAGAGATATCAACGTTTCCGTAAAGATTTTGAACGACGGGTCAAATACGATTGATTTGTTTCTAATCACGACGTTTAACTCGAAACTTCGTTTACGAGACTGTAAAATAGTTTTTTACGTATTTCGTAATTACAACGCTCTCACGATGAGGAAAAAAATCTTTGAAATTTCGACAAAAGTTTGTTTAACCCTTCGAGAGCATACTGGGTCATTTTGACCCTAACAATTTTCTATCACCGTTCTTTCGCCATTGTTTTCGTAAAAAAAGAAAAAAAATGCATCCAGGGCCATAAAATTTTGATAATTTGCAACAACAAACGTCGTTAAAGAAAAAAAGAACAAAATGCTTTACCGAAACACAATGGTTTGAAAAACCCTATGGGTCAGATTGACCCAATATGAGAGGTGTGCACTCGAAGGGTTCACAAATAAAGCACAAAGCTTACATTCATATCGATAAGATAATTCCTGTAATCCTCCATGGATATCAAACACAAACTTCGCAATTGGCTTTCCATGATAACTCCGAGACAATTCCAAAATCGAGACATTTTCGATTCGTCACCGAGTCCTGGTAAGATTCCCTTTTTTCTACCCTGTCCAAAAAAAATTATGGTCAACTGGCTTTTTCTCTGTTTTTAGCAATGTTTGTTAAGGATGTTGAATCCCCAAAGGCAAATCATGAGAAAATTCTGAAAATTTTGTATGTTTTTGTACAAAATAATCAAGTGATCGTGTCAAAATTTCACGTCGATTAGGAAGCTCGTTATTGGACAATTAACGTTAACAAATTTCATCGGTACTCAACATCCTCAGTGGCTATGAAACGAGGATGATTGGAAAACAAAATTCCAGACTCGTGTGTCATTATACCATTTCGAAAATATGGAGAACTTTGGGCAACCAATTGTTGCAAAGGATGGCTCGAGTCTTTTCGATGATTTCCATGACTTTGATTTCGAAGCTCGAAAGATCGTAAGATCGAGCATACTTTTCCAATTCCTCTTGATCGATTTGCCTGATCGAACTGCATTGGGAAGCCATAACGAAAAAAACGAAAAAAAAATCAATAAAGATTTGAATTGTTGCGAAATAATTTCGCAAAAATCACGCAATTTTCACCTGAACTCACGATGCCAAAGGTCCAAAGTTTTCCGCATACAAGGATGATACAAAACGAGATTTCTCTTCAATTGTATTTTCATTTTTTTGTACTTGACGCTGAACTCTGGTGGGAAATGTTTGATTTCGTAGTTCTCTTTAGAAATAGAAACGTCGGAATCGTCGCCATGGTCTGCCTTCAACGGATCTTGGAGTACGAAATCGACGATAGATTTTTTAATACTCGCAGCATAATCTTCCCTGGCATCGCTAATGACCTGATTCAATTTGGACTTGAATTTCGTTCTCCAGCTTGCGGGAACGAGATGCAAAATCTTGTTCAACAACTTTTTGGACATTGGTGCAACGTGAATGTCGTCGATTCCGTGCGTTATGTAATAATAATATTTCAAAACATTATTATCGTTCCTGACGGTCTTCATGAGATCCGCAGCATCTTCGAAAATCACGTCGTCTTCTCCTTCCTTCGTCATTAACATTTTAACCAAATGGTGTCGAAATTCTTCTCTCTTTTTTTTTGTATTTATGTACGAATTCATTTCGAAAAAAGATTCTTTCCCGTGACGTAATTTCGGTGCCGATTGTTTTTTTGATCTGAACGACATTTTGGAAAATTATTATTTTATTCCGAACCAACAAAGTCCAAACGGTCCTTAGGGATTAAAAATATATTTTCACAACAGCAAATTTCTTTCTGATTAATCGAATGAATTTTCTAGTCATCGAAGAAATTCCATGGTTTTTATTTATTGTTCAAAATTTGCACGAAAATTACGGTAAAACGATGTATTTATTTTTCACGATGATTCAGTGGAATAATAATTAATACCAATTGGATCGATTGGTATTATCAATTAGATTGAATAGAAAAGAATTGGAATTTTCAATTTTTCAATTTTTTTTCTTCAATTTTTCTGATTTTTTAAAGAAATAAACAAAAAAAATCCAAAAAAAAGGTGGAACGATTCAGATGCACATTGTTGCCGATAAAAAGGACTAACGATTATATATTCTTACCTTTCGGAGCTCGATAAACTATCGATCATCGTCTGAGCCAGTTCGAAGCCATAGTTCCTTTCAAACGGACAAACGATGTGTTGTTCCGTGCAGACTTTGCAAATGCGAGGCTTTTTCGTCGATTCATTCACAAGATCATCGCCTTGAGCTGCACGTTTTTCTGATTTGACACGAGGTTTCGCATACTTGTCTTTACG
Source organism: Hyposoter didymator (assembly GCA_037952995.1). Classification (NCBI taxonomy): domain Eukaryota; kingdom Metazoa; phylum Arthropoda; class Insecta; order Hymenoptera; family Ichneumonidae; genus Hyposoter; species Hyposoter didymator. Next base: position 12,579,064 of record JBAJMU010000007.1, read on the forward strand.
AACGTGTTCTTTACTTTTCGAGCGACGTCTCGAGGACTCAGGCACAATATTCGAGCGTTTGTCCATCACGAAAATTGCGATTGTGCTAAGAAATTCTCCAAGCAATTCCCTGCATCGAAATCCCCACTTTCAGAGCGTTTTTGATTGACGTTCGCACTGACGTTTACTCTTGACACTTACGATTACACGTTTTGCCACGTGAAGTTGTCAACTTCGTGGAGGTTGGAGTACACAAATGGATAAACACGAGCAACGTAATCTCCAGCGACAGCCTAAGATACGAGTAACTATGACAACCTTCGGTGCGTTGCCAAGCTGGCCCCACAGGATTGAAATCATTAAGGAGGTTCGATCACGAAATAAAAATAATCAAAATTTGATTGAATTTTAATTTTTTTCAAATTTTTGACGTCGTGCTTATCGAATCGAGTTTCAATGAAAAAATAAAAGTCAAAAAATGGAAGTAGTTCGTAGTAAAATTATGGAATAAAAAAAAAAGCAGATCAAAGTAGTAAACAAGGTGGGATCTTTTTTCAAATTTATTTAACACACCGACTATAATATCTTAACCGTTCAATATATATCAAACACCAAACACAATCACATTTTCTGACAATTATAATAGTAGTAGGTGATGATGATGTTGATAATAATGAAAATGTCAACAATAAGAATATTTAGTGTTGTATAAATACGAAAGTATAGTCTGTAGTAAAGTGTGCGATTGGTTCACTATACCGAATGCTGTTAAGATAGAGCTTTTTTTTGATTTGTTGTTAACAATTTACAGAAATTTTTGCATCGAGGGTGATAATGTTTTTTTTTATATTTTTTTTTTTTATCGAGATTCAATGCTCTATCGAATTTTTCGAACGTAAACGACACACTTTTCACGAGTATCTCTCCCCCATACATAATTGATTGTCAATTTGATATAACATTTTTGTTCCCATGTGCTGCATCGAGTCAACAACTCTCTACAGCTTTTTGTCGCCGTTTACTTCCTCATTGTTTTTTCATTCCCACTCACTTTTTGTCTGTTTTTAAAATCAAATGAAAAACTATACGTTTGGAAAGAGAAGAAAAATAAATACTCTTATTTGTTTTTGCAGATTTATCTACTGCGTATATACACGTATAACTTTTTTATATAAACATTTCTCTTTTATATTTCACACTTATATGTTCATTCTCAAAATAAAAATATTTGCAGATTTTTTTTTGCAATTCAATTGGCTCTTTCGAACGGAATTGAAATTAATGATTTGCTCAAAAATTTTTGCTCTCTGGATATTACGACGAATTTTCATTCGATCGAATGAAAATTTGATCTTTTTTTTTGCACTAAATAAAAATCACTAATATTTACAATTATCATGAATCAGTGTTCTTACTTTCCCCTTTGGATATGTGAGAGTTTTTCATAGGACAGCTAGTTCGAAGGCAACTTAATGACAATATGGCGGATTGCGATTATTGAGCGGATTCGGTGAAGCCTCCTCAGTATCGTGAGAAGCATTCGTGATTTTCCCACAGGGAAAAGAAAAAAAATCACGACACTGTACGGTATGCAGAAAGTTTGGAAACATTTTCAAGTCGCGTTCCCGTTTCATCGAACTTTTTCTTCAAAAGTTCGCTTATTTTCTAATAAATCGCAATTGCGACTAGGAATCAAGTAAATCGAGAGATTCTTTTTCCCCCAAATGCTTTTTTGAGAACTTTTATTTTTTCGACTTATATTCTTTTTTAAAATTATCAAGATGACGTCAATTTCCACACGAAGTTTCGAACCACGTTGCCAAACTTTCTGATCGTAGCGAAACATTCATAACGTAAGAAATGAGTGACATTTATTAACGAACATTGCAATCAATCTATTTTTTATTTTTCTACTCCGAAAAATTCTGCTCTTTGAATGCTCGCCTTTAAAATAATTTTTCATCGGAACATTTCCTGTTTTTTATTCCGTGGCCATTTCCGAGCTTGAGCATTTCCACTCACGGGGAAAAAAGTTCCAAGATATAGTGAAATATTTCGGAGCCTTTACTGAAAATGAAATTTTGTCAAAAAAACGTCGAAATTTTGTCGACACGGTAAACCAAATATTTTTGGACAATCTCAAAATTTTGACAATATTTTCTATTTTTAGCGGAACTGTCAGCAAAATTTACGATTGGAATGACAGAAATTTGCTTTGCCAAGAGACTTTCTAGAATATTTCTTGCTGCACAGGCAAAATTTTTGTGATTTTTAAAAAAATGTTTAGTCGACCGTATCCAACGAAATATCGATCTTTTTCAACAAGATTCTCTTCCCAGTGTTTCTTGCGATGAGTAGAAATATGCATGATTCGGAGAACATCGAAACGTCATGGTGAACGAATTTTTTTTTGGAGCAGAGATCTTTGAGAGTTTTTCGGGAATAGAAACACAAAGAGTAGACTTTTTGTATTGTCACGTGTTAATGGACTTTACACCATGATCTATCGGTTAAGCATAAATACCGAGCATGTGGGACGGCATAGGAGTACAAAGAACTTTCTTGTTCGTTAGAAGGTCTCATCGGAATGCGAGGGTGTCGGAATAGCACGCAGATTAGTCAGCGTGCGATTCTACAACTTAATTACTATCCGATAATTATTGGGTCATCGGGGAAACGTTGATTACAGATTTTCTGTTACTCATTCCGTCATTTTCCTGCTTCTCGTTTATACACACACTTTGTTCTTCACAGACGGTCAGAATTTCGTATCTACAAGAAGTTCTACTCGAGTGACACGACGCGTTTGAACGTTGAACAAAAAATAGTGAGCCCGATGGATTTTCGATGTTTTTAAAAAAATTGAAATTAATTCTGGAAGGCAAGAAAATCTGTGACGACAGTTTCATTCGGTTTTCGGATGATTCGCTAGCTCAGAGTTCGCTGTGCTTTGTGTTTTTAGATCTTGACTGTCGCACACGTTTGTTTTCCTTGCGATAATTTCACAAATTGACTTTTTCCGAAAACACAGATACAAATAATAATTTTTGTAATTACTTTACAATTAGGACATGCACGTTTCAACGAACCATTTATAATTCCGTTACACGCGAGACATTTTTTGCGCAAGTTTGAGCAAACGACTCAAAGGTGTAAAAATGAAGAAGCAGACGAGAGACTAGCGTCGACGTTGTTCTCTCGACGACGAGCTGCTTCCAGCCTCCACGTGTCTTTGCTTGTCTGCGTTTGCGATTCATTTGCGAATTGCACAAATGTCTCTCGAGCAATAAGACAGCGAGGGAGAAAGGGGCATTGTCATTTGGAATTGTCATTGTTCGTTAGATCGCAGTTCTGTAACGATGCTGCAACTTCCGGTTTCGGCAAGTGGTTAAGGTCTCGTGAAGCGATATCGATATGGTGTCCAGGCGAACAATTCTATGGAAAAAAAAACGAAGTTTTTTTACATTTCACTTCATTTTCCTCGTGACGCAAATTCTCGTGTTCCCATTGCTTTCCTTTTTCTAGTCTCTGTCAATTTTATGTGCAGTGAGTGATTCGTTTTATTTTTACGATTTATTATTCATGGCAAACGTTTATCGACTCATTTGGATGGTCGGCATGCAGTGGCGCGGTCTCCGGAACATCGGAGTGCGAATTTATCTATACAATGAGCACGAATCTTCCTTGTGATTCTAAAAATTATAATTTATTGTAAATTAACTTTAATTTTCAAGTTATGATCAAGTTTTGCTATTGCACGAAAAAATCACGAATTCCGAAAGCGGAAAAAATGAGATTTATTAAATACGGAAGTTGGAATTTGTCGTTGAAAGTAAATGTGAGAAAATTCTTGACATTTTTGTGTCACACTGGGTCTCAGGGACCCGGAACAACTTTTTTTTTCATGGCTCGTGCTTCAAAAATCAATTCCCCATAATTCTTTGACTTCAGTCTCGATTTTCTCGTCCCATTTTCGTACAAAATAGAACGATTGGAAATTCTTGACATTTTTGTGTCACACTGGGTCTCAGGGACCCGGAACAGCTTTTTTTGTTCATGGCTCGTGCTTCAAAAATCAATTCCCCATAATTCTTCGACTTCAGTCTCGATTTTCTCGTCCTATTTTCGTGCAAAATAGAACGATTGGCAATTCTTGACATTTTTGTGTCACACTGGGTCTCACGGACCCGGAACAACTTTTTTTTTTCATGGCTCGTGCTTTAAAAATCAATCCCCCATAATTCTTTGACTCCAGTCTCAATTTTCTCGTCCTGTTTCCGTGAAGAATAGAACCATTCGGAAATTCTTGACATTTTTGTGTCACACTGGGTCTCAGGGACCCGGAACAACTTTTTTTCATGGTTCGTGCTTTAAAAATCAATTCCCCATAATTCTTTGACTTCAGTCTCGATTTTCTCGTCCTATTTTCGTGCAATTGGCAAATTTTTCTTAAATTATTTTTTCTCATCGACAAGTTGCCCTTTTTCTACGGAACGGCATGCTGAATAATGGAATAAATATGAAGGAAATTACATCTAATTAAAAGTACGTTTAAACTACGTGTAACCAGGTGAGATGATAGTCGTAAAAAAAAGGTCAAATCCAGTGCTTGTAAATCTTTATTGGTTTCTATAATTATATCGGTAAATTAAAAATAAATAATTGCGATTGGGAAAATACTGTTAAACGTTGGAAAATGTGTGCTGCGGATCAGGTGGATCGGAGTCTTTTAAACACTCGTGTATTGTTGTAGAGAAAGGTACAGGATGATAATCATGCTCCAAAAACATCGCTGGTCCAAATGTCTAATCGATTGCATACAATCGATCGAAACTAATCGATTCTAACAGATGAAAAAGCTGTGCTACGACAATTTAATCAAGCGATGAACAAACTGTAGCCGAGAAGCTGCAATTCAATGATTTTCTAGGCCCAGTCCTATGGACTCGAACTACGTGGGCAAATTTTTCATGGGACTCGAAACTTTGCATCCCAGGAATGTTTTAAAAAAGTCGTAAGCCGTGTGGCTGCGTACATTCAAGTGCGAAATGAGAACTAATTCGATAGGAGCAACATTTATTGCAATTTTTTGATTTAAAAAAAAAAAAAAAAAACACGAAACGATTCTGAGTTAAAAAAAAAAAAGTGGACGTCAAAATTTCGATTGAATTTTTTTTTGACAGGGTCTTCTGGACCCCCGTATACTCAGCAGGTAAATTTTGCATTTCTAAGGTGTTTTATTACTTCTACGTTGCTCATTTGGTCAGAAAATAGATTCGACGATACTTCATGTGCTGTAAATACGATTTTGTACGTTTTCTATACGCCGTTTGTAAAAATAACGTTACTGCTCGTCCCCGTGGCAGAAATGCCGAGATTTCAGGGCTCGCAAGTCTGACGGTAGTTTCTTTCGTTCGTAAATGATTGTGATAGAATGCTGTCGATATGTTATGAAGTGTGTGTACGAAGATGACACGATGCAAGCGACTACTTGAGGAACTTCCATTGGCCATTCACCCCATACGCAGTAGCAAATGCCTTTTCTGTATACAGTGTCGGGGCTGGTCTTTTGGTCTTGCTTGTTCGTGGCAGATATGAATTTTAGCCAAAATCAGCGACAGTAGATTTCTACGCTCAAGACAGACATAAACGTCGACAAGGAGACGTGTCTACGATTTACCATTGGTCGAGAAGCACGGGCACAGGGTGTTCAGTATCCGATTGCAGAAGCCACGAGCTCGGTTGTTCCAGCGGCCGACGGTTTCGCCGCCCTTCAATCTACTGCCTGCGCAACATGCATTTCCTCTTGTTATACAATCGCGAGGAACGTCGAATTTCGAATAAACATTTTTTTCATTTTTTCCAAGCGTTTTTTTCGCATTTCCGGGACCAAAATATTTCGGGCTTTTTAATCCTGACTTGCCACACGTCTGTAGAATAACGTACTTGCCACCATGGGGTAGATTTACACCCCAGTGACAAAAATGCTTATAAAAAATGAACTGCTGGATATTTCGACTTGAAAATTTTTGTAAAACATTTTGAAAGCTTTTTTGAAAAGATTCTTTACTTTGTAAAGCCAAAAATTAAATTTGAGCGCACTAAAAAAATGCCAAAATCAACGAAAGTAGAAAAATTACTATTTTCCTTAATAGGCCTCGAGCAGTTTGTATACCACGAGGTGGCAAGTGAGGGTCAAACTTTATTCACGGATGGAAATTCATTGATCGCATTCCGTTTATCACTCCCGCGTCATTCAACACACTCGACTATCTCTAACTACCGGATATTCTTTTATCACATGCCAGTCAAGGGAATAAGTATATCGTGTGTATATCAACGTTGATATTCAACTTGGGACTTGGTTATAATTAAATCTCTATACGCTCTATGCAAAATTAGTTTTTTTAGTATACCTTCGCTCGCCTCGCCACCCTGCAAATCGAAAACAATTTATTCGTTATTCGCAACTCGATTCTTTCCCATTTATTGCTATTTCAAATAACTCGAAAAAAAAAACTAAACGAAAGGAAATGAAACGTAAACACGCATTTGTTGAACATGTTTGCGAACTGGTCGTTAGTTAATTAAATTGTTAGTAAAATTCAAATTAAATGAAATTTTTATTTTCATTTTTCATTCAATTTTTATTAAAATTCAAATAAAATAAAATTTGAATTCGAATTTTTTATTTATTTATTTAAAATTTTGATTGAATAAAATTTCAATAAAATAAAATTTTAATTTTAATATTTAATTTATTTATTTAAAATTTTGATTGAATAAAATTTTAATTAAAGAAATTTGAAAATATTATTTTTGACTTTTATTTTTGATTTTTCCAGAAAAATATCGGAATTAAAAAAATATTGGTTGCTCGTATTTTGTTGGTTTGAACTTTTCAATTTTTGGAAAGGATTTTTCGAATAATTACCTCGGATTCAAATTTTCGTTTACTCGCTTCAGAGGCAGCGGTCTCGATGACCTCGGTGACGAACTTGGTCGTTTCTTTCATCAGCTCCTCATCCTCCTTGAACGCTTCTTTCCTCTCCTCCAGACTCCCTGTTACAAGATTCTTTTCGTGCTCCACCATTATCGGCGAGTGGAACGACAAAGACATTCGCCCGGTCATTCTGCCTTTGATATCCACAGGGCACGGTATTACGGCTCTGCCCTTCGAATTAATTTTCAACACACCCTCCTATCCCTTCGCTCCTTTCATCCCCTCGAAAAACCTCTTCGGCTATCAGTCGGATACTCACCCCTGCTTCGTCGAACGCACCTCCTCGTCCTCTCACCTCAATCGCTCCGGGTCACTTGACCCACGTACCATCGTCTCCTACGCTCGCACTACGGTACGAAACTCTGCAATTTATTCCCAAGCCACTCGTTACAATATCAATTCTACTCTGAGAATAAAATTTTGTTAAAAATCGTCGATATTTTGTTGAATACGGTAAACTAAATATTTTTTCATAATTTCAAAATTTTCGTTATTTTGGCAGTATATTTGGTTTCTAACGGAATTGTGAACGAAATTTACGAGTAGAACGACAAAAGTTTACTTCCGAAGAGATTTTCTAAAATTTTTTTGCTGCATTGACATAATTTTTATGGTTATTCGAAAAAACGTTTAGTCGAACGTAACGAACAAAATATCCATCTTTTTCAACAAAATTTCGTTTTCAGTGTACAAAATCATAAAACCAACACGTATTTCCAAATAAAAATTCATCCGGAAGCTTTTCTCATGCGAATAAAAACACGATGCACGATGCTCGAGTCTTGCTCTACGAGGAACTATATTTTTTATTTTCGATTCCTCGTAGAGCATCGTGCATCTTGAGGAAGCAATTTGGAAATTTCAATTTGCAGCCTTTTTTTTATTTGCATTTAAATTTTATTATCGCGATAAATTTTCTAGAAAGTTAAGAGAAAGTTCAGACTGATGAACAATATTTTTACAAAACTTGTAGAAATTAGAGCGCACGGGGAAGCAAAATTGATTGAAAATTCTCAACGAAAGTGAAGGAAAAAAGTTACACGGACTCCCGAGACCTGTTGCATTTTCGGTAAAGGCTCGACACGAACTTTTACGACATTTTTGTTGAGAGTTTGCAAATTTTACGTTCGCAGATTCGAAAATAGTGAAGGATAATTTTTTTTCCCGAATTTCATTGATTTTAGCCTCGAATGAGAACGAATAACCGAGTTCCATGCTTCGAATCCTCGAATTTATGTTTATGAGTTCTTAGAACCTGAATACTGAAAGTTCAATGATTGTTTTCACGAATTCTCAAAATCGTTCGTCGTATTCTCCGCAGAAAAAGATTCACCGCTGATTATTCACGTGAAAACTACGAAAATCCAGTAAAAACTGAAATCGGAGGAACCAGAAAAAACGACTCGTATTTTTAGCCCGTAAGAGAGAAAAAAAATAATCTTATTCGTTATGCTCCGAGGTACAAGATGCTACCGAATTATCGATGCTTTTTTCCCTCCGGCGACGACTTTTTCCACGAGAACAGCCAATGTTCTCCCTGCCTGACAATAAGCACAGGGTGAGAACCCCTTTGCGAACCTCCTATAAACTCTGCTGTCTAGCGAGATCATTGCAAATCCTTGTGATTATTTCCAAGCAGAAAGTCTCATCGAGATTTCATCTGCGATTCGTTTTTATTCGAAACAGAGACAAAATTTCCTTCATTCTCAATTTTTTCTCTCGCGATCTAAATAATTTTCGTAAAAGCCAAAAAATTCGAGTGATAAAAAAAAAAGAGTAATTTCGTAAAAATGTATTCAAAGTTCTTGACTTTTCGATCGAGAGACGAGAAAAAAAAATGAAATTTTTCTTCAGCCTTTTTTTTTATCTCCTCGTGATTACGAGAAATTTGAACAACCGAGAAACAAAGTAATGCACAGTCTTTGCTTAGTTATAATGACTCACAACGCGTGACAGGCGAATTGCTAAGGGGGTCGAGTTTCGAATGTGTGTCAGAAGTATTTAACGCGATGGTTGGCAGTCACAGAATTGAGATTCGTTGTTGATTTTTATTCGAAATCGCACGACGTTTGATTTTCTTTAGGGACGTTTATTCATTTGTTGTTTTTTCTGCAGCGTATCGTCACTGGAAATGAAATTTTGTGAAAAATCGTCGATATTTTGTTGAATACGATAAACTGAATATTTATTTCATAATTTCTGGGAATTGACAGCGAAATTTACGAGTGAAACGACAAAAATTTGTTCCGAAGAGATTTTCCGAAATATTTTTTGCTGCAACGACAGGATTTTGGTGATTTAAAAAAAAAAAACGTTCGGTCGAACGTTTCAAACGAAATGTCCATTTTTTCCACAAAATTTCGTTTTCAATGTACGTTCGCGGTGTGTGTGTCTTTCGATCGAGAATTATTATCATTATTAGCCTGAAAGTGTGCATCACTCGTTGACACGATTCGCAGGCTTCGATGTATTGGAAAAAGGGAGAAAAACTTAAAAGGGTAAACCGCGATAGCGTGAGATACAGCAGCACATTGATCACCGCAGGTTTTTAAAACAATCAACAAAACGCACCTCGCGCGACGTTATTTCCGCTGCGATCAAGTTCCTCGAATGATTTTCACGGAATAAACAAACAAGACGCGTTGTTGTGTGTGATCAACGCAGCAGCGAAGGACACGAGTTTGTATTCTTGACTGGAATATCGCGATATTTCGATATACGATGTTTAGGTCGCCGTTTCAACGTTTCTGAAGCCGCGCCAAGTGGCTAAGAATCTTGTTCACGGGGGCGGGAGGTCGGGGAATTTCGCCGGGCTCGTAATGATCGGCCGCGCGCGGCTGTTTGAGCCTGGTCTTTTCGCGCTTGCTTCGCCTCACTGGGTTATCACTTTCTCCTCTTGCTCCGCTCTCCCCCTCCCGCGACTTACCCTCGTCTGCTCCCCGTTATCGCGAAAAATGGGCTGCGAGCATGCGTCGAAATCGAACCATCAAGCGAGCGAGGGCTTTGCTCCCTATATACTCGCTCAAACACTCTCAACCGAGTTTTGGAAATGCAAATGTCGAATGTTCGCTGATAAAACGTGCTGGTACTTTCGATACGTGGCCCCTCGACCCTGAACGCGTAGACAAATTCATTTCTGGGCGTCGAGGGAGTGAAAACGCTTCCGTTTCCAAAATTTACTCATCTCTGTCGATTTGGATCGAACATCAGAACGTTCCAGCGTGTCGATTATTCCGATATGGCAAAACTATCGTAAACAATTAATAGATTCGAATAAAAAAACGAAGGGAAGCTTCAGCGACCTCGTCGCGATTCGAGAATCATAGAAAAGTGAGGTTAGGTTTGCAAAAAGCATCAGCTGTTACACACGAGTTGGCGAATTTGCAGTTTTAGTCGCGGTCACGAGAACGAATTAGCCGAAGTGGCCAAAATGTAGAAAATACAGATGCATAAATATTTCGTCTACGAAAGTATCAAAAATTCGAGTCCCAAAGTTGCATTTATCGCAACGATTGAATGTTTTGATAAAAACTTCAATACGGACGCACGAAGCAGTCGATTCCATCGTAGGAACAAAATGAAGTTCCAACAAATCGAGATTTCAATGGTTTCCAGCGCGGAATGAATTTCTCTCGAAGCGAGTGGCGCTCCGAGCGGCGAACACTGGAACTCCGAGGCCTCACACATCAGCTGTCGCGTACACCAGAAAAATTGTTGCCGCGTAGCATCGCAAATTTTGTCTTCGAAATAAAATAAAAAGAACAACGAGGTTATTTTTTTTGAATGAATGAGAATTCTGACATTAGAAGGCGTTTATCAGTCTTATTTATTCGTAACTATAATATTCGACAGATCAAAATATATATTTGTGTTATAGGATCGTTTGCCGTTATCGATGAACGAGAAACAGACAAGATAACGTATATAGGTATTTATGGACATATACTATACAAAGATAAACAAATCAATTCGTACATGGAGAGTGTGCCATTCGGAGGGAAATTTCAAGACGTTCGAACGTTAATTTCTCTATAAAAACCCAATCAGTTCTTTCGACTTTGACCTTGGATGTTGAATCCAAGGTCAAACGGAGATTCCTCCGAATGGGACATCCTGCATAAGCCTCGATGTTCAACAATTTTTGTAAAATTAATAAAAATCTATAATACCGATCGAGACCAGCTCGATGACTCAGCTTTCATGGACTTTATTATTATTATCAATACGTTCAAGTTTTCTACGCTGTCAAAAAATCGAAATGGTCAATTTTTCAAAATTATTCAATATTTTGCAATAATACTCGGATCAAAAAAATGATTTGCAGATTTTTCGTACCGTTGTGTGCGTTTTCGTATTGTGATTATTCGAAAATTCAAATTTCAATATTTTTGCTTAAAAATCATTTTTTCCGTCGATTTAGAGAACCTGGGGGAACGGGATTTGATTTTTATGTTGTGCTATTTCGCGTGACTGATTTCTCAAGCACCAATTTTTTCGTTTCTGAATAAAATTTGCCGTTATTTTCGTTATGAAAAGAAAAAAAAGTTTTTTTTTTTAGCAGACGCAGAATCAGTTATATTGCGAAAAAAATCATTTCCCATGGGCCTATTGGACATGTTCGATCGTACCCACATTTTTATTTGATTTTTATAATTATTAATTTTTTTCTATCTACAGAATTTCGTTATCGCGATGTCGCTTTAAATTTGCGAATTGTTTTTTTTTCTACGTATACGTTTTTAGTGTCGATAATTAGTCGTCGTTTCGGCCAAATTGATTTTTTTATAACGCCCACTTTTTGGCGCCATCTTCAGGGACATTCCTCCCCGTTGGTTCGATGAATTTTGAAGCTGATTTACGACTTTCTGTTTCGTTCTTGCTTTCTCGTTCCTCGATACGGGAAATTATCGCAATTCTATTTTTCTCTAGCCTAAAAGTTTCGCTTTCTTCTTCGTAAGTTTTCTTGTCGCTTATTCGTATGAATTATTTTTAGTTTCTGGCTCAAAGATATTCAATTAAATGGTTTCGAGGCCTCGTTGGGTAGAACGACTCGTTTTGTCAGTCCCGGTGAATTTTCGTAATAAATCGACGTTTCGTCATCCAAAAGTTTCGACTTTGATGACAAGGAGCTATCATTTCCGGCTGCAGGCTTGTCAGAAGTCGTGTCTTCTGTTTTCGACGTTAAACACTCGTGCATGAACGTGCACACTGTGTTTACGTAAACATCACGATACATGGCGTAGTGCTTCACGTGAGGCGAATCGGTGAATAGAACGAGTTGCACTCGAACCCCACGCTCGGCTCGTCGACTCGCAAATTTTTCAACGTCCTGTATCGAAAGAAGAAAAAACAGACTTTTTTGTATATTTCCATCGATCGAACTGTATGGGAATTATTCACTGCCAGAAAATGAAAATTTGGCAATTTTTTCTTTTTTGAATATTTCAACGACGCATCACAGAAATTTTTTACCATTGCAGGTATCAACGTATCGGCATTCGAGTAGAGAAACAATTGTGGCCAGGAATAAACTTCCTCGGCCAACGCGATGGGGTTCGTCTGTATGCGATATTCCTTGCCCCATGCATGAGCGATTATCTAACAGAAAGATTGTTAATGTATTTTGTCGTCTCTACTATTCACCCTTCGAGTGCGTACCGGGTCATTTTGACCCGCGAACTATTTTCTGTCACCGATTTTTGACATCTGACCCTAGAACCGTAATTTTTCGACTTTGAGCGAAATAGCCCAGACTCACGTGTTTCTGCATTGAAAAACGAAAAGAATGAGCCCAATTTGAACCTTTTTCGTCAAATTTTACCGGAGATATGAATTTTTCAAAATTGGGGTTAACGGAATACGTAAAAAAAAGTTTATAGTTTGAATGGCAAGGAATATTTCTCGTTAAAAAATAAATTTACAACAACAATTGTATTTTTACCGAAATATAAACATTTCGAAAACCTTTTGGGTCAAATTGACCCAGTATACACTTATGGAAAGTGTGCACTCGAAGTGTGCAACGAAATGTTTGATAGGGACGTACCTCGTACAGCCACAGCATCGACAGGAAGACAGTAAAGAAAAAGGACATCGGAATGTTAGACATCGGATGTCCACCTATGATGGCACTAATGGCCTTGAACAAAGCAGTCACCCGTCTTTCGCCAGGGGCGCTGTCGAATATAACTCCCTTAACCTACAAAACCATTTGCATTGTCGTTTACTTGAGACGTCCACGTGGCGAGCAGCCATTTTGTTGATTGACTCAATAATTTGGTGTGCTTTGCAATAATAAACAAATCTCAACGTCGTTTCAAGCGGAAGAATGAAAAAAATGAATGACGCCAAGTGCGAGATCGTGAATCATGAAGTGAGCAGCAACGTATCGAACGATTCGATAGTTCGATATTTTCAAATTTATTGTGCAAGTCAAAATCGATTTTTGCCCCGAGTTCACTTTTAAAGCTCCCAAAGCCTACGAAAGCTCTGCTAAGTTTGCTCAAACAATAATTCACTGTGAAGCGGTTAATTTTATGTTGGAATGAACATGAGATAATCGTTTCCAACCTTAATGGGAGTGCCAGCTTGCTGCATAGCCAGACTAACGTGCTGATAGAGAAAAGCACCGCCATTGCTGAATACGTGGAAGAATATCGGATGCTCGTCGAGGCTCCGATCAGAAATAACTTGAACGAGTTGTTTACCGATGTTCGGCATTCTGTCCCATCGCCAGAAGAGACACTCGACCGGGGCTGTATAACGTAGCGTGATACAGCTGTTGGACAGACGACGTAATCGCTTTTACGAAAAGACGATATTTTTACATTTATAATTAATTACTTGAATAATTATTAATTAAATCAACAATCTTTTCGACAACGATCTACTATTTCGCAGAAAGTAATCAGATAACCGGAGATAGTTGAGTTCTCGTTTAATGTAAATTTGAAAAACACTACCTCTATTTCATGCACTCGAATGTGTCGGAAAAAACGGTTTCCGAAGCTCCTGCGCAAAACGATCGATTTTAAGGAAATTTTTGATCCGCTGCCAGGACTACAATTTCCAAGACAGACAAATGTCGTCGGGGACTTTTTTGTAGGAAATTCCAAGCGCTACAAGATTGGTGCTAAGCACTTTTACTCTATCTCCAGCCGTTTTAGCAGTATGCTTGATAGAAGAATGCCCGTCAACAAACTTCGAAAATGAATGAGTTGCCACATGGCAGCCTCATCGAAAAACGTGCTCAGACTTTTCTACGTGGCTCTCGGTCACACAAAACATATCAAAACACATATTACGATATCAACCACATGGATATTCCAAGCAAAGCACGCTTCATCCCTTCACCCAATGACCCCGGCGCGCTGCGGTAAAATTTACACAAATCGACCGTAGAGTCGCGTTGTTACAATCTCTAACATCGATCCTACGTCGGGCTCTGCATATGTATTTCCGGTTATAACTTTCCTAAGCACTGCAACTGCCTACAGCCATATATCTGTCTCTTGATCGACCCTGCACGATAGCTCATGTCGCTTTGAATTAGTAAAACGAAAATTCCAATAGAAACGCGTATGATGGACAAAAAAAACGTTTGTACGAATTGCGCAAATTGGCAGGGCGCCATCTGCACCCAAAAATCGTTAAAATGAACCAAAAACCGTTGCTGATTCAAAAAGCAAGTCATTGAACGACTTTTAATAAAATAATGGATATCCACCCGAACTTTTGGAGTCTTGTTCTAAAAAATGTAGTTCCAACGGTACTTACCTCTTTTCCTCGTAAATCGCACTGTACTTGGCAAGATACTTGTCCTGACAGCCGGCCCATCCAAGTAAAACGACGACCGGTCGTTTGGCCTCTTCGTAAACAAAGACAAAGTCATCGCGATCTCGAGTCCCGGTGGATTCAGACTTGGATGTATCGGTTAAGGTCGTGGGGTTAGTCGTGGCGATCGGGAAGGATGGGAACATTATGTAGTAGTCAAGTTCCTCTTGTTCCTGCTCCGCCATCTTTGCCGGCAAGCCCGAGGAGTCCCCGTTTTATGGCGTATTACTCGATCTCACACAGACGGGCAAACAAAAAGCTTTTTGCTCAATGTGCGACCTTGAATTATACTGTCTTGACGATGATTATGATGAAGGTGATGAATGAATGACAAAGTGCTTATGATCCTCTACATCCACCTCGAGCTACGCTCGCCGCTAAAATTTCACGGAGTTTGCGTCCCTCAGGGTTCTCACTCTTCCCTCCTTATCCCCACTACTATTCGTTACAAACCTCCGATCGATACTATGCCGGCCTCGCACCACCAGCGGCTGACTCTGGCGGCCAAAACTCCATGAGCGTTTGATGACACAATTGAAAACACGCCGAGCCAATTCCTAGTGATTTGCCATCCATCAAATTCACTAGACTTTGGATTGGCGTCTTTTTATTTGCCATTTGAAACTCGTGCTGCTCATCGATCGCAATCATAAAGAATTTATTTCGCCTCGAAATCAATGAGGTTAGAAACTAATTTCTAGAGACATTCCACTGGATAAAATCCCCTGAAGCCCCGGAATATCGACCGCGGGGAAGCTCTATAGAAAAACTCTCCGTGCGAAATTCCCTGAGCAAAACTTTCTAGAATTTTTTTGTAAGGTTCGTTTTCTGCGCCGATAACAAAAATTTAACGTAAACTAATACGTGTAGACCGAGTCGCAGGGAAAACAAAAGAGCTTCGAAAGATTTCCACACACACAAGTTACCTCCCCCGAGCTAGCCCCCTCAACATGGAAATATTATGATTTTTTTTATGGAGCACATGGCGATCGTTCGGTAGTTTGGCGCGATGGATATCGTTCAGCAGNAAATTCCCTGAGCAAAACTTTCTAGAATTTTTTTGTAAGGTTCGTTTTCTGCGCCGATAACAAAAATTTAACGTAAACTAATACGTGTAGACCGAGTCGCAGGGAAAACAAAAGAGCTTCGAAAGATTTCCACACACACAAGTTACCTCCCCCGAGCTAGCCTCCTCAACATGGAAATATTATTATTTTTTTTATGGAGCACATGGCGATCGTTCGGTAGTTTGGCGCGATGGATATCCTTCAGCAGTTGACAAGTTTTTCAAAAACATTAATTTTATAATTGCTTGTCGTAATCGCCAAAAGTGAAAAAAAAAAATTAAATTTGTCGAGGGGGCTGACTCGGGGGGTAAATTATAAAATTATTTTTTGCCACCATAAACGACTGAACGACATGAAGAGATTTGTAAAAAAAAAAAATTTATTAAATTGAACCAGCTCCTACTTCGTCGACCGTTGAAATAGTTGGATGTTTGTTGCTTTTTCCACTCGATGCTGTATCGCTCGGTAAAATCGCATCGCTCGTACTGATGCAACGCGCTCCCTGCATCTTATTTTTCGTAGTTCCGAACTCGTGGATGCGCGCGAAATAAATTCATTTTGCATTTTTTAGGGTGATAAAGTAGTAACAGCAAGCGCTTCCGAACATGTTATGAGACTAGGCTCTCGGAAGATAATAAAACGAATCGGAATTATCGGAGATACAAAAAAATGAAAATCGAAAAATAAATTATTCATAAAAAATGAATCGTTGAAATTTTGCAACATTCTTCCGACTTCTCGTTGAATTTGTGCGAAAGAATTTTGATGCCTTTATACCAATTAAGTCGGAAATCTTTTCTTCCTATGAAAAAATCGGAATTTCGATCATTTATGCGATATTCGTGCGATCGACAAATTGATATGTTTGCAGGAAAATAGTGGAAACCATGGTCGGCCTAGATGGTTGAACGACGATCGAATCATTAGAGGTCAGGAAATAACGAGGCACATTGAAAAAAAATCTTTCCTTTGCTTCACGTTATAATAATTTATTTAAACATTTATACACCTATGAAGTTCCACAGTCTTTAAATTAGTTACATTGGATAATATATAAGTTAATTTACTCATTACCACCTAGAATAAAGCGTTATACATAATGCCTAAAAAGACACGATCGAATGTCCACGAGTTATTAAGAAGTGCTTGGCACGTTTATTCTCTTCATGGGTCGACCATGTTTTTTTTTTCCTACGAGAATCTATGTTTTTCTTTTCTTTTATGTCCAACAGGAAAATTGATCTAGTTCTAAAATCTGTCCAGGATCGTAAATGTGGTAGAATTATGATATTTTTAAGTCGGTGGACGAGTGTCGAAAAAATTTTCGTTTTCCTAACGTACATCCCATTCCTTGACGATTTCGTGGGACTTTCTAAAGTGAATTTCTATCTTTGAATTTTTGTGGAAGCTCCCAGGGTAGCGAAAATTTTCTTTCGATAAAAAAAAAAAACATTTGAAAAATTCATCGAAATTCGACAAGTCGTTGAGTGGCCAATGACTGTAGTATTTCAACTTGTTTTGGTGGAAAGAATGATTTGTATTGTGATTCCAATGACGAGGGATTTTTTATTTTCAATAAATCGTTAAGTGGCCAATGACTGTGCAATTTCGTTACTGCCGCGATGGGAGCTGTAATAGAGGATTGGAATAGTCGCAGTATCCATAGTAGACAATTATGGTACGTAGTAATGAGAAAGGCGGAGGATGTAAGTTACACACGTGAATGGATCTGACTTACAAAGGCCTGAATTCATTCAACCGGGGAGAATTCTGATGTACACGCGGCAACGAGCACGTGGCCACGCTTACGACTCGTTTGTCGGTTGACTTGATGATTCCTAATGCTTAGTGCTTTCGTTGCTTTTTCTCTTTCTCTCGCTCATAAATCGTACCATCAAGGTTTCCTCGTCGGGGCCCCTATTTACAAGGAAGTGCCGGATCGACCTCGTGGGATCGTACGCAAACTTTTTTTTAACTTTTTTTCTCTTTGCCTTCTACACGATATCCCGTGTGATCGTTTGGATGTGTGTCGGAGCAAGCTTTTTTATAATTACTTAGTATTTTTGAACGATGTACAGCGTCCGGTCAATTATTTAAAAAAAAAAAAAAAAAAAAATAATTACCATTTTACCGATTCGATCGAATGTGCATCGAGTTCGAAGAAATCAATAAAATTCGGGGTCACAATTAACGACAAAAAAAAATGTTTGGCGCAGCAGCAAAAAAGAAATTTGCGATGAATTAATTAAAAAGCAACGGATTATTTACAATTATTTTTGACAAAGTGTCAAGTTCCCTTTCATTTTCATTAATTTAATATTCTGTAGGAAAAAAAAAAAACTGAAAATTTCGATTCCCAACACGAATCGATTGACCGAACGGAATTTCTTTTAATTCATTTTAACGTATTTTTTTCTCCTGTACGGATCGTGGAGTCCAGAGATCAACGATGTAATCCCTTCTCCATGGACCAGACATCCCTGCCGTACAATAGTCAGCTGTGCAAGACGATCAGTACAGTTATTGGCCACCTCGCAACGTTTCAAAGTCTGCAGTGAATTGGCTTGGACAGAAAGATATGTAAGTGTGTCAATTATTATTATTTTTTTATTTGCTCAGGTGGTTAATAACCGCGTTAGCCTGAAGATTTCTGGAGTAGCGGTAACATTCGCTTCGTTTTGTTTTTCTTTAAATATCTTCTTCGCTTATTGATCTATGTTATATTATTATGTGTCTGAGTACATACAGTATGTGTTACGAGATTTTTGGACTCAGCAGCCAACTCGAAAGGTGTGTCAATTATTCTAGAATAATTTATATTAAATTTCTATGTATGCCATGTCGTACAGGAACTATAGAGGTATCTATTAATCTACGTTTTTTTACGCGTTTAGCTTAAATGTCCGCATGCTGCGTCGTTCCACCTAAATCTGTCCTTCTCGTTCCCTCCATTTTATTTTAAAGTTACGAATGTTCCATAAAAGATTCGATGATTTCTAACGATTCAATGTGCGGGGTAAATGTTCAGAATGTCCATAACGCGTCAAATTTTATCATCAGAGTCTTGGGTGATAAAATTCTGCAGAAAAAAGTCCCGAAGGATTTGGTTCCTGATTTGGCTGCATTTCTTTGCGTTGGGGTTTCGCAAATTAGGACCTTGAGGGATTTTTCGATCCACTGACAAGTTGCAGTTCCTGGGAAATTCTGCTCGAATTTTTGGAAAAGAAGAATGCCATTTAGTTTGTTCGATTCACTGTAAATCCTCCAACAGGTCGTTTAGTAGGAAATGGTACAGTGATTGGCCACCGAAGGAAATCGTTCTTTTTATTATTTCGCGATTATTTCGGTGCCACATAACTGTCTCGTTTACCTCAAGATCCTCAAGAATGACATTTATTCACACGTAAGCATTCACTTGCATTTACGGTATACACGAAACCCTCAAGATCGAGAAATTAGTTTGTAAAATGTTTGATTACTAAATCTCTGCTCACGAACAGGCTTTTTTTTTATTCGCTTGCCCTGATGACTCCAGCTTTTGGTTTTTGTTCTTCTGCTCTCACTGAGGCTTTTTCGTGAAAATTGTTCGAGGAACGAAGAGGGTTGGTGTGGGGGTTAGCACCTTCATCTCCATGAGACTTTCCTAGCACGAAACCACGACTCGTCTCGGACCAATTTCTTCTAATTTATTATCGAACGAATTTATTACGTTTTCTTTTCATTGAATCAAATTACGAAACAATTATTCGAATTTTTCAAATCACTCGAAAATCCGTACTTTTTTGTACGTCGATTCTCAAACGATCGTCGTTGCTTCTTTTGGATTTCCCTTCGGTTCTTGTCTTCGTTTATTTTTTGTTTATTTTTCGTTGTCTATATTCTTATTCGATTTGTCGCGCATGATCGAGCTTGTTATTACTTTTTTCTTTCTCCATCTCACAGTCCGACTCTTTTTCATTTATCAAAAAAAAATTTTCTTTATCTTTTTCTGTATTTTTCGTTTAATTCCTCATTCTTTCGCCTTCTCTCTTTCTTTCGCTCTCCGTTTCACGTGGGATCTCTCTGTCTCTCCTCTCAACTAAAACGGTACTCGAGTAACGCAAAATTGTTAGAGTCATGCTGTGGCCAAAACGAATTACGAGGAGACGTAACGAACGAGCGTATAGAACGGCGAAACACGCGCACGTACTCGGTTTCGTTGAAGGCGCGCACTTTGGAGTATGTATTCGTGATACAGGTATTTATTGCATTAGCTCGGAAAGTTTATGTTGTTAAAACAAGCAACAGAGAAGCAAGAGCAATCTGTTGAAGAAAAAGCGAGAAAGAGAGAGAAAGAGAGAAATAAATAGATGTTGTAAAAAATGTTTCGAGAGGCTTGTCAATCTTGTGCTTTAATGTACGAGAGAGAAAATGTGAATTTGTGTCTCTCTCTGATTCTCTCTTTCTGAGGACTCTCCCGATCACCTATTTTATACGAAATGACGATCACGATCGAGTGTGGGCGGACAAACGGAAACAAACAGTGGCGTTGCAAATTTGACGCAGTATTTTCTGTCCTCGTGTCTTTGCAAACCGCGAAAGATTAAGCGAAAGAGACAAAAAAAAACGATCATTCTGCTTTACTGAATTCGCCACACCCCCGATTCGAGGGAAATCAAGTGAGAGACCGAGAGAGAGAGTGAAAAATTTATGTATTGACGTCTTTTGCACACAGACATCGCCCCCAATCTAGACACGCACACATTTTAGTTGAGAAATATTTCTGTAGAAATTGCGAGAGATTTAAATGTGCAAAGAATTTCGAAATTTTGGGCGGAAGGAGGGAATTTTTGTTTTTTTTTTACAATTCTGTTAAAACAAATCGACCCGGAAAATAAATGATGCTCCATAAACAAAGCAATAACGGCGATTAACAATCAATAGCATTTTATAATTTACAGTAAACATTCTTCCATATTTTTTTACCTTTTTTTTTCTTCGGCTTAAAATTATTTTGGTCGATTTTGAAATTGTTACGTTTCCAGCATTTTGACTAACACGAAATCCAATTAAATTGAGTGCACAGAAGTTTTTTTTTTTTAGTCATTTGTCTCTTTAAAAATATTCCGAAGTTTCGATTTTTTATCTTTCTCTTGGAAAATTTTCGGAATCTTTGTTCAACGAACGTGACCATTTTACAAATGCTGGAAAATAATTATTGCACGTATTTGGATCGTGAAAAAATGCAGTATTTCTCTGCAACGATAAAAATATAAGCGTCTCGAGTAAATGCAATCGAACGATGTGACTCGAGCACAGCAAAGACTCGTGCGATTTCGTTAATTGCACAATAAAATCGTTACTGCCTTTCATTGGATTCCAGAAGAACTAAAATAAATTAAGTACGTCCACGATTTTGCGCCTCATTCCTATGCAACCACTTCATCCACCTCTCGAATTTTCTCGGGACACGATCGAAGAATTTCAAAAATCAAATAATTATTTTCGACTCAACGAAAAGATATTTCCTGCTTGAAAAATTGCAACGTTTTTCGATCTTTCCAAAACTTCGACGTAGCGTTATCCATTGGCAAGCACGAGAGTTGCATTCCATTTAAAAGAAATTTCTTTCCATTCGATAATTCCCCATCCCTTCAGCCCGAATTTTTACAAAATTCGATTTTTTTTCGGGGCATGAATTTTTTTGGTCCACGAGTCAATATTCAGGTTTTTTCTCGAAATAAAGTCCGACAAACTGCAGAGTTCAAAGGAGCAGAAGCACAGCGAATAATTGAAAAAGCAAAAACTCATTTGTTCGGGCGAAAAATAATGTTTTTCGATCGATAATTAGTTTTTCAATGAATATTCCTTCAATGGGAACGAATAGGAATTCGGATAAAATGAACGAATCGAAGCGGATGAAATTTCGGAAAAAAATGAGCTTTCGACGAAATCGCATATTTTATTTCGTTCCATTGGATCAAATAAAATTGCAATGAAAAATAATTGATTGAGAGGTTGGTCAGGGGCTTAAATAAAAAATAAATATTTTCTTCCGAAGCAACGAGGTTCGAATGCTAATAAATACATTTCTCGTTCTTAAGGAATTGACCGAGTGACTGAGACACCATCATATATACGATTAGCTATAACTAGAGTACGGTATAGAGAATAATAGTGACATTGTTCCTTTTCTCATAACGGGTCGTTACGTTTGGCACAACGAAGTACGTCGAACCAATGAGAATATTGTCTCGCGAGATTGTCTCGATAAAAGGAAAAGAAGAAGCTCGCGAGCAACAACGAGACCGCGACTGGATGAAAAATCAAACGAACAAACAGAAGAGAAAGTGTCTAGAACGTTCGAGGACGAAAATAATAACGAAACAATTATTTCAAAAAAACGTAACTACGTGTAGCACGTTTTTTGGAATAACATCGAACGATATGGAATAATAATTAATTTTTAATCAACTATAATATTAATTATAATAAACATTTTTACAACGATTATTCACAATTGTCCTGATGAAAAAAAAGAGTTATCTCGATGATTTAACATTCGAAATGTAACGATGTCCATTTTTTTTTCGACTCGTTACGAAATCTTTCGAATATTTCTAGTAAAGCTCGAGACTCGGATCGTCTCTTCGTACGTTTCGCTTCTCTGGAATAACAGAAAAAAAGGAAATCATTGCACAAAACGTTTAATTTTTAAATACTGCTTCATAATACTGCGACGATCTTATCTCGACGTTGATTTCCTCTCTTTGTATTTTCTTTCTCATCATCATTCTTCGACTTGACCACACACACATGTGTTTCGTCATGATTATAGCTCTAAACCCCCCACACGAGGATTCACAAAGTCAAACAATAAATTACACATGACTCAGATCGTAATTCCTCGTTTATATAAATTTGCCCTTTCTCTCTCTCTCTCTCCCTCTCGTTTCCGGAATTCGTTGCTTTCCTCAATAGAACTGCTCAATTTTCGAGAGGCTACGTGAATGAACGATGCTTCCGGAGCTTTGTCGTTGGATCGCTGCTCTTCATCACTTGATCAGCCAAATCAACCCCGTAATTCGTCGAGGTATTATTTTCCTCTGAAACAAAGCAGAAGCATCGAAAAACTATTAAACGACAAAATAAACAAAAAGGAGCAGGTGGCATTCTCGGCTCTGAGTGAGAAAATCTGTTTGCTCGATTCTTTCGAATCTTGAAAACAAATGAAGATGCGGAAAATCATTTAGTGTCATGGGCTTCAAACAACACGTTTTTATCTTCGTTCAACGCTTATTTATCCTCCACACTCATACGCTCATTCCTTCTCTCTCTCTCTCTCGCGCTCTGATAGGCTGCAAAATTTATTAGGGCACTTTAAATTCCTTGCAAGTAATTCGCGTTGAAACGTTAAATCCGTCGACAGACGTCCGCACGCACTGCGGCAGTGAAGGAGTGCAGTAATCTCTATGACGCGGAGTTTTGCCTCTCTTATCAGCACGCGTACGTCGTTAAAACTTTCTCCACCACCTTTTGTAGGGACTGCCAACGATAAGGAAGCATTTTCCTCGTGTTTTGTATTCTCCGTTTCGAACTCTACGCAATTCTGCAGTGTTTTTGAGGAGTGTCCCACAAATTATCGTTTCCAATCAATGCTAGAACGGTAAACTGGGGTCAAAAACGACCCCAGGCGGTTTATTTCAATCACTTTTTCTCTTCGTTCGAATCGAAGTAAAAATTTCTTCAATTTTGCTAATTAACGAGTTAACGAGCTGATTAGAATTCAACGGAATTTCCTCACGTTTCGAACATGTTTTTATCGATCTCGAGAGAACCCGCGGTACGAGCCACGACTTCAGGGACACCCCGTACACGTACAGACTCGCCATAATCACTGGTCGCGATGTGATATTTTGCAGAATCGTTACAAGATGATCCGTCACGATTATCTCTTTGCCAAGTTCGTACAAACGAATAAGCTTCGGTTCACCACGAAAACAGAGACTCTCGCGGTTCAAGTAACGATGATACGATTGCACGTACTCGTAGAAACAAACGATCTCGCCGCGCTTTCACCCGCGCCGTGCGCATTATGAGTTGCTTTATCGTTTTGGATTTTTTATTGCAAAGATAAATCGGGTCATCGGAGGAATTTGGGACATTCGAGAACTTTCAAGTGCAATTTTACTCGAGAAATGAATTTTTCTTCGATCCCATCATCGTAACAATGAGATAAGGAACAACGCGACGGTCCGTGTTATTTTTTTTTTACGTCAATAATTCGTCAGCCTATTTCCCACGTTTTTGCTCTTCAAAATTCTAATTTCAAACTAATCGAAAATAATTCTTCCACGCTATGCTCTGCTCATGTCTGGCCGCTTGTTCTATTTCGCACTCGCGATAGAAAACTCGTACACAGACCGTGGAGTACACGGATGAACGACAAATCGGATTTTTATTTTTTTAAATTTTTTCGATTGGGACAGCCCACGTAATCGTTGAGCATAAAATGAGGAGAGAGAAGGAAAGAGAGAGCGTTATAGAGATAACGAGGGCACCCAAGGCTCAGTTTGAAATCTCGAATTTGCTTCGACGAAATGCACGCGGGCCCTGGAGCAGGAGACAGAACGCATAGCGTACCAGCGAAGTACTTAACCATTTGTGCTTTACTACTCTCGCGGAGGAGAGACTAAAAAAGAGAGCGAGTGAGAGAGGAAAGTGAGTTCGCGCGCTCTCGTGGGTCAGAAAGGCCCGAGCTCGCGCGCGGTCTCTTATCTTTACGCATCTCGCTCCACGTCTCGCTTTTAATTTAGCGGAGCCCCTTCGGCTCGCGGTATATATACGTACAAGAGGTTATACGTACATATTCTCATATTTATACTACGCGGCTATACATATGCCACGCCAAGCCAAGTTTTAGCGTGCGTTAATCATCCGCACGATTATGCGACCAGTCGCGCGGGCGTGTGCGCGCGTCTGCGCCAAGCTATATCCACCCGTAGCGCGTATATATGCAAGCGCGTTATAGTATTCCCACTGCCGCGAGGTGACGCCAGAATGCGTGGGCATACCTGTAAAAAATACTTTTAAAAACAAAACTATGCGCGCGCAACCGCCTGCTTCTCCGCCGGATGTTATCCGCAAGTTATAAGAATCTCCGAACAGGAAATACAGAAGAGCGCTTGGATGTCGCGGTGGGCTGCAGAGTCTCTTTTCTTTTTGCCACCAAAAAATACGTTTTTTTTTGGCGAATTTCATTTCATGCATGAACTTTCGAGAGGGCGGAAATAAAAATTTGCCACTCCATCATCGTTCGATGAAAATTCTTCCAATTTCGAAGGACCGTGGACCGGAAATGCTCTAGTCAATCGAGTTGACGAGAATTATTAATCGCCCTGCGAAGCTTTGAGCATCGTCCGGAGCATCTTGGGGAAGCAAATTGCTAATTTCAATTTTTGCAGCGTTTTTTGTATTTCCGTTTAAATTATATAATTTCGACAAGTTTTCTAGAAAGTTGAGACAAAATTTGTAGAATTTAGAGCGGTTGGACGATTTTTCAACAAAACTCAGATTTTCATAAAATTTGAAAAATCATAGGATTTCAACCGCTCAACCGATATTCCCCGATTTTTTAATGTTTTGGGAAATATTAAGCACATTGACAATGAAAACTGGAAGAAAAAAAAAATGTATCGTCACGTAGCTTCCTCTACATGTGAGGGAAGAAAATGAACGTTGCTTATCACGATTTTTTGGTTTGATTCTCTGAATTAAAAAGCGAGGTTTATTATTAATTGAATTTTAGAGATTTTGAGGGACTGGGTGCATTGATAATTTGTCCGAAATGCATATCCATCAATCAGCAATTTCTGGAGACTTTGCTGGACACGAGCGGTGATATAGAGATATCTGTGCGTTCTAGTATTTCACGGTGAGAGGATTTTGGCCGGTCTAGCCAGCCAGGGGCAAGGAGGTGGAGGGGGCGGGGGGAACTGACGGGTCCAACCTCATTTTACCGTGGCTACGTCAACGAGAGACTGAATAATCGCGTCTGCGGTGTGTCGCACGCGTGTTGCATCAGCAGCACCAACAACGAGCGCGCTTGCCAAACGTCTGACCAAATTACTCGAGCTCTGTTATACGAAGCCAAAGAGCATGAGGTGTGTTTCTCATTCAATCGTTCGGAACGTCGAGCTTCGTAATGGCAAATTTCGCAGAAAACCCCGCGAGGAAAATGCTCGCGCGCAGTCATTAATTATCCGTTGCCATTTCTCATTGGCACGCGAGAGTCCAGTTTACAGATTGTCGCGCGATTCCTCATTAACGACGAGAATTCAAAGCGAAAGCGAATTTATTTCCATTCGTTGTTTTTCTTCGTGGAAATTTTAAATTTAACTTTTTCCTCTAAATCGTTTTGACGATTCGAAAAAAATCGTAGTTTTCGTAATTTTTTCATGGCCAATATCATCTTTTTCGCAATATTTCGTCGCTGGGATGAAAAAAATTGAATTTAACGTTTCTGCAAACGTCCTCGAATGTCAAAGTGGTGAAAAAATAGTTGAGTTTTTGACGTTCAATGGCTCGGAATATCCGCGAATTTAGGATTACCCAATTCGGTTATGTTCGCGAATATAATTCGCGCTCTTTCGACACTTTCTCATGTTTCACAAATTGGACAACGCACACGTCGCTTTAAAGACGCGAGTATCAAGCAGTTTTGCGTCGAGACATAAAAACATCGACTTTCTGTATTGCATAGGCGGTTGTTGAACTTTTACGAAACTGGGTCTCCGATAATTGTTTATAAAACATTTTTTATGTCCGAAAGAATATTTCCAATTGAAGCTGTTGCGCATTGAGTGATTTTTCGAGCAGACGATGCTTTTGCGAAACAAAAACGTTGACGCGAACGTTTCAGTCCGTTTGGCAGGTCTCGTGACTCCGAACGCGAGCTCAATTTTAGTGAAACCAATTAGTAGATTGCCGACGAGATATTCCTCTGCGACGCGGCATTGGAATTGACGAAAAAAAAAAAAAAAAAANNAAAAAAAAAAAAAAAAATCATTTAAATTACGAAAATGAACAATTTTTTTAAAAATCTCACCATCGAGTTAAATGATTCAAAAAATCGATCGATTATGGCAAAAATAGGTTGATCAACAGTTCAGTAGCAAAGTTTCGAAAATCGATATCAAGACTGCAGATTTCGAAATGAAACATATAACGGCTGTCAGGTAGTGTCGTCTGGGTCGTAATTCTGCTGTTACAGTCCAACTCGAATCTTTAAAGACGACGATTTTCATCTGCCTACCGAGTTGTCGAAATTCTTGATATTAATCGATTCGACATCGATGACAGACAGCGATGTATTTTTTTTTCTGTTATTTTCGAAACCGTGCACAAACAAAATTCGTATCGCACGATTTGTTATTTAAAAAAAATATATTTTACAAAGGAATTTTTCGTTCATGGGCCAGTCTCGTGCGCATCTAGTTTTTCAATATTTCATGTTTCCGTATCGCTGCGAAGAAGAATTTGAATAATTTGCCAGCGTGTTGGCGCGGGATTGAAAAAAAAATGGAATAACTAATTATTCGAGTGTCTCGACGACGTTAAAGTTTTTATCGCGCAGGCTGCTGATTCGAACGCACCTCCGCGCGCGAGCATGAGTCAGGATCTTTCCTTCATTCCGCATAATCTGTTTACCCTTCCCTATCGTTGCTTGCCCTCGAGTTATCCCGCGTGTGTACGAGTTGTGCCTCGATAAGAAACGGACAACGAAGCCTCGAGGCAATATTTCTTTCTCTCGGTTATTCCGCTGTGCACATAGATTCAAGTACATCAGAGAGAGAGCTTCGTTTTCTTTTCTTCCGCCTTCACGATCCGTCTTCTTCATTTTCCTCCCCGCCCTTCTTTGTCCCTTACTTTCCGTGTTATTCCTCAGACGCCTCGGGATCTATTACCATACTCGTGTACATACGCACACACCATTGTAACATACGCGACTAATGTACTGCGCGTACTCGCTCCGTACCGAGATATACCGCGATTCCTCGTCTATAGCCACCAGCAATGTTCTCCTTCCAAAGTATCCATTTTTCTCTCCCTTTACAATCTTCACTGCCTCTCGTTGCTCCCAGCAATTGTGAACGTGTTATGCTTTTTTTTCTTTCGTTTTTTTTTTCATTATTCACCACGGCAATCTACTCAAATTTATATTCGTATATATTTATACAGAGTGTCCGAAAAATGGTGTTCAGACTTGTCGGGACTGAGAGATAGTGAAATTGTCGAGACGAAAGTCTTGGGCGATTTTTTTAAAGAATTTCTGTTGGAAAATCTCAATATTGAGATTTTCTCAAAAATTGATAAAATTTTGTGATAAGACCGAAGGCTCTCGTTGTTGTTGGAGAGAAGAAAATGGAGCAATGCTTCTCGTGGGCTTGTATAAACTCACCAACGTAAAAGGACGTGTCGTAGGCGTCGCAGGGACCGGCGTGTCGAGTCTCCAGGACAAAGCCTGTGACGCAGGCGTCCTTGACGATGTGACACCAGCTTGGATAAGTAATGTTGTTGGTAGCGCACAGTAGCGACGTTACTCCGGCGTCTCGATCTCGAGCCCGATCTCGATTTCGCTCCCGAATTCGTTCGCGCTTCCGCGGACAGCGATAGGTACACGTTACGCATCTCGGACGTCCGGAGCTCATCTCTGTCAGGCACGTTTGTCCTTCCCGACATCGAATCGTCGTACAGTCCGCGTTTTCTGCAAAAATAACGACAAGCGATGAGAGTGACGCAAATGCATTTCTCGATTGAATTTTCTGGCGAAAATCATTTTTACATCGTCGCGATTATTTGAACGTGTGAAAAATTTAAATGCGCGAACGATAAATCGACAAAATTGCATGGGGACCGAACGATGGGTTTCCCACAAGAGGAAACCAGCGACCAAAGTCCCTCGGACAACACGAATCTCTTCAGTCTGAATGGTCACTTGAAGAAAGGACGTTGGAATAATTTTATTATGACACGTGCGAACTAGTCTGGGATTAGAAGAGCAACAAACGACACGAGAGTACAGGAGTTTCAAGGTTAATACAGCGTAATTCCCTCCGCGGTATGGGACACGTGTAGTCTGTCCCACAGTCACGCGGATATACGTACATCATTCGATGTTTTTCTACATCCATTAAAGTAACTCCACGTGGATAAGATTAGTAGAGAAGTCTCTCTCGTTACGTAGGCCGGAAAATAATTTTCTAATCAGGAAGAACGTGCTTTACTCGAGTGTGTGTGCGTCTGCTTGGGTTTGTATTATGTTGGAGTAGGGTGACACGTGTATTTGTTAAATTATAATTCTGGAACGAACAAAAGAGCTGCTGTACGTGTATCGCCCTAAAGTACGAGTGACAAGCGGCGTATTGTACGCTCTGCTATGTGCACCAGCATGACCGCGTAGCGTGTAATCGGTGTTGAAAAACAAGATTAGAAAAAGCGTGTCTCACGATGCGGAGAAGAATTGGTGGGCAAGAGAATATATATGGTGCGACGCGGGGTTCTCGACCCTGCTACAGATCGAACCAACTGCTGCCCGTATACACAGCACGCATGTGTATCTCTTGAAACAGATTCATAGGAGCTCCGCGTTCATCAATTGCGAACATTATATATTTTTATCATCGTCACAAACAAACCAGTTGTTGAGTCGTCCTCGCCACCGATAAATACATGCGACAGTCTCGTTCAACATACCGACGTACCGCAATCATAACATTTGCTTGTCTCTTTCTTCATGTATCTCTCGCGTTCCATCTCATCCCCTTGCTCCCCTCAACAAACTCAGTTCCTCCGACCCAGCGACTCTCCGATTCGGTCCATCCCGACCGATCGTTCTCTCCTAGGAACTTATCGAGATCGCTCGGTCACCATTGCTTGAGAATCATGTACATGGAGCCTGGAGCAACGTATCAAACCTCCTGGGCCTGGCGTGCCAACTAGATCGCGAGGATGCAACTGCAAAAATCTCTTTCCATTTTCTTGCTGAGGAAGATCTGGGGAGACTCAGCCCCATCCATTTCTCATCATCGATTCTTCACTGACGACGAACTACCGAAAGAAATAGTCGATATCTTTATGAAATGAGTTCCTGCTACGGATCCGTTGCAAAATATCCAGCATCCGGAATCTTTTCTCAGATATTGTTTGGAGCAGCTAGGAAATAATTTGAGGAAGAAAGAGTGCGAGGGAAAGCGACGAGCGAGATACGTCGTAGATCTGATTGCGTTCATAGTTAAGGAGAGAGAGAGAGAGAGAGAGAGAGAGAGAGAGAGAGAGAGAGAGAGAGAG